>JAGPOW010003316.1:117117108-117127502 GCA_030014935.1 Caiman crocodilus
ACCTTCCCAGTTTGTTTCAATGACGGGACTCAGTTTCCAACTCCTCCTGTATCTTGCGCAGCAGCGCATGGCCCGCACCCCCTTGCTTGAGCTTGGGTGCGTTAAATTGGTCAGCGGGGGTGGGCTCTCCCCCTTCGCGGGTATAGCGGACACAGGCCACGAGGTCCTGCGCCACCGTGAATGCCCCCTCCTTGTTCAGGTGTACTTTATGGAGGGTAGCCACACCGGCTGTTTCAGGTTCTGCTTTGGCTCTTCACTATGGCTTTAGCAAACAAGCTTTTGGCAGAGACCCTGTGTCCGACCTCTCAACGATCACAAGCCGCAGATCACGAGACAGAGAGCTCCACTTGCTTCAGCTACCGGGGCGGTTTTTATAGTCAGACCTAGCCTATGAAATTCTTCGTTTTCATTTCATTCCTTTTATGGTATATGGTATGAAACTGGCCTCAGGCATTACTACAAGGGGTTTGATTTCACTACGGGGGTTTGGCTTCTTAGGTGGTGTCATGAGTCACCGCCTACAATGCGGTCTGCACATTCCCAAGGTTGGGAGCATCGATCAGATGACTGTTGCTCCCATCCTCTGGGGCATACTGGATCCCTTGACTCTTATGTTCTCTGAAGGCTGGGAGCAGCAAGTGATCAGGGGTTCATGTCTCAGGCATATGTCAGAGTCAAAGGCACTGGTGTGCCCTGAGGCTGTTAGTGGCAGTTAGCTGATAGGTGCTCCCAGACTTAGGAGAGCACTGGAGCCCTTGACTTTTATGCCCTTCACAGCTGGGAGCAGCTTGATTTTGCTGGTACAGAGGGAACCTTGTGCAGGGACAAGGACTCCCCCACCTTGATTCAAGATGGATTCGAGGGGAATGCCTCAAGACCTAAGGTTGAGGAGGACCAGGTTAGAGTGCTACTGGAGGTGCCTGACGTGTTCAAATCAGCAGGTCCAGATGGTCTCCACCCAGGGTGTTGAGGGAGCTAGCAGAGATTATTGCAGGGCCCTTGGCATGGCTTTACAAGCACTCGTGGTGCTCGGGCCAGGTGCCAGATGATTGGTAGATAGCCAATGTGCTCCCTATCTTTAAAAAAGGGAGGAGGGTGGACCCAGGCAACTATAGGCCCGTCAGTCTTACCTCAATCCTGAAGAAATTCTTTGAGAAGATCATCAAGGAGCACATCTGTGATGGGCCGGCATTGGGGATGATGCTCAAGGACAACCAGCACGGTTTCATTAATGGCAGGTCATGTCAGACCAACTTGATTGCCTTTTACGATCAGGTCACAAAAGCATTGGATGCAGGTGTTGCCGTGGATGTAGTCCTTCTGGACTTTAGCAAGGCCTTTGACACTGTTGACCTCCCCATCCTCATTAAAAAAAACTAAGTGACTGTGGCATTGATGCCTACACGGTCAGATTGATTGTGAATTGGCTGAAGGGTCGTATGCAGAGGGTGGTGGTGGATGGGTCATATTCAACCTGGGGGGGAGGTAGGCAGCAGAGTCCCCCAGGGCTTGGTCCTTGGGCCCACGCTGTTCAGTTTCTTTATCAGCAATTTGGACAACGGGGTGGAAATCAACCTGTTCAAATTTGCTGATGGTACCAAAATATGGGGAGAGGTGGGCACATTAGCAGGGAGGGAGAGACTGCCGAAAGACCTGGATAGTTTGCAGGGGTGGGCTAACAAAAACAGGATCCGTTTCATTACTGACAAGTGCAGGGTGCTGCACTTGGGCAGTAGTAACCAGCAGCACACTTATAACATAGGAAACCCCCTTCTTGAGAGCATGGAGGCAGAAAGGGATCTTGGAGTCATTATTGACTCAAGATGAACGTGGGCTGACAATGCAAGGTCACGGTCAGCAGGGCTAGCTGGACCTTATCATGCATCCACAGGTGCATCTCAGGTAGAGCCAAGGAAGTTATCCTCTCCCTCTATGTGGCACTGGTCAGGCCACAGCTGGAGTACTGTGTCCAGTTCTGGGCACCCCACTTCAAGAGGGATGTGGACAACATTGAGAGGATCCAGAGGAGAGCCACCCGCATGATCCAGGGACTGCAAGGCAGACCCTACAATGAGAGGTTATGGGACCTGACCCTGTTCAGCCTTCAGAAGAGAAGGCTGAAGGGGGAACCTAGTGACCATCTATAAACTCAGTAGGGAGGACCAGAAGGGTTTGGGGGAGACCTTGTTTCCCCCAGTGCCCCCCAGGATAACAAGGAATAACGGCCACAAGTTGTTGGAGAGTAGGTTTAGATTAGACATCTGTAAGAACTACTTCACAGTTAGGGTGGCTAGGATCTGGAATCAACTTCCAAAGGAAGTGGTGCTGGCTCCTACCCTGGGGGTCTTTAAGAAATGGCTTGATGCCTACTTCCCCCTGTACCAGCGAAATCAAACTGCTCCCAGCTGTGGGAGGACATAGAAGTCAAAGGGTCCAGTGCTCTCCTAAGTCTGGGAGCACCTATCAGCTAACTGCTACTCACAGCCTCAGGGCACACCAGTGCCTTTGACTCTGATGTATGCCTGAGGCATGGACCTCTGATCACTTGCTGCTCCCAGCCTTCAGAGAACATCAGAGTCAAGGAATCCAGTATGGCTGGGGTCATTTGAGCCCAGTTTTCTTCCTGCCCAGGCAGGGGGTCGGACCTGAAGATCTGCAAGGTCCCTTCTGACTCTACTTCTATGATTCTATGATTTTATGAACCTGGGATCATGACTCTATGTTCCCCCTGCACTGGCAATATAGTACAATTGGGATCTGATCCCTGAGAAAAATCACGTCTCTTACCATTCATGTGTAGCATGGCGGTAGGCACAACTGATGAGATCATGTATAAGATCACATTGCACCTTTAATCAATCATCTAACAGAGGTACTGTTTAATCTCTTTCTATAAATTCATTAGGCTCCATCTTTACACCTGTTAGGTTTCTCCTGGTGGATAGCTGTTACAGAACCTCACATGCAGACTGTTAAAAACCCTCTTCTCATTTTCAGCCAAAATTTATTCAGTGGTGGTTGAAATCTACTTGTGTATGTACCTAAATTACCCTTTAAACGGCTCTTCTCTTCCTCAGATGTATTTATAAACAGCAATCAGATTGCTGCTTAGTCTTCATTTTGTTAGGATAAACAAGGCAAGCTCTTTTAATCTATTTGCAGGATAGGCTCTTCATTCATCTGATCGCCCTGCTAACCCTCACCTGCACCTGTTACAGTTTGAATGTATCTTTCCTAGATATGAATGACCAGAAATGTCCATAGTATACTAGAATAGGTTTCACTAGTGCAAGGTACAATGGCATTAATATTCAAAATGCTCCACCAATATTTCCAAAGATGGCATTTTTTTCATTACTGAATCACATTAGTGGTTCATAATCATACTGTGATCAGTTACTACAGCGGTGGACTATTATTTGGCCAGAGAGTCACTTAGGGAGTTTTAGTAAGGGCATAGCCAGGTGGCTGGGATGGGGTTGTGGGCAGACAGGGAGCAGCATCCTGGAATGGGACAGGTAGGCAGGGACAGCGATGGGCAGGAAATGGTATCATGCAGAGGTCACAACTGGGTCCTGGGGCAGAGAATTGATCTGGTCTCCACATGCCCCTGTGCTGGGTGCATGGGTGTGTAGGGAGTGGATTGTGGCTCTGCTCAGGCCCTGGCCTCGTGCTGTCACTGTTCAGTGATCCCAGGGTCTTTTTGGAGACTTACTAGGACCCGCATGGACAGGATATATGGCCAAGCAGATGGGATGGGACTGCAGGTGTGTGGAGCACTGAGTCTGGGAGTGGGATGGGTAGGTAGGGCTGGGGATTGGGGTCACAGGGTGCTGACAGTGCAGGGTCAGGGCCCAGGGCAGAGCCAAAATTTGCTTCCTGCATGGCACTGCCTGTAAAACTAGTACTCATTATAGGGGTGTTGAGGCAGTGGATCATGGCTCTGTTCCAGTTCTGTGCTTTCAGGCCTGCTATCCTGACCCCAATTCTGACCCCTGGTTCTGCCTCCATTTTGTATTGCTCTGTAGCTTGACATATGTGCTCGACCTTTTAATCCTTTGCATGCTACATGTGTATGTGGAAATGGGTGAGAGTGTGGTAGTGGAAAAGGAAAACAGCAGTTGGTCACTGACTAAATAATACAGACAGGTAAAAGACCAGAACAAGAAGAATCCACCCCAGAACAGTGAGAGAACAACCTCAATTTACCTTCAAAGAGGATTGTTTGTGATAACACAGCAAAAGCCCAGAGGTTTGAATGAACTGACAAGACTAAAAAGGTGGGGTGAAACATGTTGATTTTTGGGTCTTGTTCTGCATATCATTCTGGAGCATTGGTTTACCTGACGAGATGGGCCAACAGAAGCCTGGCTCCCACACATGATCAGCTTAACTAGCCACTTATCTGACTTGAGCACTGATGAGATTTGTAACATATATCAGTGCAGAACAGAAATTGGGGTATGAGCGTGTGTGTGCGTGTATGTGTGTGTACTAAGCACTCAATCAAGCAATGCAGTGTCTTGCCTTACCTCCTCTTACAAAAGTCTCATTTTTTATATTGAGACAATTGGTTAACAACATGGATCCCAACCCTGGTGATGGGTGTGGGATGGACAGGCCAGGGTGCCCAGGCATCAGGGCTAGGTCCAGCAACAGCAGCCAGAAGGAGCCATCACTGGGGCTGCTGGGAAATGGAATCTGGCTGCTGTGCCACCTCAGTTCTGTTGCACACCTGCAGGCAGTAGGTCTAGCCACACATACCATAGCCCTGGCTTCCCCCTGTGCCTCGAGCCAAGGGACCCACTTGTGGATGGACAAAATGTCTTGGTGGGTGAGATCTGGTCCATGGGTCATATTTTGTCCACCCCTGAACTACTAAAATCTTTCTCCCCACAATTTCATCATGTCCAGATCATAGTCCTATTTTTCTTGCATAACAATTCCCATTCTCCTCCTAGACCCGTTTAACTGGACTGTTTGTAACTGAACTGTTTGTTATATATCTGCGTATTATATAACCATGTGACATATATAATACGTATATAACCATGTTACATGGTTATTTCCTCTTTTCAGTGTATGTGTGAAGAAGTCTCTTGCATGCTTTTGCATGCCTTTCACACAGTGGCCTAGCTTGAACAGGAAGGGTGGAGATGCCTTCAGCCATTTCTACCAAAAAGCCTGAAGGTTAGGGCTAGAAAGTAGGAGGTGTGGTTCTGTTGTTACTCCCAAGGGGCTGTCAGCTCCTAATGAAATATAGTTCAAGTAGACAAACTAGTAAATATATTTAGATTACTTTTATTCACTGTCAGTCAGGTAATCAATACTGGATGCATCTGCACTTGCTATTAATATGCTTTAAGATTACTGCATAGTAAAATAAGGCACAGAAAGCTTTCCCTGGAATATCAGAATGAATATTGGCTTTTATAGATGTTCTGACAATGCTGGAACTATCTCAAGTGATATTTTTTGGTTCTGTTCAATGATTTGGGGTCTTTTACTATCATAAGAGAGAACTTGAGTTTTAATGTATTAGCACCATTACACTTTTCAGAAGCAAGTCAAAATTCATCTTTCTCTTGCTGGTTGTTGGGGTTTTTTGTGCCCTGAAGTTGCGAGTATTGAACATAAGTTGGGAGGGTCTTATTAGATTAGGAAAATGGAGTGTTGTAGTGTAGTAGACTAATATTTAGATATTTACATTATGTTGGGGTTGAATGATCTACGTTACAATTTCCTTGCACTTTAGAGTTTGTGCTAATCAACATTCATTGTACAATAACTTTTCCACTTGATAATATATTTACCTAAAAAATCCTTGCTGCTTGTAAAAAAAATTATGCCATCTCAAAGGTATTTGATCATCTAGCCCAGAAACCAGATCCAAATGTTGTGGCTCAGTTTTCTCTCTATAAAAATATATTTAGGTAATGGAACATTTAGGAAATCAACACAAAGATTAATAGGAGATAGAAAAGAAGTCAATACAAGAATGAACTTAATGATTTTTCCTACTCTTGCCACAATTTTTGTTTCAAACATATACTGCAGTACATCTTATTTACAAATTAGAAAATAATTACTTATTGCAATTAGCTTAATAAATAATACAATACAGAATGACTTCTTTGGGATAAATACATTTGACAATGCACTGGATATATAAACTAGTGAAAACCTTCTGGAACTCACCCTGCTGGTATTACTGTTTAGATGCATGCTGCATAACATGACACACCATTTGTCAGATTTGCTTGGCTTGGATCCACAAAGCACAACCCTTCATGTGCTGATAGCATGGCACTGAACAGCTGATTAACAAAGATATTACTACAGCAGTCTTATTTTCATGCCAGTTTTCTATTTCTCCTGGAAAACATTCATAGCAGAATCATAAAATATATCTTGAAGCACTAGGGAAAAATGCAGATGTGGCCTTTGGCCTTTATTAAGTTGTAAACTTTAAAATATGCAGTCATTCTTGCCACACTGTTTAAGTATCAATTTCTGAATTCAACAGAATGAGAATGCTAGTACAATAAAATTTCAGTTGGTAACTTGGCAACATACTGGCTCATGCTGTAATCTAAGCTCTAATATGGGAAGTAAACTCTTTAATATTGCATACTTTATACTCTCCTTTCAAATGATCATTCCTCACCAGAAAATTGTGATAAAGTGTAATAATAATGATACAAAAGATTATAAAAATATCCTATAGCACTTTTGAATTTTTAGAGGCCATTTATCAAATTAAAATCTTATCCACTTTCTTGAAATTTATTGTTCATGCCACAATGTGTAAAAAAAAAAAAAAAGGGATATTTCTTGTTCTTTTTTTTACCATTAGGACCATGCTAACACTTACATTCTTTGTTCAATAGTACTGCCCTAAAGCAAGCTCAGTTGGAAAGTTCCAGAACTACGGAGCTAAATGCACCTAAAACACGCCCAGTGTTTCTAATAAGCCAAATGTGTCCATTTGGAATTATTTTAGTTTTTTTTTAAACATTCAGGGTAAAATCGAAATATACTCTTGCTCCTGCAGGTACCCTAAAAACACCTATTCACTATAAATTGCTATAATCCTACTGTTCATGTCTCCGTAGCTCAACAAAATAGGGATTGTACTTGTTGAACAGCAAATGCTTATTTTGCCTGCTGGACAGAACAGCCTTATGTACAAAAAAGGAGAAGATGATGAGGCTAAGTGGCAGTCTCAGTAAGTTCCTTTGATAACTGAGGCAGGATCAGGAAGTTCGTAAATAGGCTAAATGGACATTTTCATGGGACGATGTGCTCACTGGTCTCCACATGACTCTTTAGCTTACAGTAGACCAGTATTTGGCTTACTTCCATCTTCAGGAGTAAGAATATAATGTAATTTTAAACAATCAGAATGTAGATGTACAAAGAAAAGCACTTTAACCCTGTTCTGAAGACCATTTCTAAGACTAAGAGATTAATTTGCTATGACCACTCTTTTTTTATTTCTCTATTTTTTGGAACCCCACTGAAAATGCTACTTGGATAGCACCAATGACGGTGCTTTGGCATTGTAAACTGCCACTGGAAAGCAATGAAGACCAGAATGGGTGGATTTCAAATTTTGGAAAGGGGGAATTTAGGTAGTTTGGTGCATCATCACAGACAGTACACTTAAAGAGAAACTAGAAGCTTTACTAACATGTCAGGCACCCAGCACCATATTATTCAGTTTATGATCAAAGCAAAAACAAATAACTTTATTGGAATATATACTCATTTGCTATTTTATATATTATGTTTAAAAATACAGTAAACTAGACAAAAATAGTCTAAAGATATCATTTTATTCCTGTAGTAATTATAGTTAAATGTACATATCTTACTCAGATTTGTAAAGCAAAATCTGTCTTCAGCATATTGATAGTGCGTCCAACACTTCACTACCAATCACTCCCACACCCGAGTTAATGTTCCCCTGAATTAGTATTACCACACCTGAGTTAAGGTTTTGAGATAGAACTATAAGCAGTCTGCATGGCTATGAAACAGAAGGGAGATTACCAGGAATATCTAACAGACAACAAAATTTCCAAAAACAAAATAACCTAGAACTAAAAAAAGAAGAAAGGGCTGTTAATACCTGTGGAGTGGAGAGAGAGTAGCAAGCACATCATAACGAGCCATGAAGTACACTGACTTCCATAATGCTGCCTGAATAGAAATGCAGCTGCTTCTCTCAGGCAGTTGGTTTTAAAGCATGGGTGAAGCAGGAACCAAAGGGGGTGCAACAGCATCATTGCAGCCCCTGGAAACTAGCAACACATTTAATTATAATACCTGCAAAACTTGTAAACAGCAGCTTTTGAAGGGTCATAGTATCATAATTTCATAGTTGGTAAGTTCAGAAGGGACCTGAGCAGATCATCAAGTTTGACCCCCCACCATGGACAGGAAAGTATTCAGGGGTCAAACAACCCCAGGTAGGTGATCATCCAGCCTTCTTTGAAAGACTCCCCAGGGTAGGTGCAAGCACCACTTCCCTTGGAAGTTGGTTCCAGATCCTAGCCACCCTGACTGTGAAGTAGTGCCTCCTGATATCTAGCCTGAATCTACCCTCCATCAACTTAAGGCCGTTATTCCTCATTACTCCTGGTGGTGCTCGGGGGAATAGGGACTCTCCCATAGCCTGCTGGTCCCCCTTGGCCAGTTTGTAGATGGCCACCAGATCCCCTCTTAACCTTGTCTTGTGGAGGCTGAACAGGTTCAGGTCCTGTAACCTCCACTCAGAGGGCCTGCCTTGCTGCCACTTGATCATGCAAGTGGCCCTCCTCTGGACCCTCTCAATGCTGTCCACATCCTTCCTGAAGTGTAGCGCCCAGAACTGGACACAATACTCCAACTGCAGCCTGACCAGTGCCACATAGAGGGGGAGAATCACCTCCTGGGCCCTGTTCATAATGCATCCGTGGGTGCATGACAAGGTGTGGTTAGCCTTCCTGACCGTGTCCCTACATTGGTGGCCCATGTTCATATTGGAATCAATAATGACACCAAGATCCTTTTCTGCCTCTGTGTGGGCTAGAAGGGAGTCCCCCAGCCTCTAGGTACCCTGCTGGTTCTTCATCCCTAGGTGCAGTACCTTGCACTTGTCAGTATTGAAGCCCATCCTATTCTAATCTGCCCACCTTTGTAACCTGTCTAGATCTAGTTGCAGCCTGTCTTTTTCCTCCAGTGTGCCCAATTCTTCCCACATTTTAGTGTCATCTACGAATTTGAAAAAGGTGTTTTTCCCCCTCGTCCATGTTGCTGATGAAGATGTTGAACAGTGTGAACCCAAGGACCAAGCCCAGTGGGGACCCCACTGCCCACATCTCTCCAGGTAAAAAAAAAACAAACATCCACCCCCACTCTCTGGGTGTGACTCTTCATTTAATTTGTGAACCATCTGACTGTGTAGGCATTGACCCCACAGTCACCTAATTTTTTAATAAGAGTGGGGTATGAGACAGTGTCAAAGGCCTTCCTAAAGTCCAGAAAGACTATGTCCACTGCGACACCTGTGTCCAAGGATTTTGTGACCTGGTTGTAGAAGGCCACCAGGTTGGTCTGACAGGACCTGCCTCAAATGAACCCATGTTGGTTGTCCGTAAACATAATCTTCTTTGTTGGTCCCTTGCAGATGATCTTCTGGATAATTTTCTCAAACAGCTTCCCCAGGACCAAGGTAAGACTAACAGGACTGTAGTTTCCTGGATCCTCCTCCCTCCCTTTTTTGAAAATGGGGACCACACTGGCCCTTTTCTAGTTCTCCAGCACCTTGCCAGAGCATCATGAGTGCTCATAAAGCTGTTCCAGGGGTCCCGCAATAACCTCTGCTAATTCTCTCAGCCCTCTGGGGTGGAGATCATCAGGACCTGCTGATTTGTACATGTCTAGTCCCACCAGAAGTTCCCTAACTAGGCCCTTACTGACTCTGGGCCTGGCAGCACCTTCCCTGGGTCGATCAGGAATCCCAGTGGTGGGATGCCCCATTTGCTGCTCAACAAGATGTAGGCAAAGAAATTGTTAAAGAGATTAGCTTTTTCATCTGGTGTGACCACAGATTTCCTAGAAGAAGCCTGACATTACCTGGTAGCTTCTTTTTACCCCCTATATATTTAAAAAGGACTTCTTGTTATCTTTGATCTGGGTCACTAGTCCCAGTTCCACCTCTGCCTTAGCCTTCCTAACAGCCCCCCTACAATATTGGGCAACGGAGGTATAATCGTCCTTGGTGATGGCACCTCCCTTCTGTGCAGATTGCATTGTAGGCGGTGACTCATGACACCACCTAAGAGGCCAAACCCTCGTAGTGAAATCAACCCCCTTGTAGTAACGCCTGAAGCCAGCTTCATACCATA
>JAGPOW010003316.1:117127602-117147946 GCA_030014935.1 Caiman crocodilus
ACCTTATCTCAGCAATCTCGCGATATCTGATCTGTCTAGCAGCCAATAAAAGGGAAATCAAAGCCTAGTGCGGGAAAAATAAATTAGTTAGAGAGCGTTTGTTCTCGCCCTAGGGGCCTGTCGGCATTAAGGCTCCGGAGGTGCGACACCTTCCATTGGGTGCATGCCTCCTTTTTAGTTTTGAAACATTCCTGGATGCTTTTGGTGACCCATGGGGGGTTTTGAGCACTATTGCCCCCTTTGATCCATATTGGGATTGTGACCTTCTGGGCTTGGACAACCATCTTCTTAAGGAACAACCATTCTACCTGGACTCCCAACTCCCTGCCCATCTGGGACCTCAGTGCCTCTCAAACTAGTCTCCTTACCTCATTGAAATTCTCCCTCCTGAAGTCTAGGGCTGTTGCCTTCCTGCAGGCCTTTGACAACCTGTGCTGGATGGTAAACTCCAGTAGAAAATCATCGCTATCGCCCAGGTTGTCGAGAACCTGCAGTCCACTCACCAGTTCATCACCCAGGGCCAGGACCAGGTCCAACAAAGCATTTCCCTCAGTAGGACAGTGCACCTCCTGGGTTAGATGGAGGTCCTGTAACTCAGTTAGAAACCTATGTGAGTGGTCAGACTTCACTGACTGATCTTCCCAGCAGATGTCCAAATAGTTTCAGTCACCCATGATGACTATGTCCCTTGACCTAACTGCCTCTGTGAGCTGATCTGTGAATTCCCAGTCCAGCTATTCCCCCTAGTTGGGTGGCCTGTAGTAAACCCCTACTGTTAAGTCCCTTCCCCCTTACCTCTTTGTATTTGGACCCAGAGCACTTAAGTCTGCCCCTCCTCTGACCCAGTGCTGTTTGTTGAGGATGTGTATTACTCTTTGACATAGAGCACCTCACCCCCAGCCTTCCTCCCTGTTTTATCCTTCCTGTACAGCCTATAGCCCTTGATGTTAACTGCCCAGCTATGCATTGGATACCACCAAGTTTCAGTGAGCCCCTCTATGTCTGGGTTTGTGTTAGCTAGCAGGAAGGCAAGTTCGTCCTGCTTGTTCCCCATACTACGAGCATTAGTGTAGGAGTATTTAAGGCCTCCTAGAGGTGTATGCTCTGCCCCCCTAACCTCTGGACTATCTGGGTCCCTGTCTCTTACCTGGGTCTTTCTTGTGCTCATTGCCTGTCTTGGCTGGGCTATTCTTGTGGGTGGCTCTTGGTTCAGTGTTCCATGGCTTCCTCTGTCCTCATTTTCCCCTTCCCCTGACAATCCTAGTTTAAAGGCTGCCAAAGGAGTTCAGCCAACATGAAAGAGAACACACTCTTACTTTTGGTGAAGTCCATCCCACCTGAGCATGTCTCTTGTCCAGAAGTATAGGACATGGTTCAAAAAGCCAAAGCCCACCTCGAAACACCATTTCTGAAGCTCCAAGTTGACCTCCCTGAAGCAGGTCTCATGGCGTCATCCATGTCTGCCCACTAGAAGGACACATCACCTGTGCCCCTGTCTCCTACAGCTTGCTCCCCTGAGCTTGGTAGTCCTTCATCAGGTGATCAGGGCTGCTCCTGGCAGCATCTTTAGTGCCTGCATGGATTAGGACCATGGGGTAGTAATAGGAGTGGTGGGCTGGATAATGGCCAGGATCATCACCATCACATTCTGAATCCTTGCTCTGGGCAGATAGTAGACCTCATGTGACATGGGATTCTGGTGACAGATCCTGAGATCTGATCACCCAGGTACCCTCTGTACCTCTCAGGATGGGGTCACCTATGACGAGCACCCAGCACATCATCTTCTGGATCAACTTGCCTCCTTCAGCCTGTTCTGTGCATGGACTGGCCTCCTCTCCAGAGGTTTCCTTCTCTCCTTCCTCTTCCTCCAATGTTGGCAGGGCCTCATACCTATTCCCCAGCAGCACTGGGGGAACTGGTACTGTACCACTGCAAGCAGTCCTGTCTCTGAAGGGAACCATCTGCCATTCCACTGTGGAGGGCACCTCCTGGGGTCCCTCTCCCTTTGGTGCTTGGCCCTGCAGGGAAAGGAAATACCCATCAATTTCATCCTCTGCTTCTCTGATCCTCCTCAGCCTGCTAACCTCCTACTGGAGCTCCCACACCCTCCCCTCCAGGGCTCTAAGAGAGTTGCCTGTGGGACAGGTGTTGGGGTCCCCATTCCCTGCCCCCCATCCCTGCCGGGGATCTCTCACAGGCCAGGGGACAGGGTGACACTAGCTCCCCCAAAAGGTCCATCTGGATGGAGGCTTCAGAGAAGCCCCAATGTTTTGGGAGCCCAGCCGCTGGTCCCATCACTAGTGGTGGCCCCAGACCTCTTTATGTTATTTTCTTTCTTCATCGGCGGTCTTTACCGTCGGAAGCTGACTACGGACGCCGGAACACCGCCGGCCCCCAGTCCGGGGGCCCACAGCCACGTCGGCGGCCGCCCACCGCCGTCCCGCATCCCAGAAGGGACCGTTTGGACAATCGTCCCAAGTGGGTGGTGCCCCCTGGGCAGGAGCCCTAGCTGCATTCCATGTCCACACAATTTTTACATATTTGGTGTAGTTCTCTCGCCTTTCCCTTGCCAAAGACTTCCTCCTGGCCCCTCCTGCTTGCCCATTTGCATGAACACTGGTGCAAACACTGTCGTGCAGAGCATGCCTGTTTGCATGCTCTGTTCACGTGCACAGTGCAGGAGCACAGCTCCTTGCCAGCTAAGTTATAAGGGATTTAGGGAACTTCCCCTCCAGATCCACCCCTGCTGCACTGGGTCCCTCTATCCCACTTACCTTAGGGAGATCAGCTGCTGTTGCCCTTGTCACTGCCTCTGCCACCTCCACTGCTGGTCAGGTTAGGGGGCACACGTGTGTGGGGACTCATGTGTACCCAGTTCCATCCTCTCTGCTCTCTATCCCCTGCTCCTGGGGTCCATGTGGGGTGGTTGTTTGGTAGGTTGTTGGTTGTGTGTGTGTTTTAATGTCTGACTGGATATGTAAAAAGTTGCATCTGCAGGTACAAACAGGTGTTTTCTTCCTTTTCATGTACCTAAATCCTTAAGACATGACAAATGAGAATCACTGACCATTCTCCAAAAAAAAAGTATGTGTATATGTATGTGATATGTATGCATGTGTGTGTACATACACACACATGCACATGGGGGTGATGCACAGGGGGTACATGCAGGTGTACATGCACCCCTTGAGCATGGTGATGCACACCTTACAAAAAAGTGCCACTGACACTGCCAGTGGTGCCTGTGGGAGGTTGCTGCTCACCACCCCATTGCCAATACCACCAGCAGTATCTGCAGGTTGCCTGCAATCCCCACTGGCCACTGCTAACACTGCCAGTGACACCTGCAGATGATCACCAACCTCTGATTGACACTTGCTACTCCCTCCCCGGTCACCATTGATAGTGCCGGCAACATTGGCATTAGCTTCCCCTTACTGCCACCGCACTCCCTTTGCCACTGTGCCCCTCAATCACTGGGGGCATGTGTCATACATGCATGCATGCAAGCACACACTGTTTGTGTTGAATCCAGATCACCTGGAACTAGATATGAGGAAGTTACACATAGAATCTGCACTCTCTCCCCAAGCATAGTACCTAAATCTGAAAGTGTAGAGATGAAAGATATTTGGAACAAATCTACACACCAGTTAAGTGGTAAGAAACTTATCCTTGAGACAATGCTGTAAGCAGTAACTTCCTACAGTCCATCTCAATCAGAAAAGAAAGAAGCAGAAATGATCAAACTCTCTAATACCCGTGAGTCTAGCAAAATCATAGCAATTTCTTAAAGATAGTGTAGAGTTGAGCACTAACTGTTGTTGGAGATCTAGAAATGTAAATTCCCACATTTGTTCTGTCTTATTAAAAATAATAAATGTAGAATTTGTATAAAAGTTTTTGTCATTCTTTAGTATTTAGAATAGAATAAATGACAGTGATTGAAAGTGAAAAATTCTACAGGCATGTCCCTTGTGACAGGCTAAATAAAAGTATTAAAAAGCAGTGTACATTGTCATGGTTTATATACTGGCTGAAAGGATAATAAAGACTGTTTCTTATCACAAAACTATTCAATAAAAAAAGAAATTATAGACCCAAGTCAATCTCTGGCTCTAACACCTTTGAAAGAAAAATCTGTGATAAATGGAGCATACACATGAATGTAATAATGAAAAAAGGAAATAACACATTTTTACTACAATTAAATTTCCCAGTAATTTTGTAGATATACGACATTTATGCAAATTTTAAACAACAGCACCTTTTATATTAACAATATGATTTACAAAACACTGAAAAAAAGATAATTCTATGTTTTCTTAGCAAATCATGTCAGTGTAGTTAGAATGCAATTAATGCATCATTTTACACTTGATGCATATAATTTAATTTGCTTTCATTTTAAAATTCCAGACTTCTTTCCAGCAAGCTGTGACATATCCAAATTATCATTAAACAAAGGGAAATACTAGTAAATGGGGGGGGGGAAAGGAATGAAAGGAGAAACAAACAAACAAATGATGTAAGTGTTATTTAAGGTAAAAGTATAAAGAGCAACAGGGATGGGCTATAAGGGGAAAAAGTCTCAATATTGTCACTCAAGTTCAAACTGATTATTTTTGTCAATGATTGCTTATAAATATAAAGTGTCATAATTCTTACAGAATTTTGTTTTCTTATGTCATCAGGCTGATCTCTTCATCTACACACCCTTTTCCAGTCCAATAACCACATGCATATATCCTATTTAAATTTCAAATCACTGGAAGATTAGGTCTGGTAAACTGAAGATGGGACTGTAATAATATGCTCACTTTTTATTTACTATGTAGCAGGAAGCCAAAACTATAAGGAGAGCTGTGAGGAGGATACTATATCCTGGACAGAAATGAAAATGTAATAGAAGAAGACAGTGGCCACAGCCCCACATACAGGCATGTGCAGTTTATGGCATAACAAACCACAGGCATGGAATGTTAAAATGTGCCCTGCACTGCAAATTTGCAGCAGGGGGAAAAAAAAGACAACCCAGGGGGGAAAAAATGCAGCACAGAGCATGTGAAAATAGTATGTATTGGAACAAATGGAAGCTTGGTCCTATGGCAGTCAGAGCATCTCTATCACTCCATTTGTGCCCCTGCTGTTCCAGTACTCTGGGAGCTGGAAGAAGTTGGGCAATAGCAGTTTGCCCAAAGCAGGATAATGTGTTTTGCAACAAAGCAAATGTGCAGGGACATGTGCTGAGCCACACAGTAGTGGCACACATTTGTGCTGCTATTTGTGCTGCTGCAAGCTCCCACCTCTGTTCATCTGGACATGACCAGAATGTTTGTAATGTAGTATACAACCCATGATCAGCAGATGTTAGATAGAAGAGAAGAGAGCCATTCCTATGTTTTAGGTGAACAGCTTGGGAGATTGGGCACTCAGGATGAAAGTTTCAGATCGTGCTGTAAATGTTAAACAGCTCACAGTTTTAGTAAAACAAATATAATTTATGATAAATGCACTAGTTATGTATAGTAAGTATATTCAATTAGACTGTAAGTGTGAGTCAATTTTAACCAATGGTTCAGCACCAGTATGCTTGGGGTACACTGTGCAAACTCAAGTATATTAGGAAATTATTTCAAAGTACAAGAGGAGAAAAAAGAACATTGTTGGAACTGAGCATATAAGCAGATGTTGCCATTAGTACTGAAAGGTTTTGCACTTCCAGATGTTCCATAGAATTTTTATACCTGAAGACAAAGAAAAACCCCATTTTGTAGTGAAAACAATAGCTTTGCAGTTCTTTAAGCTCTTTCTAAGGAAGGATTAAAGAGCTGGGTTTTTCATTTTGTTGTTTACATTATCATGATGCCAAGAAATGTTTGTATAAAAATATGGCAAATTCAAATTCTGAGATAGACTTAGAAACCAGAATTTGTGCTATAGAATATTACGAAGACTGTCTTAATGGCAGAATTTTAGTGAAAAAAGTTTTATTTATGCTTTTCTCAGTTATTTTTTCAACTGTTGAAACCTAGGAAATAAGCTTCTTTTTCTCCTTGTATTGTTGTTGTCTCTAAAAAACCTAAGTAATAATCAGCATTTAGGCTTTAGGTGATAATTATCTGCATACAATTCATAAAGTACAATATGAATAAAGGTAAACTTGTTTTTAACTTTATACCAACATTTTTAATAATGCTTTTAACAGAAAACTACAAATATAGTTCTAAGATGTAGATAAGAACTTGAAAAAAATCACAAATATACCATAAACAAGTTATATCTTGCTGCATTTTTAAGTTATATAAATAATACGAAGGAAATGAGAGAAAGTCTGAGAAAAACACTGGAGCCATGGTGAAGAAGAAGCAGCAAATATTAGCAAAACCAAACTCATTTTTTCCTGGATCTTCGATGTCATGATTGACAACAAAATGAACATGAGCCATCAATGTGATTTCACAGCTGGCAGAGCTAATCAAATATTGGCATGCATACACCAAGGCATTTTAAGCAAGGCAAAGGATGTCATTCTCTCACTCTACTCAGCCTTGGTGAGACTGAAATTGGAATATTGTGTCCAGTTCTGGGTGTTGCACTTCAAGAAGGATGTGGAGAAGCTCAAGGGAATCCAAAGGAGGGCCACATGTATAATCAAAGGCCTAGAGACCAGGTCAGATGAGTAGAGGCTGAAAGACTTGAGGCTGTTAAGCCTGAGAAGACAAGACTTGGAGGGGACTTGGCAGTCTACTAGTATATCAGGGGAGTACATCAGGGCTTGGCAGAGCATCTATTCACCAAAGCCCTCCTGGGGAATACAACAAATAATGGGAGCAAATTTATTGAAGGTTGCTTTAGGGTAGACATAAGGAAAATCTTTCTCGGGTCATTTGAACCCATCAGTCTTTCCTGCCCAAGTGCAGGGGGTGCTGATCTGCAAGGTCTCTTCCAGCCCCTAACAACCATGAAACTATGAAACTTATAAGTATATAAGGGGTATACATCAGGATCTGGAGGAACACCTATTCAACAGAGCATCCCATGGAATGACAAGGTCAAACAGTCACAAACCCCTCCAAGACCCTTTTAGCCTGGACATAAGGAAGAATTTCTTTACTGTCTGAGCCCCCAAGGCCTGGAACAGACTGCTGCCAGAGGTATTGCAAGCACCTACTCTTGCAGACTCCTTTAAGAGTGAATTGGACATTTATTTTGCTGGGATCCTGTGACCCCTGCTGACTTCCTGCCCCTAGGGCAGGGGACTGGACTCGATGATCTTCTGAGGTCCGTTCCAGCCCAAATGTCTATGAAATCTATGAAACTATTATAAATTTTTGTTAATATCTTTGAAGTATATGTGGTGGATTTAGGTAATCAAAGTATTTGCTTATGGCAGAGAGAAACATAAACCATGAAATCATAATAATAAAAAAAGAATTCCATATAAATTATGCTGCAGACAGATCAAATATAATAGTACCTTGTCCGTAACTCCATCTTACATCAATTAGGTCCTTTAAGGCTAGGGACAGACATTATACATAATTGGGTTTAAGAGATTAGAAACTGGTTTAAACCTGTAACATAGCAGATGTTCAGTGCACAAAAAAACAGTTTGAGAATGGTTGAAACCAGTTTGAGATAAACCTGGTTGAATGTAGTATCAGGCTTAACTGATTTGGCGCAAACTGGTTTGTGCAATGTCTGTCCCAGTTTAAATTGCCTAGTTCAGATTTCCATTAATTTTAATCCTCATCCAATGAAGATTAGTTCATTCGGACTGAAGCCAATTTTAATTTGGACTACCGACAACCTATATTTAGTGACAGCTGTTATCCAGATTAAATCTAGAAACATGTAATTTCTATAAACAGCCTGATTATCTAAAACATAGTGATCTTATGTTGTTAGTTGAAAAAAATAACAGTAAATGAAGATTCTAAGAGATGGTATTTCATAATAGCTGTAAGACAAAAGTTACTCGCTACAATGCTGTGGGAAACATGACATAGTTGAGCCTATCCAAAACAGAATGACAAAAGACAAAAAAGAAATCACTTGTATAAATTACTTTCATAGACAATATTCTACATATACGAGAGATAAAAGAATGATCTCTATAACTCAACTTCAGAAGAAGAGTCATGCACAATCGATAATTTTGTCTCAAACTTGTATTCTACCAGGTCAATGAGATTCAGCCACAAGCTTGTTTGCCCCCTGAAAAAAATAGAATGTCTAGTAGGCCAAAAGTAAAATATCCAGCCTATTCATTCTTTGTTTTGCATGTATCCAGTAATACATAACATTTTTACCACACTTTTCATTCTAAGAGATTAGCACATCACATTTTACCTGTATTCATTAAAAAAATATATATATTTCACCCAACATTTAACTGTAGTCAATTCTTGGGTGGAACGTAATACTGTTAAACTATACATAGCAATATTGGACAGGAAATAAAGAATGACATAGTCAATATGCAGGGGGGATTTAAACAGGATGGATTACATGCATTTGCATTTAGGTGGGGTTAAAGCTTTTACCCTCTGGAAAATGATAAGATCTTTAAAAATCTTGAATAATCCAAGGGTCAGTTTTTCATTAATTGTGTTTCTCTTTTATAGCACACTGGGATATTCCTTCTGGGGCTGATGTAGCGGAAGTGTGCTACCTGCTTAACTACCAGAGATAATACCTGCAAGAATAGGGATTGTCTGAAGGTGCCCCATGGTGATAATGCTTACCTTGTGAAATCTGACAAGATCACAGCCATAGGTAGTATGGCTAAAGCCATTATGATATTATTAAAGATTGTTCACAGTTTTATCCCAGAAAAATATGAGTCCTTAAATCCTGCCAGTCATTTTCCTAAAATAAAAGGTAATACCTTCTATCCCCATTTTGATCACAGTATGACAGCTTCTAAACCTGACTTCTAATTCTGAACAAAATTCTTTATCCTTGCGTAATCCAGCATCAGATGAGTCACTTTTCTCTAAGTCATTGGCGCATGAAGTTGTGTCACAAGAAGAAAATGATTTACTCACCAAGGTCAATAATATTGATAGTTCAAGCCTACTTAGCAGGTATGTCAAGTCATTGTGAGTCAGCTTCAACCCTCATCAGGCCATTGTTATCTCCTAAAAGCTGTTACTGTGACAAAGACACAGAATAGCTTGACTCAAATTCTTTAAGACTGGAAACCAGAACAAAATCAACTCTATTATAGCTATATTTCTTACTGTGAGATTTTGACTGAATAACAGCAAAATCAGCTAAGATGAATTCAAGCTGATAATGAGCTTATAATAATATTTACCATCTTGACCTTATGTATTTTAACATGCTAATGGTTGTACTTCTGAGCATGGTTTGAACCAGAAAGTTACTTGAGGTTATGATGGTGATCAGAAAACTTGGTTTACTTCTAGAAATAATTATCAAGTTACAACTAGAAGAAACAACAACCTTTACCAAGTCCAATTATTATTATTATGAATTATGTTTTCTTTTCTTCGGTGTTGGTATACCTTCATGAATCCTAAATTTCATTCACATCTCCTGGAACCAATGTCACATGGATCACATTGCTGTATAATTATGGAAGCAGACTCTAAGATTTCCCTAAAAAAAATGAAGAGTATGGCTCTACTGATGACTTCCTCCCCCATGAAAGAGGTTGTAGTTACATGTAGAAGCTATTGACATGCTCCACATAGATTATGAGGTCAAGCTTTTGTAAACCCACCATAATCTGAAGACAGCTAAAAGTGATTAGTTGAAGAAGAGAAAGTTCTGTAAATATAATATGTGCACAGAGGTAATAGCACTACAAGAAACCTTACCTTCATGCTTATTTTGTTTGTGGGTTTTGATTGAGATTCCATTTAAATTATTACTAGGGATCCTGGCTTTCTCTGATAAAAAACAAATTTCCAATTTTGAAATTAAAAAAGGCAAACCAAAATCCACATTATTGATGATTAAAATGAAACACCACTAATTTATAGATAAATGTTGGTTTTTTTTATCAGAGAAAACCAGGATCCCTGGTTATTACTATCAGCACTAAATTCTTCAAACCTTCTGGTAACTTTATTTGCCTACTTTCTCAACCCATAGTAGAATAACAATTAAAGGTGAAAACAAAAAATGTTTTCAACTACATAATTAAATATAGTTTATATGGAGGCAGTATATATCACCCTTTGTTTACTGACAGGAAAAACTGAAGCAGACTATGTCACCCAGGCATTTGGTCTGGAACAGAACTGGCAAGTCATATCTCTAGTCTCCCAGACTTGAACACTAACCAAAAGACTATATTTTTCTAGTCCCTCTGTCATTCAGATTTATCTGTATCACTTTTACTGTATTATCAAAGTTACAGCTTTTCTTTTCTGGTTTCTTTAGGTGTTTTTGTATAAAGGCCTCCACTCTAAATTGTCTGAGGTAACAAAACTCCACACCAACCCGCTGAATAAAATTGTTCATAAAGGTCAGTAAAAGCTGCAGGAAGACTGTTTAAATTAATCAAAACAAAAATCTCAGTTAATATCACCAAAGGACTAGGAGATCATCAGGGATCCTGGTTCCCTCTGATAAACACCTCCCCTGCCATCTTCAAATAAAAAAAAGTAACCCAAAATCCACATTTCCTCCATGATTAAAATGAAACACCACACACATATAAGTGGTGTTTCATTTTAATCATAGAAAAATTTAGGATTTAGGGTTACTTTTTTTAAACCTGAAAGTTGGGGTATTCTTTTAATCTGAGAAAACCAGGATCCCTGGAGATCACGTCTACTACAGGAGAGGATTCTGGGTTCAGGAAATTAGGGATGTGTGAAGCTTTGATCTCTGATTCGATTCGGAAGAGATTCAGGCCAATTTGGCAGGTGAAACTCTGAATCTGAATCGAATCAGGAGACCAATTAATTACCCCTAATCAAATTGGAAGTCTCCAATTTGATTTGGAGAGATTCTGAGTGATTTGATAATTTGGGCATAGAGACGGCATTATATGTTTTTTCTATGTACCTTGAGCTATCAGGCATGGATCATGAATGCTGAAAGGGTGGGGTGGATGGAGTATCCTACGGGAGTTTGGGGGGATCCCCTGTACAATTGGTAGCAGACTGCTCACAGTCCCCCCACCCCCTGGCTTGGCAACTGGTGCCTCCTGGGTATGGGGGCACCCAGGTTCCTCCCATGGCCAATCACCAAGCTGGGGCAGGGCACAGGAGGGGGTCTCTGCACACTTAGTGGTGAACCCAGATGTGGATCGAAAGTTCTCCTAGTCAACTTCTAAGTCCCCTGCCAAGCACACGGGGGACTCTCCTGCACTCCCATGGAACACTTAATCTGCCCTACCATCTCAGCATTCACAAGGTACTTCAAGGTACATAAAAAACAGATAACACTGTGTCTATGAATCAGAACTGAATCTTCAGAGTTAGATTCAGCCAGATTGAATTGGGACAATGATCTAAATCAGTGAATCAAATCACTGTCCCCTGAATTAAGCCAAATCTGAATCCAAATCAAATATTGCCCACTTCACACACAGGAAATATCAGCAAAAGCCAATGGTTTCAATATCTTACTGGGCCTATCAATATACTACCTTAATCCATCACTTACCTGCTTCAGGCCCTCTGATTCCATCCAGAACCAATGTCTGGTAGTAATGCGCTTCTGCAGTTCACTTTTTCATCTTCATAATCATTCCCTTTCACCTTCCATACACTATCCTGGCCTCATGTATTTTTTGTGTATACTACTCTGTCTATCACAGTGCTAGGAAATCTCCATAGCCTTATAAAATAGGGCTGACAAACTTAAAAAAAAACCCTCCAAAAAACCCTTCCAATAATCACAATTTTAATCATACCATTATGATTAAATGGGGACATTAAACAATAGTCAGCCCACCCCATCCAACAGGCCACCCATGTGCCCTGCACTTCCTCCCCAACACCACAAAGAGTGCACAGCTCTAACCCCAACCCCAAACTGCCTTGTGCTGGTTCCAGATTCATCATGGCTGAAGTGAACAGCCCCAACACTGCTCTGCCCTGCATCTGCCTCAGACTCACTTGCCTACACTGAGCAGTGGCAGCAGCCAAGCAGAAGCTGCTGCTCAGCATGGAAGAAAAGTGCCCCTTCCCCCACCCCCGCTCCTTTCCACTGCTGGGCCCTTCTTACTGCAGCCTCCTGGAACCCATGTCTGGGCTGCCCTGCAGCTCCTCTGCAATGCCACTGCTGTCCTTCTGGTTGGCCTAGAGGTGGCAGTGACACCAGCAGAGAGGAGGCACAGGACAGCCCAGGCACAGGCTCTGAGTGACTGCAACAAGAAGGGCCTGGCAGTGGTGAGAAGGAGGAGTTGAGGGAAGGGATGCTTTTCCCTGCACAGAGTAGCAGCTTCTGCCTACCGCTGCTGCTGCTGCTACTGTTCAGTATGGACGGGTGTGTCTCAAGCAGGTGCAGGGTGAACCAGGTTCAGGGCTTTGTGCATGGGTTTTGGCTGGTCCAGAGCTGGTTTGCCTCACTGGTCAAAATAATGTATATGATTAATGCGATTTAAAAAATGAACACGTTAATTTTTTTTTGCATTAATCACATAAGTTAACTGCGATTAACTGACTGCCCTAATAAAAAATAATAGAAGAAAACATACCACACTACTTTAAACCATTACCCACATGAAACAATTTGCAAAACCATTATTTCTTCTAATGTCTTGACTGTAGGCATCTTTCATTAACTCTGTACATTCTCTTAATCCAATCCATGTAAACTTTATTTACATTTATATTTTTTTCTTCCATACCTTTTTCTCATAGAATACTGTTACAGACATTTTCTCAATAGGAAGCAAGGTCAGGATGATTTTTTGGCTAATTCCTCATTTTTTTTCCACCATGGGCCTTAACTGATAATGAAGGCAATAGAGAGATACCATAGCTTCCACCCACAACACCTCTTGTAAGTCTGGGATCCTCATGATACCATTAGGTCTATGTCATCCTTCTTTTGAAAGTTAACCTAACCAGACTGAGACAGATATACCATCCCAGATGGCATCACTGCCTCCTCTGCTTTTATCTAAATTCTGAAAACCACAAGGAATTCTAGAAATTCAGTGACTGCTGTTCCTGCTGTTGGCTAAGCCTCCTCAAAATGTTGTTTTCCTTCCTCATCTTATTTTTTTCTCTTTCTTCTCTTTCTTTTTGCCCTTGATTTATTCAGCCTATTCTTCACAGTGTTGCCATGATCAAAAGCAGCTAAAAACAATATTTTATGTAAGCCAATGCTTTCTCAAGTTTGCCCGGCCTTGTGATGGTCACTGGGAGCTGTGCTGGTCTTTCTATAATAAATAGTTTGCTAATAAAAATCAGTACCAGAGGCAGAAAATATATTTTCTATATTTGCTACCCTTGTCTCTTTCTTTTTGTTTCTTTGTCCTGTTTTGCCTTTCAGGAAGCAGGATCAAACTTTAAGCAGCAGCAGCAGTAACAACAATATATCCAGCCATCTCACCTAATATCTTTTCTGCTCTCCACAAAAAGGACAGTTAAAATTACTTGTAATGCAACCAAAATTATTTTAAAATATGGAAGTTTACTTAAAGGGAAGAAAGAGAGACCCTCATTCTACATCTAAATGGAATATGAAGAAGCAATATTGTTAAAATGAAAGCTTTACTGAAAGTAGTGCTCCTCCCTCCTACCCCCCCCCTCCCAGCACCCTTTTTTTTTTACCTGTGCCTTAATCAAAAAAGCTAGAAGGACATGTCTGAGACCAATGAGCTAAGCAGGCTGGTATCTCTGTTCTCAAAGCCATGACTTTTTGCAAATGTTTATTGTTATACACTGAGAGTCATGCTAACACCTTGAATGCTCTGGCTCATTTATTCAATGAAATTAACAAAAGTACTTCTGTTTCATTATTGCTCAAAAATATTGCAATGTACTGCTTAATTTTATATTAGCCACTTGCCCAGCAGACAGAATGCAGCTAAAATCAGTCAGAATATGGACTCTATTATGGTTTCAAATACCAATTCAAATTAGGAGAAGAAGCCTGGGCTTATTCTGTCTCCAAATTCCTTGCAGAACCATCACTTGTTGACATCAGTGCAAGCTGAGAGGTTTTAGGTCTTTATGAATTTCACATCTTATGTTTGGGTACCATATTTAAGACATCTTTATTTGCAAATGTCAGCCTTAATCTCACTGTACCTTAGCACATCATCTATATTATGTGGTAACAATATCTCTCTGCCTGGAATTAAGTTTGATTTATTAATGTATATAAAAAGCTCAAATATTTGAGTTCTGAATAAGTAAATTATTCTGTGACTATTTTGAATCCTTTTCATTAGACAAACCAGGAATAAAACACAGTTGCTGATTCCTCTTTTATTCTTCCAGCATTCTGCAGAAAGTTTGGGTCAAATGTAGTGCACTGTAGTATATACAATTCTCAAATTTGAACATGGCCCAAATTATTATAATTGCTCTGTTGCTCAGGACAGGGAAAACCTCCAAAGAAAATAATCAATATTTGTATTACAAAAGCCTGGGACAATAATTACACATTACATTTTAAGGACCTCAGACAACCTCCATGCCTGACAAAATCCATCTGTAAGCTAATACTTCATTCCGATGAAAAGTACACTCCAAAGTTGAGAAGTTTTAACAGATGTTTACATTGGGAGCACTCTGGCGTGAGCTCTTTTATTACTGTGATGTTGATGCTCAGGAATAACTTCCAAGGGTTTATTTTTTCTATGTCCATGTTTTGTTTTTGTCTACAGATGTATATATTTTTATGTTTTCATACTGTATTTTTGAATACTGGATCTCACTAGATGTTCTGTTTGTGTGGCAGCATTAGGAAACAAATAAGTATTTCGTATTGTATCAGATTCTGAATTAGTATTACACCTTCTGAAAAGTTAGTCCAGCAAACCATTTGAGAGAACATAAAAAAGGCCTCCATCCTCTAATGCAGTATGGTGCCTTCACTATGCAAAGGAACTGTAAATACATTCATATTGGAATACCCCAACAGACTGTCACTTTCCTACTTTCACAAAACTGTGAAATTACATGAATATCTTAGCTCTAGTTAAAAATTCACTTCTAATGTTAGAGTATTGTACCTAATAAAGCAATTAATATGCATCCCCTACAAAAGTTAAAAATGCTGCTTTTCCTGTGGGGCCTTATAAAATCCAAGAGACTGACTCACAGAATGAAGCCAGAGATTGGATATAACCTATTAAGTCACCTTGACCACCCTTATCTGCCAGTGATGATATTTTTTAAATTATATTATTAAAATATAATATCAGATATCTAACAAAGCTTAGTTACCCATCTGATCTCTCACATGGTCCCTTTGGGCACAGACACAAGTGCAGCTCTCCACTGTGACTGAAAATGCTGTGCAGGAGGCATTCTGAGTTGCAAGGATTTCCCAGATCAAACAGAAGTGCACTATTGTTTTTAGGGGGGGGGGGGGGAATCATTGTGCTGGCGGGAGCCTGCAGGCAATTTTCTTTAGCAATGGTCCTTTGTTTCTACCAGCTTGTCCTTGTTTTATAATGGAAGGGGGGGAAGGGGAACAGAGGGACCTTATTCTAGGTGCTAAAGAGTGGGGTGGGTGAACTAGAGATCTCCCTCAACTCCAGTACACCTGCCGCACCCTCAGGTGTAGGTTGAAAAAAACCCACACCAAACTCCCTCTGTTCCCTTTCCCCACTCCCATTCTGCAAACACCTCAAGGCTAAGAGGCAATGCAGATACAAATTAAAGAAGGTGGTCTATTTTGAAATATCTTCATCTGACCCCTCATGCAGTAAGGGTTCAGATTTTTGCCCAATAAGCCATTTTTTAAAAAGTCTGAAGTCATGCACTTATATTTGATCCTGGCTATAAACAGCTTTCTGTGCCAGATTGGGCAAGATTTGTCATATCTGTCTGCACCCTTTAGCTCTATTTGCAGAAATGATATGTGACTTCTTTAGCATTTTAGAAAGCTTAAGCCTTTATTAGGGCTATGTGAAACAGTAGTAGTTTGTTTTGACTTTTGCATCACCATTTTGAAGGGACCATGTTTCATTTCACTGTTTTGAAGCATTTTTCTGTTTCATTTTGTCAAAATCATTTTGCTGTTTCAATGTTGTTTCAACATGTTTTGACATTTCACCCATAGGCTATAATGGGGAATCATGAAAATGCCTATAACTTTGTAATTTCTTGCCTGATTCAAATGAAAATTTCAGGAATGATACTGCCTTTATAGGGAATGAAGCCTGCCAAGCTTTAAGGAGATTGGTGCAGGGTTTTTTGTGAAAGTGCACCTCAAATTGTTCAAAGCAAAACTAATATAACTTGCCGGCAGCATCAGCCTAGGGCCTACTTCCCTGAGAGGAGTCTGGTGCATCCCCATAGCCCTCCCAGGGGTCATGGACCCCTAGATATACATGTGGGATGACAGCATGCTGCCACTGCTGTCTGGGGCAGCACTAGCACTAGGTTCTTCCTGATGCATGGGATGGGCTGAATCAGGAAGAACCCACTACTGGCACTGGCCCCAGCCAAAAGCACCAGCATGCTGTCATCCTGAATGCAGATCCAGGGGCCTGAACACCCTGGGAGGAGTCCAGCACAGGTCTACAAGCCCACCCGGAGGGGGTGGGGAACAGATCTGCATGTGGGAAAACAGCAGGCTGCCACTGCTGGCTGGGGCCAGCGCCAGCATTGGGTTCTTCCTGGCACTTGGCACAGGCTGCACTGGGAAGAACCCAGTGCTGGTGCTGGCCCTATCCAGCATTGGCAGCATGCTGTCATCCTGTGTGCAGCTCCAAGGGCCCGTACCCCACAGGAGGAGTCCAGCACAGCCCCACAGCCCTCCTGGGAGGCACAGGCCCCCAGATCTGTGCGCAGGGTTTCAGTAGGCTGCTACTGCTGGCTGGGGAAATAGCCCAGAGCCACCACCATCACAAGCTGACAATGGCTGCAGACTTTCATTCTGCATCATCTGGGGGCCCATGTTCCCAAGAAGAGCTGGGGGAAGTGATGAGAGAGCTGGGGGGAGAGAGCTGATTGGGAATCTGGGGAATCCAACCTGGAACTGAGAGAATGTTCAGGGATGTGAATATTCCCTCAGTTCCTGCTTTGATACCCCAGCCCCCTGTTTGATTCCCCAGCTCTCTGATCATATCTCCAACTCCTCCCAGGGAGCATGGGCCCCAGATCTGTGCACAGGATGACAGCATGCTGCCACTGCTGACTGAGGCTAATGCCAGCACTGGGTTCTTCCCAGCGCTCAGCACAGGCTGCACTGGGAAGAAACCAGTGGTGGTGCTGGCTCCACATGCAGATCTGGGGAACTGCATCCCCTAGGGAGGAGTCTGTCACAGCCCCACAACCCTCCCAGGGGATACAGTCCCCTGGATCTGGTCTTGAAGTTAGCTTCAGGTTCTTTATCCATACGGAATTATGGAGATATATATATATATCTCCATAATTGGATATATGGATATTAGATATATGGATATATATCCAATGGATATATATGGATATATATCCATAGGGAATCATTTGTACTGTAACTGCTTTCAAGTTTTATTCTAGTAATCTTAAATCAACATGAATTTAAGTGAAAAGAAAGGATTGTAATATACTAATCTAGATACACATATACAGTTCAATAGAGAAAAGGCATATATTGATGTGCCTACATATTGCATATATATGAATATATTGATATGCCAGTATAGTCTCTCTATATGCACAGATATATTTGTATTATAAAATGCAATGTTTATTGCTTATTGAGGAAAATAAGCATATGAATGAAAAGATCACATCAATTACAAATTGGTTGAGCAAGAGGAGGCTTATTTAAGTATTCAAAAAGAGTGTCCCTATCTAACACTAATGATTCAGTGTTCAGTATACACTTGTTTTATGAATATTATAAAAAGCTTATTCTCCTTAGTCTCATTTGGAATTTCTGCACTCTGAGTTCTAAAGAGTCAAAGGGTAAAATCTGAAGTCAATTGTTTCCAATCTCATTAACTGTAATAAGTCCAGGATTTCACTTTGTGGACAATCCATGTGTTTTGAAATACCCTAGAAATAGCGTTTTTTAACTTGTGGAGGGTTTGGGATTGAGAGCATGGTCAGAGGTAGAAAGGTAAGAAAGATTTATTGACTTAACAAAAACACAACTATGCATAGTAATAAGACAAACAATGATAGACAAACACAATTTGCATCGGCAGCTTATTGACAGTCCCCTCTGATGCCTGGTACACAGTAAACTTCTCTTTCCACAAAGTTCAGCAAAGTCAGGCATCCCTGAATGACACTGTCCAAAGGGGTACCAGGAAAGACCCTGGAATACAGTCCTTGAGCTCCTCGAAGTCCACGGGCCTGCTGATCCAGGCAACAGCTAACTAATCCTTTTCACAGAGCTGTATCTTCCTTCTGAATGGTTTCCAGAATTTCCTAAATTTACTAGGCCTTACTTTATACAAGGCCTCACTACATCTTAGACTTTAATTAGGCTTTTAGCAACAACATATAGTTTAATATCTAAACAAATACGGAAAAACACTTGGTCTAATCTTCATAGGGCCTTTGGCAAGCACCTCTATCACACAGACATAATTTCAGCTGTCACAGTTCTGTTTTTAGAACACAAGGGTGCCTATACATGTGAAGGGAGGGTGCTGTGATGCACTGTAATTACAACATGCTGAAGCAGGCTCAATTAATCAAGTCTGCTGGAGTGTGCTAATTATCTTACTCCAGCAAATTCTAGCATCATGTGTATTAGTGTCCTCTTTAACTAAAGCTCAATAACAAGCCATTTTTCAGATATTTTCCCATGTGGAGAAGCTGATACATATGACACTCCAGGCATTTTAATTAGAGTGGCTCTTAGAGCTGGTCTAATTAAAGCACTACCCATGCTTCCCAAAACACGTGTATAAATGCCCCAGGATAGTATGGTACGTAATCGGGGGGTAGCTGACCCCTGAATCCAAGCAGGCTGGGGACAAAAGGGTTCTGGAACGCTACTTCCCCTTTTTTAGGTTTTCCCATTCAAAAGAGTCTGAGGGCAATATAACAAATAAATGCTTTACTTACAAACTGGAGTACAGCGTAGGCATGCTCCGTAAAGTTACACCATGAAGCACATAAATGCTTCATTTGCATGTCCATGCCGGCAGTTCCCCTTACAACAACTTCCGAAATCACAAACCATAGGGAACTTGAGGGCTCTTCGGGCATCCAACTGAAGTGATTATCTGAGATGGGGTGTCTGGGGGGAAAGGGAGCCGTGGACACAGGACCTCCGGTGAGGGTGATCAAGCGTCGCTGATCTTGTGTGGGTCCCACTTTCTTTTCTGCGGGCTTTGCTTTTATGCTGCCCTAATAGCCAATGAGATCGGGCCTTTTTTTTGCGCGCTTAATGAGCTGCATGAGCTGGGGGTTTTGCTGCATGCATTCTTTGCATGGCTATTAGGCTGCACCCGCTGCTCCTACGCCACGAGCATAGCTGGCATTTGGTCACCTTTCATCTACCACAGATAGCTTTATTCATTAAGTATTATTAGCGTTACATCTACTTAAATATTTTTTTCTTATGGTTTTGTTTTTTCTTTGCCAAAATTGAGAGTAAATGCTACCAATTAGGTGTCAATTCTATTCCTGTTGTGTGTACACACACACATACAGACACAAACACACACACACACACATATAGTGATATTTCATTTTATTCATGGAAAAATGTGGATTTTGTATAACTTTCTTAAAACTGAAAATAGAGGATTTTTTTTTTATTGAAGAAAATAAGGATCCCTGTAGATCAGTAGTGATCAGAATACATGTTTGACCTTTAGTGGGGTGCATAGCATGCAGGCCACCTGCACTGGCCAAGGCTTGCAGGCTGGGCTGCCGGAGACTACCAAGTGTAACTAAGCACTTGGGCCACGTCTGACTGGCTTCAGGTATGGGGAAACATGCCCTCATACCTTCCACCCCCAACCCTAATACTCTGGGACCTTTTAGCTGCAGGCAAAAAAGCCTTGATTCACCTTAAATGCCCATGGACTGGGTATCTGCCAGAAATGGCTGAGTCATAGAGGTCACATTTTGGCTTCATGAAGGCCTAGTTCTGATGTTCTGTCCCTTGCCACCATGAACCACCATAGGCAAGCTGACCACACAGGCTCATGATCAGCAGTGATCCTTGTTTTCATAAACACACACACACACACACACACACACACACACACACA
>JAGPOW010003316.1:117153571-117185340 GCA_030014935.1 Caiman crocodilus
TGGCCTCAGGCGTTACTACAAGGGGTTTGATTTCACTACGGGGGTTTGGCTTCTTAGGTGGTGTCATGAGTCACCGCCTACAATGCAGTCTGCACAATTTGCATCTGAGATGAAACCAGATGACCATTCATTTACATGGGAGATGAAGAAGAGAAGGCCTAAAACAGAGACTGCAATGAATTCTGGGATCAGAGAAGCAGGAGAGCACTTCATGATGGGTAATCTGTGCTCCAAATGCTAATCAACCCATATTTACACACACCCAGCTCAGCATTTATCAGACCAGTTCTAATCTGGATTTACAAAGAACTTCCCCCTCCACCTCGACACACACACACGCACGTGCGCGCACAGACGTGCACACCCTCCTCTAAGTTTAATAGGCATCTTGGTCCGTACATTCCCCGGTCCCACTATGGGAGGCCTATTTAAACTTGATTGACTAAAACTCAGTTGCTGGGTTAGGAAATGCTGAGGCAAGAGACTGAGTCAGAGGGGGTATGGACAACATTTGAACAATGGTAAAAGTTTCACTGAAGCGTCCAGCCCATTGGATCCCTGACCACAAGTGTTGTCATCCTTTTCCTAGGATGACTTGTGGAAGTCCTTTCCACAAAAGGTTATGAACACTCCAATAATTGCTTTAAGTCTGTTAAAAGACTATAGTAGGATCTGGAAAAGTCATGCTAAGCTGAGGCTTGTTCACAACAGGTAAAAATCTAAAACCCTGATGCTAAAGCTATCTATTGTTTCTGAAGAGACCATGAGATATCCCATCAGTATATCTCCTATCCATAGGAATTCCAAGCTGGCTCCCAAGTGTCTGGTTACTCCTTAACCTTATGTTTTTGATTATCAATCAGTTTCTTGAGTTGTTCCAAACCAGATAGCCCCTTGTCAAGAGAAAAGACTTACACTATTAAGAATGCTTTGAAGAAGCTGAACTGAGGGTATAAAATTCTGTAAAAAAGAAGCAATGTGTGTGTGTGCTTCAAGAGGAGAACTCTTTCTTGCACACCACCTGTGTTTTTTCTCGGGACACTGGAAGAAACAGATCATCTCCCTTCAAGGATCGTGCAAAGACCTTTACTTGTCAATATTGAAACCATTGGACTGGTGAGATCCCAGCTCTCTCTGTCTCTCTTTTCTCTTTTTTCTCTATGCATACATTTCTGAACCTGACCTGTACAAGTTAAGTTTGAGCTAAATTTCCCTAAATACTTAGTGAAACCAGGGTAGTATTGTAATTGTTTGTGGGGTTTTTTTGCTTTGCATGTCTATTACTACTAGTACCGTTATATATTTCATATATTTAGCAATAAATAACTTTTATAGTCAAACTGGTAGTAACTGGGTACATTCTTCCTTCTTTACTTCTCCTTCCTCACTTACTCTGCAGCAACACTTTACCTAAGCTAAAGATCTCTGTGAAGCCCAAAAATACTGTGGGGTCTGCTCATCAAGAGACTAAAGATTGGGATGTGCTGAGTTTGAAACACATCAGCTTGTACAGGCTGATTGACCCAGTTTGACTCAGATATGCCCTAATGAACTGAATGCTGGCCCATGAGGGTGTCAGCTGGACATCCAGCTGGATTCAGAGGTATTATGTGTACCTGTGTGCTTGTGTCTGACTGCAATTTATTGTTGCTCTGATGAACTGATTCTTGGCATATGAGGGTGTTACCCTGTCCATGCTGATCAACTCAGCCAGGTCAGGCATGTCATATTAATCTATTTGTGTTTGTGTGTATGACTGATGTGGTGACTGGAGGAACCCAACCCTACTGAAACTGAGTCCTGCAAGATGGCTTCATTGCAGGTGAGGACTTGCAGAAGGGAGATATACAGTTCCGTATAGAAACACAAGTAACACAAGCAGCACATTGATAGAATTACCAAGACCATAGAAATGTGTCCCTAATAAATTAGCACACCCCAAAGTAATGGGTAAATCTAGTAACACAGGTTTATCTCAAACCAGTTTCAGCCATTTTCAAACTGGTTTATGTGCACTGAATATCTGTTTGGTTTAAACCCGTTTCTGATCACTTAGACTGGTTTATGTGTAATGTCTGTCCCTAGCGTAGGTGTCTACTAGGGCTGTGTGAAATTTCACTGCTGGGCTGACTCCTGTCCCCAGTGTGATCTAGCACTGGGGATGGGAAGTCAACCCAGCTGGGCTGTCTTCCCATCCCCAACAAAACATTGGAAGAGCATTGAAACAGCCTTTCTGTTTTGGTGGAATGGAATGAAACAGCTGTTTTGAATTGAAATTAAATTTGAAATGGAACGCTATTCCCTAAGACCATCAAAACTCAAGGTGAAATGCAACAGTGCTATTTTGCACCTCCCTAATATTTATATGATCTGCTGCTTTGTTTTCTAAATCATTCCTGACGGGTGGGAAGGGCTAACAGTTGTATATATCTCCCCATCTATGTTATATAAGATAACCAGGGATCCTGGTTTTCTCCAATCAAAAATTTGCCAATTTTCAGGTACAAAAAAGTAACCTAAAATATCCACATTTTTCCATGATTACAATGAAACACCACACACACACGCACACACACACACGTGTGTGTGTGTATCATGTTTCATATATATATATATGTGCATAGAGAGAAAGAGATAGTGTAGTGTATCAGGTAATCATGGAAAAAAATGAATTTTGGGTTACCTTTTTGTATCTATAATTTGGGGAATATTTTTTATCAGAGAAAACCAGGATCCCTGCAGATAACCAAGAGAGTTTTGTTTTTCTTCTCTCTTGTATATTTACACATGACATTTATAATAGCCTTCTACACAGAATAGTTTTTTTTACAGATTTTTTTTATACAAAATTTTACATAACTAGAATTTTGCACTTTAGAGTTGTTTTATTAGTTTTCAAAATACCAAAAAAATGAGCAAGAAGATTGAGGCATTGAGGAACAGAAGCAGAGATATTATAAAGAAAGGTGGGAAGCTAACATATTCACAAGGGAACTACAGAAGATTTCCATTTCTAAAACCTCCTCTTACTTCTATTGAAGTCAGTAGGAGGTTTGCTTCTGACTTCAAAGAGAATGGGATTAAGCCCATAATAAGCTTTTGGGGCCAGTCATTCCATTACTTGCCATCCCTGTTCGACATTTGAGGGATGATGATTACATGTTTTATAAAACATTTTATAGTTTCTCTTTTTGTTTTAAGAATAAATTTCTGCTGTCAGATAATACTTTACAGGAGAAAAGCAGTGGCTCACCTAACAGCATAAACAGAAACAAAAGCCTGAATTCCAAGAAAAAAGCTTCTAAATGATATCCTACTTATAATTTAAGCATAATTTCCTCCTCTTTCTAACCCATATACAGCTCTCATAGATAGATAGATAGATAGATAGATAGATAGGTAGATAGAAACCTGTTGCTGCAATTATCATATAAATATATCAGGGCAGAATTTTGTTCCAAAAAAATTAGAGGCTAGGACCTCCATAGAACTCGTTGCAAAGTCAGATCATAAATGGATTGTAAAATGGATCCATTTATTTACATATTATTAATACTTAGTATGCGGTGTCCCCAGGTGTCTTTTTTATTACACGGTGTCTATTATGGGGTTCCTGGGGTGTCTGGGAGAAGTAGCACATCCAGAGAAAGTGTACGTAATACTCACCTAAGTGACTCTTCCTCTGTTGGTCCTCACCATCACTCAACTCTCACCTGTGGCTCTAAGTAGCTGTCTCCATGCAACAATGGTCACACCCCAGCCTTGAGGGGCAGGCCAAACCAGGTGAGGGTACCCATTTGGTCTCCAGACATCTGGGGATATAGGGGCATGACTATTCCTGTATGCAAAGCCTGACTCTGGCTGATTGGGCAGATGAGACCCTCATATGGTTCAATGACCATGATAGTGGCACACTCTATGAAACATGCAGAGTAAGAAAAGGCACAAAAGACAACCTGGTCATCTACTACATCTGGGTTAATCTCCAGCTGTTTTGACACTGTCCTGCTGCTGGTTACCAACTGACTTGGATGAGAGAGTGAGGCCAACTCTGAGCAACTCTTCCTCTCTTAAATTCAAATCCCACACAATTCACTTCTAGCACAAGCCCTGTAGTGATGGTCCAGTGGTGAAGCAGCAGGTGTGGACACACTGGAAGCTGTAGCCACAAACTTGCACACAGGCAGGTCAGGGTATTGGGCCACTTTCTACAAAAGCAGCAGTAGGACTCAGCAGCCCCCTGAGTCACTGAACATGAGTAGCCCCGTTCAGGATCACACTGCTCACCTCCCAGAGTGAAAAAGGGGATAGAAAAGGTCCCCCCAACATTAACTGCTTCACCCCACCCTGGCTAGCATACTGCAGCTGGCAGAGGTCCCACTACAGCAGTCAAACAGGAAAGAAATCAATTCCCCTCCAGCTGGGCATGTGGAGCATATGTACGCTGACTGATGGAAACACCAATAGACTCAAAAGGAGAACTGTTTTCATTGGGAGAGAACTGGGAAGTTACAAAATCCAGATTGCTGCCCTCAGTGACACTCACCTACCTGATAAAGAGCAGCTCACAGAAGGAAAAGCTGGTTGCACTTTCTTTTGGAGTGGCCATGACAGTGAAGCAAAACAGGAAGCAGATATTGGCTTTGCTGTACAAAACAGCCTCATCAAGAAGCTGACTTACCTGCCTAAGGGAGTAAATGACTGACTGATGGTGCTCAAGCTCCCCCTGCTTGGCAAAACATGCACTGCTATCATTAGTGTGGATGGCTTTATCATGAACAACTCCGATGAAGTCAAGAACCACTCCATGACCATTGCTGTACTGAAGTCTAACTGTCTCATTCTCCTCGTGGCAACTTCGAAGTCAGAATTGGCTTTGACTGCCAAGTATGGGATGGTGTCATCGAGAAGCATGGGATTGGAAGCTGTAATAGCAATAGTCCTCTCCTGCTCAGATCACATGCTGAATATGACCTCCTGGTTACTAACACTGCGTTCTGTTTTCCCAACCAGAAGAAAAAATTATAGATGCACTATGTCATGGTCCAAAGGAGGAACAGACACAATGTCCATTTAACCAAAGCTGGATTCTTTAGTTGCATCCAGTATCAGCACTTCCCCACTGAAATATGTTAGCTTTGTTAGGTCTTCTTTCTTTGTTAAGTCTTCTTTTTGGTAACAGGTTGAGCCAGATTATATTCCTTTTATTAGCTGTGTAAGTGTATTTATGGGAGCTTACAAATGTGTGGGACCCCCCCCCCCATGCCCAGCACTTTACTTCAAGCCCAGTATGCCCCATCACCAAGTGCTCCACATGCCCAGAAGAGGAATCGCAGCAGTTTGTTTGACCCGGCTCTACAAGCGTCTATATAGCTCATGTACTTCCGTGGGGCTTTTTGGTGCTTTTATCTAATAGCTGATTGAATCCAGCTGTTAGATAAAAGCACCAAAAAGCCTTGCTAAAGCGCACAAGCTATATAGACACTGGAGAGGTAGGTCAAACTAATGTAATTCTTCTTCCAGTAAAATGCTCTTTCTCCCCACACACGCCTCCCCGCCATGAGTGTCAGCACCCTAACTTCAAAAGTGGACTTCCATTTTACCCTACTTATGTACCTGGAAAAACATCAGTACATTTACATTTGTAACAACTCTTCATCTCAGCCTTAAGACTGATGCACAAAAAACAATGAAGAAGATGTAGACCAAGCAGTTTTTAGTGTTAACAGATTTTAAAGGACTCAGGTGGAACAGGTGAAATGGTGGATATGACTTTCTGGTTTTCAGGTGGTTTGGCTTTCTGCGTTTAGTATTCCTTTACCTTTGTGCAGTACTTCCTGAATTAGGGTCAGTGCTTAAGAATGCTTGAGAAGATAGTAAAAAAGTCTATAATAGATTTACAAATGTAAATTTAATACCCCTATACATTTTAATACCAGCAAACTTTCTATAGGATAATTGTAGAGATGTATTCCTTGTCAAACTACCTATTATTTCACAGCAAACCCAACAATCAGCTAGCTTCATTTTACATTAGTAATAGTTTGAAGCCATATGATACTCTGCATTTTTAAGAAAAACATATCCATGATTTCAATGATAGCATTGTAAAAAAACTAAACTAAACTAAAACAACTCAGTATAGCTCTTTAACTGGCTGTCCTTATGTGAGCTTACTTATATGCATTTGTCTCAATCTAGAGACAAATGCATATAGACTAGACTTTTTTTTCAATGAACTGCAACATCACATGCATACTTGAATATTAGTAATGGAAGCTTTCTGTTCTCTTTGCCTTGGCTTTGCCAGAGTAAATTATATTGCATTTACCATAGCATTTTGACATAATGAGCAATAAATTTTGTTTAACATAGTTAGCTTGATAGCCCTAAAGGCATTTTTGTGGACACTATAAAAAATCATTTAAATATATTGTGCTGTCTGCTCAGTAATCACAATGTATTAAAATTTAAAAGGTGACTAGGTGTTCTACACATTTAGCAAGTGTTAACCTGCCATCTTTTTTAAATAAATACAAAAACTCCTGACACTCTTGTCTTTTTTGTGGGCAGAATAATACAATTAATAAAATAAGGTATTTTTGTTGTAGTGTTCAGGAATAAAAGTCTGAAAGAAATCTGGAAAAAATGCAATGATTTTACAATATTAATATGATATCAATTGTTACAGCCACTTTCACACAAACTAAATCATATTCTTAGCGTGCTTTATAGTACAGGGCTTTGCATCAGATAGTGTCAAAGAGGAATTAAAGGCCCAGTTAATCATAGACATGACACAAGACAATCAGTAATATCATAAAAGTCTTGGTTATGTTTTTCACACTGTAGTAAGATCTGCTAGAAGCTGAGCTATTATGGCATCTGCCCAACTACAGGAATTAGACTTTTTTTTTTAATGAACTAAGATGCAATTTTTCTTTATTTTAATCTGACTCCTGCTGGACATCTGGAGTATACCAGTAGTTCAGTCAGAAAAGACAAAATGCTGCTTTCATATGGCCCCTCATCATGTGACCCCCTGTGGCATAAAGTCTGTAACTGTTTTCTTACTAATCATGCAGTCTAAGACTACTCTACATATCTCTAACCCATAACACACAATTTCTTTCCGTGACAGCTCTAAAGACAACCCTGGAGGGCAATATGCTTGTTCTTTTCCAGCTTTTCTGTCTCCCTGGTAAATTGATGAGTGGCAGAAAAAATAGAAGATGATGATGTATTGTACAACCATTTTTACTAATGTGCTTGCTGTTCTTACTCTCTTCTTGACAAGCCATTTCTGCATGACTATCAATTAGCTTAAGACAAGTAGATACTTAATTATTTAGAAATTAATAGAATGAAAACGTGCCTTTCCTTTGAGAACGATAAATTGATGTTTTTCCCCTTTCACACAACAGAGTGTGTGTGGTATCTTTCTCTGAGGATTGCTTTAGAAATGAGTCATCAATCTCAGAATTTGCTTCCAGTTAAATCAAGAAAAGCACAATTTAAAGTCATCAATGTGTGTTCCAATGGTGTATTTCACCATGCTTATAATTACAATCCTCTACTCCTCTGAAAATATATCCTTCTGTGCTTGGAGAATTCCCCAATGTGGCATACTATATTCTCATGCATATATACTGTCATGAAAAGGAGATTAAGCACCAACTGAAAGGTGGCAACCATTGAGCTAAATCAAGAGCTCTATTTGCCATGACATAGTAGTAGGCTATAGTCACAGTGACTTAAAACCATTGGAAAATATAATCACAATCATTATACCGCTAGGCTATGCTTGTTTAAATAAACTTGTCCTGAGCTTCAGAGTTTTAGAAGTTTTCAGATTGTATTTTGAGCATTTTGTAATGAAAGTTTTCTGGAGTGTCTGTCTAGCACTAAAAACAGGTCTCTTCTGCTCTTTGCATGTATCTACTACAGGTTTGTCTACGTGATGTTGTTAGGGTCCAGTTGGGTAGCTAATGAATTTGTAGTACATTAGATTGTCCACACTAAACATCTTGTTGACTTGATATATCTTGATACATTTGATATATTATTAGATATATTTTATCTGGTTTATGGCTGACATTGTTTCTTCTACTTTGAAAATGTAATCATTTGCCTCAAATCTAATTAGTATAATACATAGTGCACAGTGCATACATACTGTAGCTTACTAAATATCAACTTTCCAGTGGACAAATTCTAATAGAGACCTCTTCCCTTCCCTGTCTTTTCTATTCAGATAACTCTCTGTTTGATACACTCTTCTGTGTGTGTCCTTTCATGCTATCTGATGAAGAGAGATTGGACTCATGAAAGATCATACTATACATGCTATCTATGATTAAATTAGTCTATAAGGTGCAATTCTGGCCTGCATTCTGCCTGACTTCATACTAACTCAGCTAGTGTTTCTGTCTTTTAACTGTGCCATAGTAAGCTAAGCAGTTAGTAAGATCAGCAGGAATCCTGTTTTTTTTAATTAAAAAAAAGAAACTAGATGACCCATGCAGCGTTGCTTGCATGAAAATCCAATGAATCAATTTTTGCTTGAGAACACATTTTATTGCACTTCAACACCTTCACAGCACTTTTGCATACACAAAATCCTGAAACATATCAAAATTCCTTACTGTAAGAGCTTTACAACACTTCCCTATATACAACATTCCTGGTTTTGTTACTCAAGTCAGCAGCCACTGCAAATCAGAAGTTTTCTGGGTTGGAGATTTTGGAAGCAGCCACATATAGCTGTTCATGGCTGAAGACAGGATCCCGAAGGAACACTCCTAGTCTTTTTAATGTTTGCCCCTGGGCCTTATTGATGGTCATCCTGAGTGCCACCTGTACAGGGAACTGTCAACATGTCCATGTGAAAGGAAATGTGTAGTCATATGGCTTCATTGCTATCCGAGGAGTAAGTACTGTTTTATCTGATCCAACAGTTTTTGCATCAAGTAGTCTGCAGTTGATGATGGATTGCACAAATAGCAGCGTTCCATTGTACGGACTATCCTTAGGAGCAAGGTTTTGCAGAAGCATGATGAGCATCCCAGGCTTAAGTTGTAGCTGATGTGAAGGCAAACCTGACACCTCCATGGAATTCAGGTACAGTGGTACCTCGGTACTCGACTGCCTTGAAACTCATCGAATTTGGTACTCGACGCATTTTGACGCAAAAATTTTGTCCCGGTACTCATCGTTTGCTTGGTACTCGACATGCAAGCGAGAACTTGTCAGTGTTGCTTGCCTCGTGACTCGCTACCCTTTCCAGCAGAAACAAAGGGTTTGTTTGGTACTCGTCGTTTTCGGTACTCATCGCGCCTCCCGGAACCAATTAACGACGAGTACCAAGGTACCACTGTATTCAGTTGGCACAGCCATAATACTTTCTTCCCCTAAAAGTGCATCTGCACTTGTACAACTCCATTCAGGTCCTGGAAATGTTGCCACAATAGCATTGTTAATCTCCTGTACAACAGAGCAATGTGGTGTCAAAATAGCTCTTTCAGACATCCATCCTGGATTTTGATAATTAATCCAATAGATTTGAAAATGCCCATTCTATCAGAGAGATCCAGAGGCAAACAGAGCTCAGGAGGCAGGGTAATGATTTAATCAATGTTTGGAACTTAGTCATTTTCCAGATCCAAAACCCATTGAGCGTATTTTGCACTTTCTGCATCAAAACCTCCCTTACGTATTGCATGTTCTCAAGAAGTTAGAAAATCTGGAAGTGGTTCCACAACTCAAATCACTTCAAACATGCCCCTGCTATTTGTGGCCGAGAGGCATTTTTCACAGAAGGAAGGATTTGCTGAAAATCACCCCCAAAAGGTGTAAAATCACCTTGCTACCAAAAGGTAAATTGCTCTGTGGTAAATCTCGCAGCGTCCATTCTAAGCCTCCAGCATGTACAGATTAGCCATTGGTGCTTCATCTCAGATAATGGTAGCTGCTTGAATCACCTTAGTAAGATCAGACTGTGCTGATATGCTGCAGGTGCTGGTTTTCAATACATTCAGAGGTACCTTGAACCTTGAGTGCGTAGTTCTGCCTCCCGTAATCATGGTAGCAGCAATTCCATTGGATGCCACAGCCAATGCAATCTTCCCTTCCCTGCGCACTGCTGAAAGAATCGTGTTGAAGTAGAATGTTTTTCCTGTACCACCAGATGCATCAACAGATGCACAAAGTGTCTTTTGGTTCTCCACTGCTTTCAAGATTGCATCCACCATTTGTCACTGAGCTGGAAGGATACATGGCAGTGAATCTTCAGCAATTTGGCATTGCTCCTGCCAGTTATACTACATCTACTCTGCTAATGCATTTGGCAGCCGTTGAGTGGGAATATCTTCCAAGAATGAGCAAGGCATGAGAACACCTATGCCTTGTGCAGCAATGCCCCATGCAGCATCTTCCCAGAGCAAGGAATGAGAATATGAATACTTAAGAGTCTCTCACTCAACTTCCTCTCTGAACAATGTTATCTATCGCAGTGTGGGTTCATATTTACTAACAGAGATGGTACACAGTACATGTAATGGTACAGATTCCCAATTTTGGGGTTAAAAAAAGTAATCCCAAATTCACTTTTTCTATGATTAAAATTAAACACCACAATATATTTATATCTAGATATTAGTGACATTACACTTTAATCATAGAAAATATGGATTTGGGTTTTTTGGAGGTTTTTAAATTTGAAAATTGGGGATTTTTTTTTAAATCAGAGAAAACAAGAATCCCTAGAGATCCCTCACTACAGGGAAACAAGATCCCTTATTACATCAATCTGTTACTTTGGAGGTATGGATAAATGATGTAACTACAAGTTAAAAAGAAATAAGGAATTAGCAAGGAACATCTGCTGCTCAGGAAAGAGTAAATCCTATTTTACCTTACATGACTAAATGTGGTGTGCAGAGTCAAAACTATATTTTTGGCAGTTCAGCACAGCTTGAGATCCTGATTTCCTTTATAGTGAAGTAGAATGGCCCTGGAAGTAAAATATTAGGGGCAGATGGCTCTCCCATGCTTTAGCCCACAGGTCTAGTGGTTGGAGCACTTGCACAGGGAGCAGGAGAACTAGACCTTCATCTGCTGGGGATTTGAACATGTCTCTCCTGCTTTCTAACAAAGTATAACAACTAGTAGAACATAAGCAAGACAGTACCCTCCTGTTGACACTAGTCACAAATGAGACAAGGAAGCCAGAGGGTGTGATGTCTCCAGAAGGCAGACACCTCCTTGGAAAGAAGAGGTCTCTGGGTTCTAGTTGCTCTTAATGAGGCAGAAGCTTTCCTGGTGTTATTTATCCATTTATTCATGGGTCAGTTTCAATATGAGAGAGAGCTAGACAGCATCTGGCAATTCTTGGCTCACAGTTTGATAGAGTAGTTTGCTAGGAAGCATAAAATTCAGGTTTAGACCATTTTGGCCAAGGAGTTTAGAACCTTAGACTTTTTTTCCTGCAAGTACCCTAAACATGGGACCAAAAGGTAATAATGTTTCTCCTCCAGTTGTGGCATTTGCCCAGATACAATGTTAGGATCTTTCATGCTTTACATGCACACCTGCGTGATTGTGTTTCTCTGTGCATGAGGCCACCTGGAATGCAGCCCTATTGAGCATACTCAAAGTTGAATTAAAAATTATGCATATGTGCCCAAAACTAGAGTAACATAACATAGTGTGTGCCATATAGGCCTATTAAATTAATTTAGAATTAGACCTTAATTTCCATCTGCTTATTATCCAATGAAAGCTTAGCTGGTGAAATTTAACTGCATTTCATTCCAAGTGATAGGTCTTTGACAGTCTCAAATGCTATGCTCCTCAGTAGGTTGGAGAAAAATAAGCTAGAAATATTTTCCTTTAGGTAAATAAATAATTTGTTGAATGACCAGAAGGAAAGAGTAATTGTGGATAAGTGTCATTTAAAGTACTTTAAGTGTCAATATTAAACTGCTGCGAGGTTTCAAGCAGAGTTTGTCAAATATATGTTCTGGAAAAAAGTTAGTGCTGGGTCCTGTGCATTTTTATTAATGACCTTTATGCAGGAATCTTATCATATCATGCCTGGACTCAAGCATGATATATGATACAATACTGGAAGTATTTGTGAAAACTTGGATAGTAAGATCAAAATTCAGAGGCGTCTTGATACATTGGAGGAGAAGTCTGTAGAAAATAAAACACAATTCGGTAAAGGTAAATTCAAGGTATGCTTAGGTCAAATAAATCAATCAATCATAGAATCATAGGAAACTAGAACTTAAAGGGACCACCACAGATCATCTAGTCTAACCCCATGCCTGCAGCAGAATTGTTCATAACCAAACCATACTATATAAATCAATTGTCTAACCTCTTAACAAAACTACACAACATAAGATGTAACACTCTAATCTGTCACAGGTAAAGCAGACAGACTATAGTGACAAATGTCCTTTTGTAAAGGTTTTTCATATATGCTCAAAAGATCCCAGGAGGAGGGCCCTGCTACACAGAAAGGGAAACAGTCCATATCAATCTGACTCTTGCCCTGTGGGGTTAGGCCAATGCTCAAGACCTCAATATCACACTGTTAGACAGGAGGGCATGATACAATTGCACATAAACACACAAAAATCAATTTGGTGCATACACCCACTCTACCAACTCAGGTACACATGCATTCAAAATTACCAGCCTAGGCACATGCATACCTGCACATGCATAAACTGGGAGATTGAGGAGAGCTAAGAGGTCAATAAGACAAAACCCCAACTCGACGTTTCAAAATAACAGTTTTATTAATCAGACAACACACTACACAGCCACACAAAGTTATTGGTTCCTATACACAAGCACTCACATACACACCCACACAATGGTAGCGGGAGAGAAAAAGGCTTGGAGGGATTGAAGTCAATGTATGTAGGAACAGAGTCCAAACCCTTTGCTTGGGGAAGGAAGGTGGGTGATAGCTACCTATCCTGGGCTTTGAGTTGATCCTTAATGGCCATTCGGGATCTTCTCCAACAACATGTTGTCCAGAGGGGAGTCACCAGCAGGGCCTCTGGGTGGATAGGTGGTGTGGCATGATGCTGGTCCAGATAGAGAGGGTGTCCCAAGGAGTCAGTCTTCACTACTCCTTCTTATGGGGCACACCATCTAAAGATCTTATGATCTCTCATGAGGAGGGCATGTCCAAGCAAAGTCAACCCTGTTCCAGAGGGTTCCAGATGTTCATACTGAGCACGTGTTACCTTAGCACAATGGTGGGTTGGCTGGTTTCTGCAACAGTCTTTGTCTTCCAAATCTTGAGCCAGGGAGGGTCTATGCAGGGTTCTCAAGTTGATGGTTCTGTCATTCAAGAAGGAGCTATTTTTAGACCTACTGCTATTATCTCTCAAGCACCCTCATTCATCCCCATTCATTCAGGAATCAAGTTACATAGAAGGGATAGGTATGTTCCATCATGAAGGTTTGACATAAAAAATGGAAATGACATTACTTGACATTACTTTACAAACATAGGCCTAAATTATATAAATTCAATCTAAAGCAATAAAAAATCAATGCAAAATTATATGAATGCAATATAATACAATATAAAAAGTAAAAATGAGTACAAACATAACAGAACACTATTTACAATATAAAAGGGAGCTTATTACAATAATAATATACAAGAACTTATCTTAGCTTACCTAGTATTACTTGTAATCACTTATAACAGATAGAAAGGGCAGAGAGAAAGTCAAAAATGGTTGAGGAAGGGGAGGAAATGCATTTTAATTTTTTTTTTTTTTTTTTCCCCAGCCTTGCCTATAGCCAAAACCCAGAGCCTCTGAGGAAGGCTTAAAAAATAGTCTGACACACATAGTGGGGGGTGTAAAAAGGAAATCCCCTCCTAGATCCAGATGGTAACCAGCAAAGCCCAAAAACATGGGAAATAGGAAAACATAGGCATAGCTATTCCTAGATGAACTCCAACCAGTGGTTTTCCTACCTCTTCTTGAAGACCACAAATGATGAAGAGCTTACAGTATCCCTAGGTAATCTATTCTACTAGCTAACAGCTCTAACGGTGAAGAGGTTGTTTTTTTTTCCTGATCTCCAATGTAAAAATACTTTGCTAACTTCAAGCCATTGATCCATGTGCTGTTCTCTCCAGCAGAAGAGAAAAGGTGTTTTCCTTTTTCTTTATGGCAACTCTTTAAGTATTTGAAGGCTACTAGTATGTCCCGTCTTAATCACCTTTTCCACAAACTGAACACGACCAGCTTCCTCTCAACTACTCCGCATCTGACTTGTCTTCTAAGTCCTTTATGATATTGTCACCCACCTTGACACAAATTTCTCCACATCCTTTTTTAATATGTGAAACCCAGAACTGCACACAGTACTCTAGATAAGGCCTAACCAGTGCTGAGAAGAGAGGCACTATCACCTCCCTTGTCTTTCACCTAATATTCTGATTTGGATATGGCAACCTGGCAACCTAATTTGCCATTACTCTAGGCTCTTTTCCTCCTTTCATTGTCTCTGCTGCCAGTTGCACTCATCTTTTAGTAGCAGGCCCTATTTGTGAACACTGAAGTAAAAAGACATTAAGTACTTTGGCCTCCTGTGCCTCAACTTTAGTCATCCTGATTTTCTCTGATTAAAAAAAAAAAATCCCCAATATTCAGATTAAAAATAGTAACCCCAAAACCAAATTTTCCATGATTAAAATGAAACACCCTTATATCTTTATGTACATATATCTATTTTAGTGGTGTTTCATTTTAATCATGGAAAAATGTATAATCTGAAAATTGGGGAATTTGTACTTGTAGAAGTAGTGAAATGAGTGTCAGTGTGAAGAAAATGGTGATGGTGCACGTTTGAACTAAAACACTTCAGAGTTGCTTTAGTTCAAAAGCACTCTGCCACCATTTTTTCTGCACTGACATGCATCTTGCCACTTATAAACCAGCACATGGCACAGCACAGTGTGCATCAGCTCGTGTGCAGAGCAGACTCAATTAATTGAGTCAGAAGCAGTGGATCCCAGAAGCAGCTGAACAAAAATGTATGTGTATAAATGCTCTAAGTTTTTCAATATTTGAAATATTGGTAAGTAATGTTCTCCTTTGCAACAGAGATCAGAAAATGTAGCAATGGGTTTCAACCACAGCAAACCATATTTCAGATTTTAGGAAATACTTCCTTTGTGTTAGAATAAATAAGGTTAACTGAGAAATTACAAAATCTTCCCTGAATAGACTTCTGTCTAGATATTTTAGGAATAGCAAATCCTGTATATATTAAGGGAGTTGGAAAAAATGCTACTTGAATTGTTTTCAAACTTTATATTTAGATTGTATCTATCATAGAATAATATAGGGCAAGTAAATAAGAAAATATTTAAACACAGCAAATCCCCATACCAGTCTTTCTCCTGGAGATTTTTCATTTGTTCAGATGTTCATACCACCGGACCTACTATGTCATTCCAAATTTCACTTGTCCAAAATTAAAAGGTTTTTTTTGTTTTTGTTAAGGTTTTGCTTTTTTTGCAAGAAGCATGTTTCAAGATTATTAACCACATTTTTAAAACAGCGTAGCTGCTACTATGATGCCTCCTAGGGAAAAGAAATTATTTTTTTTAACTCTCACAAACCAGCAATAAAAAAATCTATTCAATTTTGAGATAACCATACTAAAAATTGGAAGGGGTAGATTTGGGAGCAGGGAGGGTAGTGGCAACCCTTTTGGTTTCTGTTCCACCCAAACTCTAAAACCAATTGCCTGCAAGTGACAGGAGCATTTCTACTCATTCAAAGTGAAGGGAATCAGTTGACTTAGTGGCTCATTATAAGGTACCTGATCCCTGCAAGTCACTCTTCAGTCTACAGATATTAAAGGCCCTCTTTCCTTTTTAAATGGTCTCGATGTTCCATTAATCAAGTTATCCTTTATTTTTCAATTGCACTGTATGTTATCTATTCCTGTTATATCTCTCTTCCATTTCACACATGTGACAGTGAAGTGTTGGATGAACTGTCAAGATTACCAAGAAGCCTAGCTTTTGTTTTACAAATCTGGATGTATATTTAGCTATAATGACTACAGGACTGATAAAAAAGTCTCTTTGAACTATCTTTGACTAGCTTGTTTTGTTTTTAAAATTCAATATATAAACTAGCAAATAAGTGCACATTCCAGTAAAATTACATTTGTTTTTGCTTTGATCTTAAACTGAATAATGTAGCACTAGGCCTCTAGCATATTAGTAAATTTTCAAGTTTTTCTTTAACTGGAGAAAAAAAAAAAGTGTTTTATATGTGATGATGTACCACATAACCTATACTACCCATTTAAAATCCTAGATCTGCACATTCCTGGAATGGCCAGCAGGAGGTCATCTAGTCCATTCCTCTGCTCAAATGTTTTTCTAACCTACCCCATAACTTAATTTCCGTAAATCTGAAATACAGACAACCCTTGCCATCTGCAGGGGATATGTTTTTGTATCCCCTGTGAATGGTGAAATCTATGAATAAGGCACTTCATTCATGAATGCAGTCTGCATTCATGAACACAGTGGCCCTGGTGGCTGGTGGGGGGCATGGCTTCAGCAACGGTGATGGGATCCCAGCAGCAGCAAGTGCAGAGCTTCAAAGGAGCTCCTGTAAGTGTATAAAGTCTATTTAAAATGTGGTTTTAGCATTCACATATATTTAAAACCATGAATGCCAAAACCACAAATAGTGAGGGTTTCCTGGATAGCTATAGTCCAAACAAAACATCTGTATATTTCCCAGGCAACATATTTTGGACATTTTCTTCAAGAATTTATTTAATTAATTTTTAGACACTTATAATTTTTGTTCTTATTCAGGACAAAAACAATTTTGAAATTCTGGTATTTCCTGTTTGACAGAAATCCTGATTTTTTTAAAACCCTGTAATTTAAAAGAATGTATTGAAAACAGTACCATTTCTATTAGTAAAAATGGACAAGAATGTAACTTTATGAATTTTAATTATATGACTACAACAACATATTAGCCATTGCTTTTAATTATAAAATGAATGTGGCATAAACAGTAAGGGTGACCAGGATCTGGAATGGGCTTCCAAGAGAGGTGGTGCTATCACCTAGCTTGGAGGTCTTCAAGAGGAGGCTAGATAGTCACCTGGCTGAGATCATCTGACCTCGGTTCTCTTCCCTGCCGGGGGCAGAGGGTCAGACACGGTGATCCATTGTAGTTCCTTCCGACTCTACAACTATGAAAACAGAAATCTATGAAAAAACTGTCAAAGACAAAATAGCCACAGAATATATGACAATTTTGTGATGGGGATAGCATATGAGCTTATAATCAAATATATATTTGATTGTTTTGTGAAGAACTTATGGTAGCAATAAAGATGAATATTTTAAAATCTATGCTCAAAAACTCCCTTAATGATTAAAAAAAGCCCACTGCTGCCCCTCCTCAGCTCCATCCACTTTCACGGGGGCAGTGCACTATGCTCCCACCCTCTCCCACAAGAGTACCTCACCTTTTTCCCATCTCAGACCAGCACACAGCTTCCAGATTGGGCTGCTGCTGCCACGGCTACAACCACTTAGGGAACTGCTTGGCTTCCATGGCCTCTAGCAGGTTCTCTTTCTGTCACTGCTGCAGCACTTTGGGTAGCAGGTAGGGAAGTAGAAATGGGTATAGGGAAACTGCAGCTGGGCAGGAGCTGGGAGCCAGAGTGCCTGGGAATGCAAGGCACAGGGCCAGGGATAATGGGAGCACATAGGTTGGAGCCTGGAGTGTGAGGCCCACACTCAGTGGGGTGGGGGGAGCACAGAGCTGGTTTGGCAGGAGTGTGAGGCCCAGCCCAGCCTGGTTCCATCATGCAGGTGTAGCAAAACCCCCAGTTTTTCTTTTTTTTATTTACTTTAAAATGCATTCCCTCCTTTTCCCCAACCATTTCTGACTTTTCCTTTCCCTCTCTATTCCCTTTAGATAAGTATGAGTTATCCCCCTCCATATGGACCAGCAAGCCACACCACCTATCCAGCCAGAGGCCCTGGTGGTGACTCCCCCTCTGAATAACACCTTCTGGACGAGGACTCCTTTCCAGCCTGGATAGGTAGCTGTCACCCATCACCCCCTCTTCAACCAAGGACTTGGACTCTGCTTCTCTTCCCTACCTGGATTCCAGTCCTTCCACTGAATCTCTTTCTCCTGCTGTCATTGTGAGTGCGTGTGAGTGTGTGAACCACTATCTTCATGGGGCTGTGTAGTGTGTCGTCTGGTTAATAAAACTGTTATTTGAACCCCTGAGTTGGGTTTGCTTTATTACAGTTCTGACCCTGCTCCAATCTCTGTTCCTTTAACTTCTGTCTCATCTCCACTACCTTTTCCCCTAATCTCTGCCACTATTTCTGTCTTATCCTCATTGCCTTTTTCCCTGCTCTCTGCCACCATTTTTTGTCTCATCCCCACTGCCTTCTACCTCTGTCTCCTGGTTGTTTCCTCCTTGACACTGGGCTTCTTTTTTTATTTTTTTTTCTTGCTTCCACCCTGACACCAGGTGACCCTGAGTAACCCCAAGGCCACTTGATCTTAAGTAAACCCAAGCCTCTCTTCCTCAGCCAGCTTCTCTCTAGTCTGCCAATTTTAATCCTGGTTCTGGCAACTTTCACTCCCTACACTTTAACTCTGTCTCTCTCATGGTATGTATGTGAGCTGATCTATATCTATATCTATATATATGTATGTCATTGTGTGCATGATATATAAATTAGTTATATGTGTATGTGTACTGAGTGTGCAGGTATGGACAATTGATTGTTGTCTAACTTTAGGTGTGTATAGTGTATGTGCTTGAAATGGTGATAAGTGTGAGTGTGCCTAGGCTGGTTTGTATGTGTATGTGCCTGAGTTGGTAGTGTGCATGTATGTATGCATCCAGTTGATTTGTGTGTTTGTATATGTGCAGTTGTGTCACACCCTCCTGTCTAACAGCGCAATACTGAGATTCTGAGAGTTGTCCTGACCCCACAGGATGACACAAGGATCCCAAAGCTCACATGCAGCTAATAGGACTTGTGTGCCACAGGGAGGAACCCCATGTGATAGAACTGATGGCCTTTTCCACTCTCTTCCATTATGTTCAGGTCCCAGAACTCCTCCAGGAGTGGTGAGAAGACCTGTGTGATAGAGCCAGGTGGTCCGTCCCTGCTCCTTGCCCCAGGAGTTGCATGTGGGGGCAAGAAGTGAGGCTAGAGTACTAGTTCCTAGGGCTGTGTCAATCTGTCTAAGTCGAATTAGAATCCTCCAAGTCAATTCACAGAGATTCAGAAAGATTCAATGATTCAGATAAAGACATACATTTAAATGTGTTTTCTACATACCTCAAGGTACCAGGAAGCTCGTGAATGCTGCAATGGTGGAGCAGATAAACCACCCTACAGGATCATGGGGGTCTCCCCAGCATTCTCAGCAGCAGACTTGTCCACTTCTAATTCACTTCCAGCTCTGCTGGGGAGCATGCTGAGGGACCCCCACCTCTGCACCTCCCCGGCATGGTGACTGGTGCATCCTGAATCTGGGGGGAAGGCACCTGGGGGCACCCAGGATCCCGCAGCAGCCAATTGCTGAGCTCTGGGGGTGAGGGGGGCCTCCTGTATGCTCCCTGGTAGACCCAGAAGTGGACTAGAAATATTTCCAGTTCACTTCTGGGTTCACCACCAAGCACATGCCATGCCTTCACCCTACCCCATGCTCTTCTGGGATGCTCCATCCACCACAACATCACTGCATTCACAAGCTGTGACTGGTACCTCAAGGTATGTAAAAAAAAACATTGAAAGATGTGTCTATGGCAGAATCACTGATTCTCTGAATCAGCATCAAATCATCTGATTCGAATTCAGCTGAATCAAATTGGGGACAATGATCAAAATCAATTAATCAAATCCCTGTCACCAATTCAGGATAAATTTGAATCCAAATCAAATATGGTCCATTTTGCACACCCCTACTGGTTCCATTATATGGGGTTCCTCCTTGGCAACACACAGCTCTGGCTGAGTACTGAGAAATGCATGTGAGTTGCAGGGAGCCCCACTCAATGGAACTGGTCTGGCCTGGTTCCACTTCTTGCTGCCACATGCAGCTCCTGGGACTCCAGAAGAGCTCTCTGCCCCCAACGGGTCTGCCTGCATGAGCCATGAGCAACCCAAGGGCTTGCCACCTGCTTCTGTCACCAATGGGAGGGGCTATGCACTAGAGTAGTGTATGTGGGGGGTGCACACTCCGCATTCTCCTAAAAAACCCACATCCACTCATAACAACACCCTCCCCCATACCATGCCCACACTCCCTCATAAACCTTACATACACTCACATCCCCCCACACACTCACAGCCTCCCCCATGCACCCCCCTACACCCCATATATACACAGCCTCTCTTCAACCACATCACACATGCTCCTCAGAACCTCTTCACATCCCCCACACACAATATACAAGGGTAAGAATTTATTTTGAGCTATTATATGATTTTTTCTGTATACATTAAGCAAACACATAAATCAGGAAAAATATTTTTTAATAAAATTAAAATAGGTTATAGTAGGTGTTCGATTTTCTAGAACTTCCAGGGGCAAGGGGAGGGACTTCTGGTAGTAAAGGTCAGGGGTTAAGGGTGCAACTTCCAGTCCCAAGATAGCAACCAGGGGCTGGGGTACCTTTTAAGGGGTAAGGCGTCTTTTGCAGCCCTCAACAATTCACCAAAATTCTCAGAGCTTCAATAATTAAAGTCCTCATCCATGCTGCCTGGAGCATGTGTATAAATCCTTGATTGACTAACCTGTACAATACGACTAATTTGTACAATATAAGGATTGTGAAGGCAGTATGTTATGTTTTCTGCTTGTTGAAAGCAGTGGTGTTCAGAAAGTAACTTTTTTTTTTCTCGGTGTACCCTAAGATGCTGGAGGATTGTGATGTGGCTTCACTCAGAAGACAATGTTTACAGCCATCCACTCTCTCAGGAGTCATTTTATCTGGTCAATACTTCTGTATTTTTCTCCTAGAGTTGCCATTTTTGCTTTGAGAAAATAAAATTCATCAACTTCTTTACATGTGTGAAAGCACCTGGGAAAGCACCAACTCTCCCAGAATGATGTGTGTCTTTACATGGGCTTAGTTAAAAATCAAAGTAATAGGACCTTTATAAATGTATTTATTTCAGCATTCATTTGGTAAATTTTCTTCACTGTTCCCTTTTCGTCATGTATCATCTTTAATATATATATATAAGGCCTATAGTTTGTTTTAAAGTTAAATTTCTCATACAGATTTTGAGCATATATGAATGCAAATACACAGACACACTTACATTCACCTACACCAGGCTTGTCCAACATATGGACCACGTGGTGCCATGCAGCTCACCAAGCTGTTTTCTGAGGCCTAAGGTGCTGTGATAGGAAATGAAAGTAAACACTGTTTACTTTTGTTCCCACCCCTTGTCCCTCTCCCAGACCCTCAGCAGCTTCCAAATGGCTGCTGAAGGGCTGGGGAAAAGACAAGGTACCCACATGCACTGCATCAGCTTGATGTTGCTGATGTGCTGTGGTTCCTCCTCTAACCCCTCATTTCATAGTCCCTTCCTAGCCCTGCCCCTCCCTTCCTCATTTGCATGGCAGCTCCTCCCCTATCCCTCATTGCAGGGTTTCCCTTCCTAGTCCCACCCCTCCCTTCCTCATTTGCATGCCGGCCCTGCCCCATGCTGGTCCCTGCTGGCTGTGTGGGCTGAAGGAGGTCATGGTGCAGCAGGTGGACAGGTGTGGGGGGTGTGGATGCTGGCTTAGAGGGATGCTGTGATTGGGCCCTCAGGAGATGCTGCTGCCACTGCTGCTGTGGCTGTGGCTGTTGGAGAGGGAAGCTCGCACTGCTCCCACCTCCTTGCATCCCCCACACCCACAGACATCACACTGAGAGTGGTGAGTCACGGTCCCCAGGAAGGAAGGAAGCCTCACCGGTTGGGCTCAGGCTGCCCCGCAGGAGGGGGAACAGCGGAGTGTCCTTACACGTCCCACACCCCCCTGTAGGGTCCCTGCATGTCCCCCTGGCTGCTGATCCCAGGCACACAGGTGTGGGAGTATCCTTGAGGTTGCCAGGTGGCAGGGAGGACATGGTGGGGTCAAGTAGCACCCCTTGACACCTGCACTTCCAGGCCATGACCCGACTGGACTGACTGCATGAGCACCCACTCCAGCACCGCTCCCTTCCCACCCCCCTGGCTGGATGTCACTCTGAGAGAGCACCTGAAAATAAGACATTAAGGATCTGTGATGCATTTCAAGTACATATTTGAAAACTAGGAGACATGAACCCATGGTAATAGAAAGCTTTGCTAACCTTTGCAGATCCCTACAAAAATTCTCTGGAGTAAATGCAGCATGATGTCAACAGAGGTTTTGCATTCAAAAATTATTTTTATCCCTCTGCAAATTGTGGACAAAGGCAGGGAATTAAGGGTGCAACAGGGTGGTACACTCCTCTCCAGCATTGCCAGGGGGGTGTTTAAAATAGAACAGTGTTACCAGACCAAATTGTTTTTATTTTGGATTTTAAACCACATTTTCAGACCCCACTTCCTGTAACTTCATTGGTGTTAAAGGTCATGTGACATCACTTCCTGATGTGATAATGCTGCCTGTGAGGTCTTTGAATATGGCTCGCTGGCTCACTGGGTCATAAAAAGTTCATGATCTGGGCCACATTCAAAAAGGTTGGACACCCCTGACCTACACCCATAGAAGCACACTGAAAATAAAATAAAATCACATATTGCAGACTAACTGGCCTTGGCAGTTACGTATATGTTATCTACTTGTTTTAATTTAAAATATAAGACATTATAAGTCCTGAAAAAAAGGCTTTTAAAATACTTTCTCTTATAAATATAGCTTAAAATATACCTTATCTCGATAGTGGTTTGTATATATTTGTCCAAATCCAGGATGACATAACACTTAAAATGACCCCCCCCACAGTAATTAAATTATCTACATGGAAAATTATAAATGTGTTATAATCAGGGATCCTGGTTTTCTCTGATTAAAAAACTCCAAATTTTCAGATTAAGAAAAGTAACCCCAGATCCCCATTTTTCTGAGATAAAAATGAAACACCACTAATAGGTATGGTAATAGGTATAGGTAATAAATGGGAAAATGTGAATTTTGAATTACTGCTTTTTAATCTGAAAACTGGGAATTCTCTTTTTTTTGCAGAGAATTTCCTGGTTATAATTTCTGGTTATAATTTCTCATGTATAGAATTAAATAAATGTAAGATTATCTTAAATTCTTCCCCTGAGGTGCTGCAATGGGGAAAGCATCAGTGGAGGCAAGGGACCAGACCTCCACCCCTTGCTTTCCTTGCTGGTCCTGACCTGTCCCTTGCTTTCACCATGACTTTGCTTGTGGAAGTGCATATGCACCCCCTAAGAGTGCTGGTGCATCCTCTGACAGCTAGCATTTCTTGCTTAGGAGATAGGCAGGGGGGTAGAGGGGAGCACTGGTGCCCACCCTGAGAGTGCTAGCCAGGGAGTTGGGGGTCCCAGGAGAAGTGGTGCTGGCATTTCTGGGTACGCAGGTGGCACTTCTGAGTCAGCATGATTGGCTGCACATGGGAATGCTCCCCCTGGTCACTGACTGGCTGCTGGTGGTGCAAGTGCTCCCCCTGACTCAGGAGGCACCAATCCCTCGTGTTCATGCCTGCCCCTTGCCACCTGCCCGCAACCATTTGTCCTTCTGTACCTGTAGATTCCCTTTGGTGATCAGCAGGAAATAGGGCAGGCTCTTTTTTCCCGGGCACCACCAGGGGTAACTAGGACCAATGGTCACAAGTTACTGGAGAGCAGGTTTAGGTTAGGACATAGAACCGGCTTCCTAGGGAAGTTGTTCTTGCTCCTACCTTGGGTGTCTTTAAGAGTAGATTGGATAGGTACTTCGCTGAGGTCCTGTGACCCTGCCATTGGCGGGGGGTCAGACTAGATGGCCTGCTCTAGGCCCCTTCTGACCCTAGGCACTATGATACTATGATGGCAGACATGAACTACTCACGTGTACATAGCTTTCAGAGGGAGTGCATTAAAGCAAACCTCAGCATTGCTACCAGGAGACATGGGAAGAATCAATAAAGTGTCAGACCCACTGCCAAGATCATTATTCATGGCTGGAACAACAGGCAGCAGTGGAAAGTGCTCTCCCAAGAAATCCCTGGCAGAGATGACCCACTGTGCTTAGAAGTAATCCTCAATGGCAGCTGCTGCCTCCGCTGGAAGGGTGGCCCACAAATCACCAAAGAGGTGACTGAATGCATGGCCAACCAGGTAGCCAGAGCCTCAGATGACAGCCAGTCTGACTGGGCCATATTAAGAAGGTCACCTAGCCAGACTTTACATGATCAGATGAAAGAGACAGTGATGCTTTCAGACCTGAGGCTTGACAGCCTGTGCTGCAGTGCTGAGTTGTAGACAAGTGGTGCTGCACGAACTGTGGAAACTGAAGACTTCTGACCTGGGTTTGGAGGCAGAAGGCAGACCACCAGGCCCACACCAGGCTTCAGTAGAAGGGTAGGAGGGTGCGCCAGTCCAGGAGGGCAGGATCAAAGTGAAAGAGTGGTCAAACCTGACCTTCCATACCCACACAGAAACAGAGGCCAGCTGCTGCCAGGCCAGGGAGGGGAGGTGGTCTTCATAATAAAGGAGTCTTTGGAGAGCCTGAATGTGGAAAACAGATACCCTACCCACCAGATTTACCGAGCCCTGGCCTCCCTTGACCATAGGTATATAGAGAATGATTTGTGGAAGCCAATGGCATCCATCCCAGAAAAAGTTCACCAGCAGTATTTGAAGCTTCTCAAGTAAGTCTGGTGGTGGGTCCAACATGGCACACCAGTGCCATAATGTTGTGGCTACCAAATTATTCACAATGGGAATCCAGCCATGGTAGGAGTGGTTGGGCAAACACTAGCACCACCACCACAGACACACCTCCACCTCCTTACTTAGGGCCTCTCAATTCTGGTCTGGGAAGACCAAAGGTCTGAGGAACATCCCCAGAGCCTTAAGACCCTTTTGATGCCAGCCATCCCTGTAAAGGTCCAGGGGAAGGGAAAGGGGTGGGCAGGGATGATTGGACCATGCAACAAGGAGCAGGGCATTCCTTTTGGTCCAGTTGATGCAAGCTGAAGGAGCACACTCATAAGCACTGTGTCAGTTAACCAGTAAATAGACATCACATTGGGTGTTAAGGAGAGTCTGTCTGCATACATTGTCAGCCTAACTGACAGGCTGCCAACCAAACCAAAGGCTAATGGAACAACAAGGCCAATCAGGCACCATCACAATGAATGTAGCAGAGGATCAATATCCATAGCGTAGAGCATTCCCAAGAGAGAAGCCCTGCTGGATGCCCTTGTGAGCCATAAATTGGAGCACAAGGTTCACTGTTCACTTTCAAAAAATTGGAAACATCTTGGTACAGGACCTAGATGGTAGAGGTAAAGACAAATCTGAAACCAAGGGCATCTGGGGCCCCAAAAAGGTAGTTGTGGCTAACTTTATCAAAGGCTTTCTCCTGGTCCAAGAAGACAAGCCTGATGTTCAGTCCAAAGTGGTCTGTGGCTGTTACCAGGTCATGAAGCAAGAACAGATTGTCCTGGATAGTGCCACTCAGCACTTAGTAGCTCTGTTTGGGGCTGATGACTGAGTCTATGTCAGTATGAAACCAATTGGCCAAGGCTTTGGCCAGAATCTTATAGTTGACATATAGAAGGGGTACTGGCCACCAGTTCTCAATGCAGCCAAGGCCTCTTGTCTTTGGTAGCAGGGTGACAGGCAGGACCTTAACAGCAAGGGTCTCATGAAACATGTGCAAGAGGCAGGGACCAAGGAGGGGCCAGAAGGCCTTATAAAACTCGGTAGACATCCATTGAGACCTGGGAATTTGCCTGAGGTGAGGCTCCCCAACACAATCATGAGTTCCTCCAAGGACAACTCTTGCCCAAGTTCATTGGCTGCCATTGGGCAGAGCTTGGTGATGAGATTGATGTAAGTGCTTAGTGGACTCTGGGAAGAGAGGTTCAGCTGCAAACAGGTCTTGATAGAAGGTGATGGTGAGGTGTTGAATTTCAACAGGATCTGCAGGTATTCAGCCATTAAAAGTCTTGACATGGTCAAGGACTTTCTGCAGGCCCTGCCACCTTTCTAAATTGAAAAAGAACTGAGCTGAGGCATCAGTCTGTGCCAGCTCTTGACAGTGGGCACAAATTCTAATGCCCCAGGCTGTGCCCTCTGCCAGTTCCTTCAGGTGTTTCTTTCTAATCTTAAAGTTCTTGAATAGATCCATGTCATTGCCAGCTGTGTGTATTGCTGGCAGAAGGCTCTGATCTGTGCCTTCCTCACATCCCACCATTGCTTCCAGGAGGAAAAGATGGTTCTCTTAGTCTCCCATGTCTGAAATAGGCAAAGCAGTCACAGAACTGAGTATCCTGCAGCAAGTTGGTTTTAAAGCACCAGTAGGATGCCTGAGGACACTCTGCCAAGGAGACTCAGTATGAAAGAAACAAGTCTGTGATCTGAGAGTCCAGATGGAATAATACATCTGCCACACAGGAGTAGCAGGCAGTGCTTGTCAATGTACAAGTGACCAAAGTACACTGTGGGAATCCCACCAGCGGTTGTCTTCAGCAAAGTGTGCTGCCTAATGTGGAAATGGTGCCAGGTGTCAATGAGGTTCATTGCCTTGATCCTGTTCACAGCTGCTGGGTCAAGGGCAGATGGGATTCTGGCCCATCCCAGTCAAGCCACTCATTGACTGTGCAATTAAAGTCCCCGTGTAGGACAAGAAGGTCATCACAGTCGGCTGTGCTCCTCCAAAAGTCTACCAGGGTCTTAAAGAACTCAGTCCATTCTTGCCTGGCAGTGGGTGCATAGCTGTTAATTAGAAGAAGGTGATGTTGCACTAACAAGGTACAAACAGTTAGTAGTGGCCAGGGATGACCTCTTGAACCCACTTCCAAGTCTGGCATCAGCTGCAGTGACAAGAGGATTGTGACCCCTGCACTGAGGGATGTGCCATGGCTCAGGAACATATGGCCCCTCCAGGCACCATGCCAGCTGGCTTGATTAGCTGAATAAATGTGTGTCTCTTGGAGAAAGGTAACATCCAGCTTTTTCTGGTGCAGGGAATCAAAAAATGTCATCCATTTCACAGGGTCTCTAAAGTCTTTAGCACAGAGAGCACCAAAGTTCGTGGCAGCTATGCATGAAGCGTGTAGAAAGGGGGACAGGTAAACCAAAAGAACAAAGAGAAACACCAGAGAGGAGCAAACATGCAGGACAGTGAAAAACCAGCTTACAGCCTGTCAGCTGGTGCTTCTCACAACAACTTTCCAACATTGCCAGTGAGCTTGCTTAGTTGAAAACTATAATTCTGCATTCCCAGATTGGAGTGCAGCACCACTGTTGTGGCCTTGGCAGAAAGCACAAACATCTCAGGTTCCAGGAGCCATTTATAAATACACCTACAACCTTCCAGTGGTGCTTGGTCTGGTCAATAAAATCAACAAGGCATTCAACAGAGCAAGCAGCACAGGGAGGTTCCTCAGAAGCAGCAAAAGGTTCAACCTTCAGGGTGGAGACCCTCTCCATTGAGAGGGACACCATAGCTGAATTGAGAGACACTACCTCCTGAGAGAGAAGTTCTGTTAACTTGTTCTTTGTGGCAGAATGAAAATCCAGCCCCAAGGAGGAGAAATTGTACACATCAGGCATGGAGAGTCACCAAGCCCTGGGGGGAGTACCTACCCTTCTACCAGGACTCAGCATCAGGCCCTGTGTGAGCAGCATCCTTTGAGGGGTCCTGGTGGAGACATCAGTCCCTGATCTTTTGGGTGGTGGGGCACTGTCCTGGGCCAGCTACTATTACTTTGGGAGCCACTTGTAGTTCCCAGAGGACCCACATCCATGTTGACCTTATTAGGCTCAAGGACTTGAGAGTCAAGGAAAGGGCCTTCAGAATGCCTCAGCATCTCCCTGACCCCCAGGTCATCCCCAACCACTACAGGGGGATGCTGAGATGGCAGACAGAGATGCGAGGCCCTGGTCACTCACTTCAGCTCCCCTCAAAGTGGTAGGGAGTTTTTGAGAGGATAAGGAGGCATTTTTCAAATACCCCTTTTGTTCCTAGGACTTGACCTTCTCAGCAGCAGGGAATAAAACCTCCCCTGAGGGATGGGGTGGGGGGTGGTACTGCTGCAGAGATAGCTGATTCTGATGAAATGGGGAGCAGCTGGGAGGAAGGGTCATCCTTATCACCTGATGGGTCTGCCGCACCAGAGCTGGATGAGTAATGCTGTGCAAAAGAGCACCATTTTGTTTCGATTTCCACATTGTCATTTTGAAGGTACAGTGTTTCATTTCATCATTTTGCTTCATTTCAAAGCACTGTTCTGTTTCATTTCCTCAAAACTGTTTTGCTGTTTCAACATGTTTTGATGTTTTGTCCATAGGCTATAATGGGGAATCACAAAAATGCCTATAACTTCGTCATTTCTTGCCTGATTCAAATTACATTTTATTAACCAAAAATTGGGGAGGTTTTTTTTTGTTTTTTTTTATCAGAGAAAACCAGGATTCCTGGCTCAGACATAGTCACATTTTATTTATGGAACAAGAAATTACTGTAAACATCAATAAAGCCTTTAAACAAAATGTAGAACATGGCAAATTGCTAGCGGTCCTTCTTATTGCTTAAACTCAAGGCCAGAATATACCTGATAAAATATTTTTATTCATAAAATGATATTTCCCAAAAGTGTTCATAGGAAATAGTAGTTGTAGAGTGATGTTGTTGTCATGATTGTCTATGAAATATGAGGGAGACATACTTTTTGTGGTTAGGATAGACTTAGACACCTTTTAGAATACAAAAGAATGCTGCAAAACCAATGTACTACACTTGAAAGTGCACCTAAGTCTATCTTAAACATGTAATTTATCCAATAAAAGGTATCACCCACAAAAATCCCTGCTTTTTTCAGAGGAAAAGGTAAATTTCAATGACTTACCTAAAATAAAAACCTCTGTTTTGTTGTGTTTTAAGTATCAAACATTGAGTTTTTGATATTATTAGAAAAAATGTTTTTTGCAGTCCAAAACTAGTATTTGGTTTGATGTTTTCCTTACCTTTTAGTATTAAAAAAGTACAAGCCTAAACAATGCAACAATAAAAAATGTAGAAACTGACGCAAAGCATTTCAAATAGCCAAAGACACTCCTCTCCTCTCCTCTTCTAGATTCTAATACTTCATCCTGATTTGGGACAGTAATACTTTATAAATGTTGAAAAACATTATTAGACAAGAAAGTTGTGCCCTTCCTTGCCCCAGAATTTGAACCATGTAAATAAAAGGGATGTACACATTCTCTGTACTTCTGGCTTCAAAAATTTTGATCAAGTAGAAATGGATAGTTCAACTGTCTGGGAGACACAGCAGATTTCTATTAAGGCAGTGTGGAGACAGTCAATTCACTTCATGGTTTATTATTAAGAACCTGACTCCTGCTAATGATTTCACTCCACAGGAGTTAATGATCCTATCTCCTTTGTAATGGTATTAATGTTTCATTGATGAAACTATCCTTTCTTCTTGAATTTTTTTCTGTCTGTCAACTATTTCTAGTAATATTTCTCTTCTGTTTCATAGGCATGTAGACTTTTTTTTTGTCTTAGCTCAAAACCTGAACCTTAGGTGTGGTAACATTAACTCAGGTGTGCAAATGATTGACAGTGAAGTCTTGGGTGTACTTTGAAGATACTGAAGAAATCTAGATTTTTGTTACATATTTTAATTGAAGATGTAATTGAAGTATAATGATTAAAGGACTATTAAAATAGTGTCTCTGGATTATATTTGCTTAGCTTCTTGTGTTTTTAAACTTAGTAAATAGTCTAGAAAATTAGTTCACTTTCCAATAAAGTTATATTTATTTTGGCTTTGATAATAATTTGAATAAAATAGCACTGGACACCTAGCAGAGCTGCAGTAGAAGGTAGTAGATAGGGGGTGGGGTCATGTACAGGTGGGAGACAAGGAGCAAGGAGCGTGGAACATGGGATGGAGGGAAAGGAGTAGGTGAAAGAGGTAGAGGTCAAGCAGCAAGGGTGTGAATAAGAGGCACAGCAGGAGACAGCTTTCCCTGCAGGGAAACCAGCCTCTCTTGGGCTTGCCTGGAAATGCCAGGAGAGAGGAGAAAGGAGGGAGCTGTCCTGGGTAAATGCCAACTCCAGATGAGCCAGCAGAGTTCAGCTGAGAGCAGCCCTGATCCAAGGAGTGACATGAGGAGAAGTCCTGAGCCTGAAAGCAAAGCCAGCAGCCCCAAGCTGGGGAGAGATGCCAGGAAGACTGGCGAGGGAGGGAAGCCAGAAGGAGTGGCAGCCCAGTGGCGATGACTGGGATGCAGAAACAAATAGCAATATAAGTTTAAACATAAGAAGAGCTGCAGGCAACAGTTAAAACAGAACTGTGAGGTATTCTTTCTAGTCTTATGACGAATGTAACTCACTGAGTACCAGATTAGATCTCAAAATAACAAGATTATTCCTTGTTTGTCTCAATGAGAGATTTGAGATTTGTCTCAAATCTCTTTTGCTACGTCTTGATGTTAAAGGGTACACATTAAGTACTTCTGGAATACTGATTAATTCCCTTGTAGTTTCAAATGTTCTTATAAAACAATCCAGTTGACTATAAAAGATGGAGACTCAGCATGTGTTCTTCATGCTAAGGATCTTTTATTAGGTAACTATCTCCCTTTTCACATTATTTTCTCCAGTTTCTTAGGTATCACTGGATCCTGGGATGAAGAAAATGACTGAAGCCTGTTCCCCAAGTTACTGAGTGATGACTTCTCCAGTGGTGGTAAGTATTGAGTCCAATTTCTGTCTAAGAATCCCAAACATAAAATCAAGTAAAATAAACAAAGATGAGCGTCAATCTTTTGGGCTCTATGAAGCCAATTCCCTTTTTTTCTATTGGGGGTATATATTAAAAAAAAGGGTGTCTTTCCCTTTAAACACACTAAAGAAAATCAAAATTCCTGATTCTATCTTTAGCCCTTCTCCTGGGCTCCCACTCAGCCTGACCCTGTTGTGATGATAAAAAATACAAAATGTTTTACTTTTTACTATAGGGCTCAGCCTCCTTTTCCCAGCTGAGTCTCTGTTTTTCCAAAGTTAAGCTGGTTCCCAGAGTGCGCTCCCAGCAGTAATACTTCAGCTGGTATCTCCTGGCTTACACAACCCTGTAATAAATAAGAACCAGAATACTTACCATCAGATTTGTGGCAGGCAAGTCTGTGTATCAACAAGGAGAGTAAGTGTGATATAAGACCTCTTACCTGTTATAGCAAAAGAAAAGTTATCATCTCAGAAAGGGCATAAGCCCTATAACACCCATTCTCAACAAAATCATAGTATCATAGTATCATAGTGCCTAGGGTCAGAAGAAGCCTAGAGCAGGCCATCTAGTCTGACCCCCCGCCAATGGCAGAAACAAGTGCTGAGGTCACAGAACCCCAGCCAAGTACCTAGCTAATCTACTCTTAAAGATGCCCAAGGTAGGAGCAAGAACAACTTCCCTAGGAAGCCGGTTTCACATCCTAGCCACCCTAACTGTGAAGTAGTGCCTCC
>JAGPOW010003316.1:117185440-117198363 GCA_030014935.1 Caiman crocodilus
CTGACAGGACCTGCCCTTAACAAACCTGTGCTGGTTTCCCTTCAGCATAAAGTCTCCTGCCAGTCCCTCACAGATATGAGACTTGAGAATTTTCTCAAAGATCTTTCCTGGAACCAAGGTGAGACTGACAGGCCTGTAGTTCTCCAGGTCCTCTTTCCTCCCCTTCTTAAAGATGGGAATTGGCCACCTTCCAGTCCTCCGGCACCTGTCCAGAGCTCCAAGAGCGCTCATATAACTGAGCCAAGGTCTCAGCAATCACCCCCGCCAGCTCCCTCAACACCCTTGGGTGTAGGTCATCCAGGCCCACCGACTTAAAGACATCCAGCCCTTCCAGAAGCCCTTCCTAGTGGAAGGTCAACCCTCACCCTTAGCCTAGCAGTGATTCCCGAGGGGGAATACAGGCTTCCAACAGGAGGGATGTCCAGGTCCCCTCTCAGGAAGACCGAGGCAAAGAACTCATTGAAGATCTCTGCCTTCCCATTGGCCTCAAGCACCAGGTTGCCAGACAAGTCCCTCAGGGGCCCAACGTTTCCTGGGGCTCTTTTTTTGCTCCCCACATACTTGAAAAAGGACTTCCTGTTGTCCTTGATCCCAGTCGCCAGGCGAAGCTCTACTCCTGCTTTGGCCTTACTAATAGGCCTCCTACACTCCCGAGCACAAGAAGAGTACTCCTCTTTGAAGGCTGCTCCCTTCTTCCAAAGATAGTAAGCATCCCACTTTTCCCTCAGGGCCCCCCAAATATCCCTATTAAGCCCCGGGGCTTCCGGGCACTTTTGCCTATCTTGCATAGGATGGGAACAGTCACCCCTTGGGCTTGGATGATCGTCTCCTTAAGGAACGCCCACCCTTCATGGATGCCCATGTCCTCAACCCTACAGTCCCGCAGCGCCTCCTCAACTAGCCTCCTAAGCTCTCTGAAACTTGCCCTTTTGAAGTTTGGGACCCTAGTCCTAGTGTGGGCCCTATCTACACTGTGCCAGACAGCAAATTCTATCAGGCGATGATCACTATCTCCCAGGGAGTCCCGTACCTGGAGCCCTCCAACCAGATCATCCCCAAGGCCAGGACCAGATCCAGCAGTGCATCCCCCCTAGTGGGGCCATTCACCTCCTGGACCAAGTGGAGGTCCTGCAGCTCTGCCAGGAACCACGGGGACCTCTCGGACTTGGCCGACTGCTCCTCCCAGCAGATGTCCGGGTAATTGAAGTCACCCATGACAATGACATCCTTTGTCCTAGCCGCCTCCTTAAGCTGGCCAGCGAATTGGAGGTCCAGCTCTTCCTTCTGGTTGGATGGTCTGTAGCAGACACCCACCATTAAGTCCCTTTCCCCTCATCCTCCTTGCAGCCTGACCCAAATCTCTTCCACCTGGTCCTCAGTCACCCCCAAGTTGACGCTCAATGCAGAGAAGCACTCTTTGACATAGAGTGCAACCCCACTGCCTCTTTTCCCCACCCTGTCCTTCCTGAAAAGGGCATAGCCATCGATGCCTATGGCCCAGTCATGGGTCGGGTCCCACCAGGTTTCTGTGAGCACAAACAAGTCTGGGTCTTCCACAGCCACCAGGAGAGACAACTCCTCCTGCTAACCTCCCATGCTGCGTGCATTTGTATAGAAGCATTTAAGGCTACACACTGCCACCTGCCCCTCTCCACGTGTATCCCCCAAGCTACAACCACCTTTGTTCATCCAACTTACCTGACTTAGCAGCTGAGCATCCTCTCCTCTTCCAGCAGGCCCATCCCCCGGCGAAGCTAGTTTAAAGCCCGCCACACAAGATCAGCCAACCTGGAAGAGAAGAAACGCTTACCTTTAGGTGATAGGTGAAGTCCATCCTCTGCCAACATGCTCTGCGTAGAGAAATGTGGGCTGTGATCGAAGAATCTGAAGCCCACATCATAGCACCAACCCCGAAGGTGCTGGTTTACAGCCGCGATACACGCCTCGTGTTGCCTTCCCCATTGGCTCACTGGTAGAATGGAAGAAAACACCACCTACACTCCAATCGTCTTAAGCTTCCCTCCAAGAGCCTTGAAATCTTCAATGATATCCTCCGGCCGGCCTCTTGAAGCATCGTTGGTCCCCACGTGGACTACCGCTAATGGATAGTAATCTATGGGCCTAACAATCTTCCGGATGCACTCCGTGATGTCCTGAACCCGCGGTCCAGGCAGGCAGCAGGACGGCAGGGGTCAGGACAGCAGATGGGATGCTCTGTGCCCCTCAGGATGGAGTACCCGATGACCAGGACTCAATGCTTGCTCCTCCTTTGGGATCTCTTCTTTTCCACCTGCACTGATGGTGCACGAACAGCCCCTTGAGAGGGGGTTCTCCTCAGGAATCTCCTCCAGGGTGGCCAGGGCTGCGTACCTGTTCCCAAGTGGCACTTCAGGTACAGGCTCTACAGCAGCACGGGCTACCCTGGGTCCAGGGGGAACTTGCTGCCACCGATGAGTCACTCTTCTGGGTCTGGGGGGCTCCTCAGTAGGTTTCTGGCCCTGCAGAGAACAGAAGTACATGTCAATTTCGTCCTCTGCCTCCCGGATCCTCCGTAGCCTGCTCACCTCTGCCTGGAGCTCACGCAGCCACCTCCAGGGCCTGAAGATGGCCACAAGAGGGGCAGCCAGGGGATGCCCCAGGCATCACCCCCACCCCCAGGAGCTCCGCCCAGTCACCACCCCCAGCCAGGGTGGGGGAGGCGGACAGTGGCCCCCCCAGGGGCCCGGTCTGGATGGCGGCCTCAGCAGTGCGCCGGCGGGGCAGCACCAGGGAAGAGGGAGGGGGAGGGAGAGGGACCAGGCCCCTGGCAGTGACACTGCATGTACTCACCATGTTACTAGAAAAAGTGGTCTTCCTGCTGTCGTCGCTCTTCCCCTCCTCCTGCTCTCCTCCTGTGCGAACGCCGGTGCAAACACTGGCATGCCCTTACAGAACGTGCCTGTTTGTGCACTCTGTTCGTGCGCAGCTCGGGAGCGCAGCTCCCTGCCGGCTTAACTATAAGTGATCTGGGAGGCTCCCCTCCAGATCAGCTGCAGCTGCAGGGAGTGCCCCAGTCACCGCTTCTCTGCTGCTCCTGCTGCTGCTTCTGTTGCTGCTTCTGCTCCTCCTTTGCTGCTAGGGCTCATGTGTGGCCGAGACCACACCTGAACCCTATCGGAGGTCTTCATGGTTCCCTGCTCCCCTCCCAACTTGACACTTGCTTGCATCCTTGACACTTGCCGTGACATAACATGGTAGTGGCACCTAGTGGCACTGGCGCTTGCGCTGGCTCACACAATGTAGCTCATGCATTATAAGCTATCCATTGTCAAATGGACTGGTGACCTCCTGTGGTAGTTGCTGCATAGGATACTGGACACTAGCATTCTTGTGCACCACATGGATCCAACTGCACTGGCAGTCTGTCCCTTTTGCCTGGGGGGAGATATAAGAGGATTTATTCCACACCTTCCTCGGGTGCCCCAGCTGCTGCCACTCTTTCCTGCTCTTGGTGCCTTCTTTGAAGCACTAGACGTGAACCTCTGGGAGACTGCCTACTTATTTTCTTTTTATACAAGGCAGCAGAGGAGGGTGTCATCTGACTGGCAAACTTTCTGCTTGGTCAGGCCAAGATGGCCGTCTTCAAGGCTCGCAGTTATTGACTCACTGGGGCAGATCTGATGACACCTTGTGGCTCTTTCAGTTCTTGGTCTGGGTGCTCCTGTTACTGGAATTTGAATGTGGTCCTCCAGTGGACAGTACCTGCCTTCCAGGAACATTGGGCCATTCAGGGAGTGCTCTGCAGTGTTGAGGGTGGCTGTTTAAGCCTCACATTGTGATACTGCTTCCCCCTTCCCAGAGTATAGGCAGAGGTCTGAGTGCGTTAGTGTTGTACTAGCTGTTTTTGTCTTTAGACTGTGAGGCCAGACCTTGAGGGCCATAGCCCCAGGTTCTGTCTGTTGTACCTGGGCCCCTGTGTGGGTCATCTTTTTTTGTGTGTTTTTTTGGATATTTACCCCCTTTTTTCCTTAATAAGCATTTTTAAAAAGTCAAAGTCTGTTTTTCCTTCTTTCTTTCTTTCTTGGAATGGAAAATCACCCTTTTATGTGAGCAAAGAAGTGGAGCGCAATCATTTCAGATTTATGTTCTTTCAATAGTATGAATCTTTACTTGTCTGACTATATAAGTTATTGTGGATACTGTGATTATACATTGTGACCTCTGTGCCCTTAATAATATTAATGTTCAAGGATGACATTTTAATTGCTTGATTATAATTCCAGGTAAGCATGAAACTGTAAAGTTGGATATATATTGCTTATTAATTTCGTGCTCCTATTATTATTTTTGATAACTAGGTTTTTCTTTGTAAAGTAATATATTAAATCAGAATTAAACAAAAACAGGAACAATATGCCTGCAAGATTTCTAAAATTAAAATTTTACATTAAACAGATGAGAAAAAGTGTGTTTTTTTTAACTTTGGGGTTTTTTTTCAATTATCCCCAGACAGCTGAAGCAATTTATAGACTATTTTATAACTTCCATAGTGTTCTAAAGTACTAACATTTCTATATAGGCAGAAAAGCTTCTCTGGGTAAATGTCTTATCTTTTATTAGAACAACTTAATAGTTATAAAAAATATTCCTTAAAACTTTCAGGCACAAACACTCTTCTTCAGGCACAAGGAGAGTCTGTTGTTTTGTGTTCTCCTGGATTGAATAGCAGCCAATAGGCAAAATGCAGGTTTGTGAAAAAAATAAAAAAAAAACCCACCCCCCTCCCCCACCACTTAACCTTACCAATCTCATCACCAGAAGCAAACTTCCTATGACCCAAAACAAACTGATTGGATCCAGACCATGCCAGGGCAATACATTTAAAACTTGCCAAGATATATCCACCACTCCCACAATAATTACACAACGCAACAAAAACATCACCTTTCTTGGATCTTATGTGTACACCTCCAGGAATCTAATATATTTCACCCAGAGCACTAAATATCTTAATGGAAAATGCATAGGGGCGTGTCTACATGTGCATTTAGGTGCACCTAAATTTAATGAAAATTAGCTTAATGCACATTAAGGCAATTTAGACCTGTGCCTACATGCATGCACATCAAAATGCATTAACACGGTGTGTGTGGACTGCTGTGGGACTAATGCTACTCCTGAGTCAGTCTATACACAGTTTTAATGTTCCTTAATGTGTCTACACATAAGTTAATGTGATTTAGTTTTTGCATTTTTGCAGGTATCAAATTTAGGTGCAAATGGTCTAAACTCGCCATTTTTAAGGTGCATTAAGGATATGCATGTGTAGATGTACACTCTTAATGTGCCTTAAATCAGGCTAAAGAACCTTAAATTAGCACACATAGATGTGCCCAGGAGAAACAAAACAACAACTGTATGTCAGAATGACTGCACACTGAAAATCTATCTAGATAAAAATATCCAATTACATGTGGGTACACACTTCTCACAGGACAACCACTCTCTCTCCAATATCTATATTCTAATTCTTAAAGGGAATATACAAAACACCTTTCATAGATGATCCAATGCATGCCACTTCATAAATCTACTGGATGGAAAAAATCATGAACTAAATATAGACATTGGATTTATGGCATATTATAACCTGCCTGCCATCCAATAGCCCCAGGTAACTTCTCTACATTTTACCAGCTATATTCTATCACCAAGTCAAAATTCCCTCCTCCCCACTCCACCCCGTCACCTACCTGTCTCCCATGGCTTCTAATCCTCATTGCCATGTATTTGCATTTTCACAGACCTGCATTTTGCATATTGGCTTCTATTCCATCTAGGAGAACACAAAACAATAGCAGAATCTCCTTATGTCTGAAGAAGGGTGTTTGTGCCTAAAGGCTTGCAAAGAACATTTTTCCAACTCTTTAATAAAAGATATCATATCATATTTACCCCAAAAATCTTGTCTGCCTATGTTCTTAGACCAACACAACGACAACCAAGACCCCTGTAACATCTCTATATTGCATGCTATTTTAGTTTTGCGTCTTCTGGAGACGATAGCACATTATATCACATATTATAAGAATTTTGAATAAGTACAGTAAAAAAAGGTGTTAAGCCAGCTATTTAAGGAGGTTTGACCTCCAGGTTTGACCTTAGCCAAGTTTAAATAATCATTTAATATGATTAAGAGAATTAGTTCAGAGGTTGTGATACGGGAGCATGTGACTAAGAACCATGCTCCAAAGTTGGTAAAAGAGTTGCTTGAAGTAATCTTATCATTAGAATTTGAGGATCACGGAAAGAAACCAAACAGTTGATCATATCATTTTTAAAGATAGATTTTTGGGCAGATCCTGTTTCCAGTAGCAGTTTCATTATAATGAACATCTCAAGTAAGGCCCACTGTCACAAAGGTCTGCCAGATGCATGCACTTTTCTCTTCAGATGTGGTCTCTGAAATGGAGGAAATATAAAATACTATACCTCAGGTACACCTATAATTGCTTTCTTTTTTTAGATATTTGAAATCTTTCTTCCTCCCAAGGGATGCTTTATATATCTGATTAAACAGTTCCTGATAGAGACACTATACTCCAGCTATATTTGGTAACTCTCTAAAGCTAATATGAAGGATCTTGGTGCCAATATACAATGACAAGTGAAGCTACCATCACTGAAGAGAGAGCTTTGCCATTCCTCATTGTAGGAAAGAATATTTTCATCTCAATATGTTAAAACCCCCATTGTTAAAATAATCTATTTTTCTTTCCTCTTTACAAGCATGATATTAAATTCTGCCAAAGAAACCAAGCTCTGAGGCTTTTGGCTAAGCCAGAGCTCTGAAGGATTGTAGCTTAAACCCTGGGAGTCATGACTTGGTGCCAGGTATTTACACAGGGTATTTACATAGTTTTCAGGAATCACAGCAGAATGACTGTAGTGTCTGTATACCTAGCTAGCGACCCTGGAGCCATGCAGTTTAGAAGCTCTTTGAGATATCAACCAAGGCACATTCTTTTAGCAGGTTGCTGAAGAGCTGACAGGAGGCAGGGGGAGTATCTGGTAAGTATTAAGGCTTATTAAAAATGTTCTGTCAAAACTCCCTTCCCCAATAAAAATGTTCTTTTTTGGATGAAAAATTGGGTTTTCAAATAAATGCATATGTTATATATATATAAACATCAACTTGGGAACATCCAAGTTTAAATCACTCTCAGCAAAAATTCTCCTGTGAGGGAGAATATCATCTACTCGGGAAGCTCATGGCCTAGAAAGGAAAGGTAAATATGGAATATTCCATATCAGAAATCAAAATACATGAAAACTGGAAAAAAAATCAAAACTTCCCAAGTAGATGATATTCTCCCTCAAAGGAGAAATTTTCCTGAGAGTGATGTAAACTTGAACATTCCCAAGTTAATTTTCTACATTTTTACTCTGGGACAAAAAGCCTGAACTCCTGTAAATTCATAGGTCTCACAGTGCCTCTCCCAGGAGAAATTGACTAGCTACAGCTGCATACTCACAATAAATTAATCTGGGAGAATTCTTTCAGGTTTATTTTCTTTGGAGAGCAACTTAACTAGAGTGGTGTAAAGAAATTCAAACACTGAGGCCCTGAACAATGAATTTGCAGTACTGATATTGTGCAATCAGGGTAAGGCCTGTAGACTCATTTGTTTGTTCTCTGAAGTTTGTCTTATTCCTCTTGGCAACAGACAACAGCAGTACATAGGGAATCCCTGATTGGCTACCCCAGACTGCCCATGGTAATATTTTGCTTCTCTGCAACACAATATGGAGATTGTGAAAGGGATGCATTTTTCTCCGTGCTGGAGAACCAGAGTCCAGCAAGCAACACACTGCCTCCTTGGGCTTGTTTTGGGGATTCCAGATGGGGGCTGATGCTGGTGTACTATGCTCTTTTGTGACAAGCCACAGGACATACAACAGAAACTCTCCTGGAAGTGTTTTAAACCTAGCTGTTTCCAGTTGTTTGTCTGTTTGGTTTTTTTTTTCTTTTTTTTCCTCCTGCAGCACCATTTTTACTTTGAGAGAAAAAAACTTGAATAGTTGTACACTCATGGCTTTTTTTTTTTTTCTGTGAGAACAGCAACTTTTCCAAGAGAAATTGAATGTCTGTATGAAACCTGTATGGGTGCGACCACATATGCAGGTATTGCCACAGCTCAGATAGAAGTGGTGCAAATTTGAGCTGAGGCATTTTGCCTCAGGGCATGTGCCCAGACATGCACTTTGGTGTGGGGCAAATTGTGCCACCTGAGGCAAAATAACCCTGCCTGGCTCCTTTCAGTTCTGCAGCCAGGAGGAGCTAGCACCCAGGGCCATCACCTGTGCTGTCCCCAGCAGTATAAAAAGTTATCCTGTCCTGGCCCCAACAGTACAAAAATCTTCCCTGGTAAATAGGTCAGGGCTACTCGCTCTCCGGAGCTTCTGAGGCACAGCCAATTGGTACCTGGGGACACTACCGCTTGTGCCAGGTGGACTGCTGAAGCAGCCCTCAGAGTTCGCTACACCCTTTACCCACTGCAGCAGTCAGACAGTGGGGCCTGCTGCCCAGTTATGTCCTGCTGCATACCTGACAGACCCAGATGCAGATTGCACAGTCAGCAGAGTCATCTGCCCCTCTGGTCCAGCTGCCAGTGGGCTGTTGCTGCAGAGTTGGCCTTTGTACAGCACTACTGCCATGTGTGCCCTCTGCCTGGCTACCTGGGCAACTATTGCCTGGAAGATGTTCTGGGTGTGGTGGCCTGCTTTGAACTGTTAAAGCATGTCCTCCTAGCCCCACTTGGCCAGGATGTCATCCACGTTGAGCTGGGTCCAAGGTGCCAGCTCTGAGCAGGCAGGATCCTGCCATTAGCCTTCTTAGCAGGAATTCTGGTGTTCCGTATTTGAACACTGAAATCTCCCTGACAAAAAAAATTGCAAAGTTACTCTGTAAAATACCCTGAAATCCATGCTCCTCCACAACTAAAACAAAAGACATATACACACACACACAGAGAAAGAGGGAGAGAGGGCAGAGATCAGTTGGTCAATGTTTTATTGTTATATCTACAGTGTTAAAGCAATTTGGAAGCCTACCAGTGTCTCTATCATCATAATAAAGTGAATTCTAAATACCTACAAGTTTTTCTGCCCACAACAGGGGCCATAGCCACCCCCCCAACAGGGGCTACAGCCCCCATAGTGGCACATCCTCCCCAACAGGGAATATAGTCTACCAGAGGGGTTACAGCACCCCATAGACAAGAGATTATTCTATGAAGAAGAATGGGGACATGATGAAACTACCTGTTCTAAGGCACAATGATGGCATTTATGAGTCAAACAATTCATGTTTTTTTGCTGAAATATTTCAGTATTCCATTTTCCCCCCTTGAAACTGATTTTATTCTTTTTCCAGTCAGATAAAGCTGCCTGCCTTTTTTTTTTTTTTTGGATCAATTTAAGAAAACATGTAAGATCAGAACTCAATGGGCACATCTACCTAAGAGTTGCCTAATTAGCTCTACAATAAATGTCTTGCCATCTACATATGTGGCCCTGTTAGGCTGCAGGAAACTAATAAATTCTACAGCAGGCTAGTATTTGTAAATACATATATTTGTAAATATAAGTACTATCCTGCTGCAAAGTTTTTCACGTGCAACAAAATGTGTAGATATTGACCCAGATGGCTGGCACATGAGGTGCTTCAGCATGGGGGCTACCTGCCAGCTAGCCCCACACTGGAGCACCTTTATGCCCCAGCCAGCCCTTGTGTATGTTGAGCCAGGTAGAGCACCTGGGCCCCCTGCCAGCTGTGGCTACTCTGATGTGGTTCAACATGATATTGTCCCAAGTGCACATGTAAATGTGGTGCCCCAGAACAAAAAAACTCTAGTGTGATATGTGCCAGAGTTTATTGCTCTGCATTAATATGCAGTGTAGATGTGTCCAGTGCCAGTTAAAAAGATGGACAAACTGTCTATACCACACAAAAGCTAATGCTGAAACTTGACATCTTTAACTGACAAACTGCAGGTGTGACATGATGGGAGAGAAAGAGAGACTGAATGTGAAACTCCTTTTAAGTCAATGAGAAAGCTCTCATAATTTCATTCTTGACTTCTTTTTTGTAAAGATAAAGATAAATCATTACTTTAATTAATGAATTAACTAGGCTTAACTGAAAACTTCATCTACTAAATTTCAGTCTGGATTACTAAAACAGGACTAATTAAATAATGTCTCTGTTTTAATGAAATAGCTATTAGGATTGCACAGGGTATATTCATATTTTTCATTGTTACTGCTAAATTTATTAAAAATTGTTTCCATACAAGTTAGAGCACTTTATTAACAAGATACTTTAGAAGCACCACATAATGCAAAATAATCACCACTCATGTTAGCATTTAAAATAAATCAAAAGAGTTCAAAATGATTATTCCAAAATTGATACTCTTTCCTAATCTAATTATGTAGTGCCCATCACGCTAGTATTTGGTATGTTTCATGGAAATAATTTGGTATTACTTGCATGATTTTTATCTCTTTTTTTTTTTTATTGCAATCTCATAAAAATAGGAAAAAGAAATAACCTATATAACTAGTTGCATATCTGGCTGATTTTCTTCATGGATCTGAATGTATGATGAATGAAAGCATCTCCTTATTAATGAAATATTTGTTCAGTATGTGTCAATACTCAGTCATGAACCAGAAGTATAAAACATGGTGTTTTTATTTGGATTTATTTAAAAATGGAACTATAAATATTGTCCTCATTCTACTTCCATTTTAACTTAGGTGGCAATGAGAAATGCCGGTAAAAATCAAATGACAATGCTTATGGTGGGGGGGGGAATACAAATTAAATAAATATTCTTAAAACATTCACTCTAAACTTTTTCACATATTTTCACTTGATAAAACTAGCATTATGATTTTTTTACAGAACATTAATTGTGTGCATTGTTTTTTATAAGCAATTGTTTAATATTTTGCTAGAAAATTCTATTTGAAAAATTACAAAGGGAAATAGTAGCAGTGCCAACCAAATATTTCATGCATATTGGTTTTCTGAGCCTTTTTCTTAATAGTTGCTATGATTATATTGCTCTGTGTAATATGTTTAGTTGCCGTTATTAGTAAATTTCCAAGATTCAATTTTTAACAAAATCTTTTAGAAAAGATCTTTCAAAACTTGCTCCCAAATAATTAATTTTTCATTGTTTTCAGAAAATGTCCAAGCATTTTTACTGATTTGATTGTTTTGCTTTTGTATATCCCTTTTTTTCAAGATATGAAAGTGTTTCTATATTCTTCAGCAGTGACTTCTCTAAGGTAGATCTGGTTTAAACATTTCAAAGTAATTATTTATGATAATATAGTCCATATTGATTTTACATACTTTGGAATATTTTTATTTTGCTGTATAGCATTCTTTGAAGAGTGTATGTTTGAACCAAGGAACTCACGGAACACTTGAAAATCTTTGGCTTTGTAAAGCTCTGGCTTTGTAAATCTTTTGAGGCTTGACAAAACTGCTTCTGTATCTCTAGGTACAGTTCTGAGTTAAGTCACATGCAGCCAACAATATGACATGTCTTTCACATAACACATCTTGTGCTTTCAGTTTACCAGATTTTTCATAGGAGAGTCCCATATTAGGTGTTAGATGCCTAGTTTTGTTCATTGTGCAATCAACCTCTCTCCCAACTGCCACCTTATAATTCTGACCTCTTTGCTTTTTAGAAAAAAGCTATTAGCTGCAATATTTTCCAACACTTTAATGTAACATCACAGATTGCTTTCTTCAATACAGTCTTCAAGTTGTTTTGCTGTCTCAAGCAGATTTCTGCCTGGGGCCAGAGTTAAGTGGCTTGCTTCACCCCTCCTCTCTCCTAAGCTCCAGACAGGCAGTATGGGCCAATGAATAGAAAATTAGATTAGGGCTTGACAAAATTGTCTTCTCTTCATGGCTTAGAATAGGAATATTAAACTCCTACCTTCCTCTTTACTTCTTTTCCTCCCTCCCTCCTCTGCTAGCTTGTGGCCATTATTTCTTGTAATCCCCGGGGACACCTTGGTGAATAAAACCTCACCAATTCCCTTCAGCGCCCCCATGATGAACTTATAGGCAGCCACAAGGTCGCCTCTCAACCTTCTCTTGCGGAGGCTGTAGAGGCCCAGGTGCCCCAGTCTCTCTTCATAGGGCTTGGCCTGCAAGCCCTTAATGATATGAGTGGCCCTTCTCTGGACCCTCTCCGGGTTATCCACATCTCTCTTGAAGTGCGGCACCCAGAATTGCATGCAGTACTCCAACTGCGGTCTGACCAGCGCCTGATAGAGAGGAAGCATCACCTCCTTGGATCTGTTCGTCATGCATCTGCTGATGCACGATAAAGTGCCATTAGCTTTTCTGATGGCTTCGTCACACTGCCGGCTCATATTCATCTTGGAGTCCACTAGGACTCCAAGATCCCTTTCTGCTTCTGTTCCACGAAGCAGGTCATTTCCTAGGCAGTAGGTATGCTGGACTTTTTTCCTCCCTAGGTGCAGCACTTTGCACATCTCCTCGTTGAATTGAATTCTGTTGTTTTCTGGCCATTTGTCCAACCTGTCCAGGTCTGCTTGTAGCTGTTCCCTGCCCTCTAGCATGTACACTTCTCCCCACAGTTTTGTGTCATCTGCAAACTTGGACAGAGTACACTTCACTCCCTTAACTCTTAACTCTTAACTTGTTTACCAGTATGGTGTGGGATACCTCATTGAAGGTCTTCCTGAATCTAAATGTACAACATCAACCCCTACTCCTGCGTCCAGGAGTTTTGTAACCTGGTCATAAAAAGAGACTAGATTAGTCAGGCATGATCTACCTGCTATGAACCCATGCTGGTTTCCCCTCAGCATAATTTGTCCTGCCA
>JAGPOW010003316.1:117211690-117222227 GCA_030014935.1 Caiman crocodilus
AAAACAATCTTCCAGTCTCGCCTTGTATCCTGTCTCGGGAGGATGGTTCGAGGCCATTTATCATGCCTTTAGGAAAATGGCTCGAGGTTATTCACAACAATTTTAGGATGGGCATTGTATTTCTGCTGCAGTTCCAGTGGAAAGAGGATTATCTTCCTGCAAAGGTGAGCAGGTATACTGAAGTGCATTTTTCTATGATCTGAAGTTACAAAATAATTTAACTTCATTTTGACCCACTGCTGGTTCCACTGTGGTCACCCAGAAAGAACATAAGACTAATTCTTACCGTACTGTCTTACAAAATATTAGCAATTACCATTATTTCCTAGTATCTGAAATGATACTAGGAATCCAAGATAGGAAAGAATCTTATTTCACATTATGGGCTTAAACAGAATTTTTAATGGGGCGAGGGGTAACATTTACACACAGTTTGCAATCATACCCCACATACAGTATGGATACACTAGAAGAGCATACATCTGAAAATTACACCCAGACAAAAAGTAGTAAATAACAGATGTGCAAGGGTCCCACAATTTAATGTAATAAGTGAGACTCACCCAGAAGTGGAAAACCCAGCTTCCAAAACCCCGTCACTCAAGTAAGCTTTGGACCTATATCTTTTGGAATTTCTGATACATTGTTCTAACTGCCTGACTACAGGTTAAATATTTCCAAAACTCCTCTTCAATCTAACTCCCCGGTCAGGAAAGAAAAGGAGATATGTCAGGACAGAAGAAACTGCATAAGCTAGAGTGTATGTGGTTCAGTCAGATGGGCTGAATACCAGGTAATACCAGTAAGGATTTAAAGGTTGTCCTGCTTTTGAGCTATATTTTTGCTATTTTTTGAGCAGTTACCTGGCTACCAAGATATATGTATACAGCTAGGACAGCCTACTATGCAGGCCATTTGGATTCTTGTTTCCACAGTACATATGGAATAGTATTGCAAACTGTAAGTAGCAAAAGCTGGTAAGGAATATAAAGTAGGTAAAAATAAGTGTCCTGGAGACATCTGTCTCACTCGTTTACTCTTCCACTTTGGAGTCTTCCTTCTTACTCACCTACCATAGCTTGATGTTTAGAGAAAAAAAAGAAAAAAGAAGGAAGATGAAATGTCACAGTCAGTGGTAGGACTTGAGGACAAGCTCTTTCTCCACGGGGTTCCAACTCACCTACACCCTGCCTTTACCTCTAGCAGAGGAAAAGGTCTCTGGCAGCTGCATTGCAATCCCTGGGCCCAGAGGTGAGTTTCTCTGAGGGCTCTGGTTCAGCAGACCAGCATGGACCATAATAGGGCCTGAAACTGGTGCCCTTTTACAAAGTGAAAGAGGACCATAATGTTCTTTGTGGGTAGTGGGAGACCTAAGCTATTTTATTTCTGCATGAAATAATTTTATGTTTCTCCTGAGATTTTGAAATATTAATACTGTTTCTAAATGTGTGTAATCTCTACAAGCATTGGTAAAATGCTTTCCGTGTTTCCATTAAAATCTCCTTTGCTGATTTATTTTTGTCACTACATTGGATCTGTAATTTGTAGAAGTCTCCTAGATTCATTATATCTGATCTTGGCTTGGCAACTTTGGCATTAATTAACTCTATGTATTAAAATTATTTAATTTATGCAATGGTACCATATAGATCAACCACCAAATTCAACGTTTCTCTGCACCAAAGACATAATGAGAAACAGCTCCATAGAATTAAAATTTAAATTGTCAAGACACCTAAATAATGCAATAAAAAATGAAGTTAAATGGTGAAATGACTTGTTTAAAATTGCAGAGTAGGACAGTGATGGATCCAAAATTTAAACCCCATTAAGCTTCCTGGGCAATATATTATTCACTAAATTATTCACCGTGTCTATAATTTGTGGTCAGATATATACTGTCAAATAATTAATAAAAAAATATATATGTTTTATGTAAAAAAAGATGTGGCCAAGACAGTAATCTGAAGGGATATGTCACCATCATCCAGTGAAGACACCAAAAGAATGGACTATGATACCTCTTAGAAATTCAAGTTCAAAATTCATCCATACAGTTAATAAGAGTACTGGTAGGTTAAACTGCAAGTGTTTTGCTCCTAAGGATCTCTGTATTTAATATCTACCTATGATGCTGATGGTCAAAGAAGTAAGTATATGAAGTCCACAAATCCCTTTTGTATCACTATGATCAGCAGGGATTCTGATTTTCTCTGATGAAAAACAAAACAAAACAAAAACCCAACATTTGTTGGATTTAAAAAAGCAACCCAAAATTTTAATTTTAATTTAATTGTTTAATTTTAATCACAGAAAAATGTGGATTTTGGCTTACTTTTTAATCTGAAAATTGGGTTTTGTTTGTTTTTTTTATCAGAGAAAACCAGGATCCCTTCAGATCAGCTAAGGCATAAGAACTAGCAGGCTATTAATAATTCAGCTGCTCTATAAATATATTTTAGAGTGAATACCAGGAATGTAGATCATTATTAAATGTAAGGGCAATATTGGCACAAAATTTAGGCTTCTAAAGAAGACGTATAACTATTAGAAGACTAGTTACTAGAAAAAAACTTTAATATAGGAGTAGCAGGAACAATCCTAATGGGGTTCAAGATAGAACTTGGTTTGTTTATGTGTAGAACTTCATAGCAGAAATATATTACTGAAAGATACTGTCCAGACTTATTTTTCCTCATATAATAGAATTCATGACTAGCTCTAAAAGAGATATTAGTTTTATTAATCTAAAGTCAGGTAGAAGACAGGGTAGATTTGCACCTTAATAGATTAAGGACACAAGGAGCCACCCCTCTGATATCCAAGGCTAGAACAACACTCTTTAAAGACAGCTCCACCATCAACATGGCAGAAGAAACAGTTTCAAGAACTTCTAAACTGAAATTCTAACATTGAAGTTAATACTATCAAGGCCATTGCACCAAGTCCCATTAAACTTTACCTTGAAGATCCACCAATTTATTGAGAAGCATTGAAAGCCATTAACCAAATAAAGAACAACAAAGCATGTGCTCCTAATGAAATGCTAGCTGAAATTTATATCACAGTGGAAACTTACATAGCTATATAACATTATTCTGGAAATCTGGAAACATAAACAGTTTCCCAGTGACTTGGAGATGCCAGGATCATAACCACATTTAAAAAAGAAGATAGCTCAGATTGTTACAATTACCATGACACAGAACTCTTGTCCATAAATGGAAAGATCTTTGCTTGTATTATCCTCAACAGGCTCACTCCCATCACTGAACCCCAATGTGGTTTCAAACCATTCAGAGGTACATAATGCATGATCTTTGTTGTTAAACAGCTGTAAGATAAGTGCCATGAGCAACACAATGATCTTTACGTGACCTTCATTGCCCTGAGGCCTTTGATTTAATCAACAGAAAGGACCCATGGATGATCTTGATGAGATATGATGAGATCTGCATGCTCACCAATATTTGTTACCATCATCAAACTTCTTCACAACAACCTTCCTAAGTAACAACTTGGAAACAGACTCTTTCACTATTAGAACTGATGTCAAGCAAGGATATATCACTGCACCAACACTTTCCCCCCTCTATATTGCAGCTATTCTGTATCTCATTGTTGATAGACTTCCATCTGACATCAGCATTAAGCATTGCATAGATAGGAATTTCTTTAACATCAACCAGTTTTGTTCCAAATCCAAGATAACCAAGACCTTCATTATTGATCTTTAGTATACTGATGATTGTCTTGTGTCCTCCCAGTAAATTGAGGAGCTCCAGGTCATCCTTAACTGCTTTTTTAAGGCATATGAAATGTTTGGATTCATTGTCAACTTCACAAAAAACAAGATACTTTACTAAACTATCACAAACCAACCAGCTTTTATAATTAGATGGCAGTCCTTAGAGAATGTTGAGCATTTCCCTTAGCTGGGTAATCACTCTTCACTAAAATCTAAACATAGATGACGATCAAGGATCCTGATTTTCTCTGACTAAAAAAAAAAAAAAATCCCCAATTTTTAGATTTTAAAAAAGCAACCCAAAATCCACATTTTTTCATGGTTAAAATGAGGTACCACTAATATATAGCTATACTTCACATATACTATATATACTAATATACAGAATACTTAACATATATTATATGTACTAATATATAGCGTACTTCACATCAGTATTCCACCAGTCCAAGAGTGTTAGCCTGCTAGACAGGACTGAGGAAGATCATGGTGGGGGTGAAAACCCTCCCTTGGTTGGTATAGGTCTTGTGAGAGAACACCTACAAAGGCTAAATATCTGCAAGTCATCAGGACAAAATGAACTACACCTGATAGTGCTAAAAGAACTGGCCAATGTCATAGCACAACTGATAGCAAAGTTATTTGAAGCCTCATGGCACTCAGGAGATGCCCCAAAAGATGGGAAAAAGGCCAATGTGGTATGTATCTTTAAGGAAGAGAGAAGGGAGGATCCAGGAAATTACAAGCCAATTGGTTTGACCTCAATCCCTGGTAAAATCTTGGAGCAAATTATCAAAGAATCTATCACACACAGGCTAGCTGAAGGTAGTATTCTGAAGGATAGCCAACATGGCTTCATTACAGGCAAGTTGTACCAGACCAAACTCATTTCCTTCAATGATCAGGTAACTCACCACCTGGACACGGGAAATTAGGTTGATGTCATATACTTGGACTTCAAAAAGGCCTTTGACCTGGTCACCCACAATGTCCTCATGGTTAAATTAGGAAAATGTGGCCTCAACTACTTTATGGTGTGCTGGTTAGGTAACTGGCTCCATGGCAGGATTTGAAGGGTACTGATTGACAGAAATGAGTTATCATGGCAGACGGTGACCAGTGGCATCCCTCAGGATTAAACACTTAGACCAGCGCTCTTCAACATATTCATCGATGATTTGGATTCAGGTATTAAAAGTGAACTAGCAAAGTTTGCTGATAATACCAAACTATAAGGAAGCATGGTCACACTTGAAGACAAGCTAACAATACAGGTCAATCTTGACAGGCAGACCTCAATCTGATGCCAGTTAATACAGAGAAATGTAAAGTGCTCCATCTTAGAATCTATAATCCACAATAGTTACAGGCTTGGCAGTGCTATGCTTGCCAGCATAAGAACTGAATGAAACCTGGGTGTCATGACTGACAACAAAATGAACACGAGTCACTAATGCAATGCCATAGCTGGCAGAGCTAATCAAACACTGGCATGCATCCACTGCGGCATCTCAAGCAAGGCAAGGGATGTCATCCTGCCACCCTACTCATTCTTGGTGAGGCTGCAGCTAGAGTACTGCATCCAATTTTGGATGGTTAAGAGAGTCCAAAGTAGGGCCACACACATGATTGGATGCCTAGAGCCCAGGTTACATGAGGAAAAGCTGAAAGATTTGGGACTGTTCAGCCAGGAGAAGAGAAGCCTCAGAAGGGACTTAGTGGTAGCCTATAAATATATCAGGGACATGCATCAGGGCTTGGGTGTGCATCTATTCACTAAGGCCCCCCAGGGGAGAACAAGAAATAAGGGACACAAACTGATTGAAGATCCCTTCAGAATAGACATAAGAAAAAACTTCTTTACAAGTTGTGTGCCAAGAGTTTGGAATAGACTCCCTACAGAAGTGGTACAGCCATATACCCTGGCAATCTTCAAAAAAAGTCTTGATGCCCATCTTGCTAGGGTCATATGTCTTTCCTGCCCAAGTGCAGGGGGGCTGGATCTGATGATCTGTAAGGTCCCTTGTAGCCCCTAACAACTATGAAACTATGAAACACCACTAATAGATATAGCTAATAGATATACATAGCAGTGCTTTATTTTAACTATGGGAAAATGTGGATTGTAGGTTGCTTTTTAATCCAAAAATTGGGGATTTTTTTTTTTAAATCAGAGAAAATCAGTAACCCTGGTGATGTCTTTGGAAGATCCCTCATATCGACTGGAAAGACACCACCTGTATCAAAGCCATGTTTATGCAGCATCAACTCCACTGAACAGAACATGTCATGTAAACTAGATCTCAATTTGCCAATGGTTAATACTCTAGAGTGGGCACAAGAGATTCAAGGACACCTTGAAGGCCAGTCTGAAGAAATGTGATATTAACATCAGCACCCAGAAGACATGAGCATTGAATTATCCCCAATGACATCATGGTGTACAAGAAGGCATAGACTATTTTGGACAAACTGACTTCATCATGGAAGTGAAGAGGTGAGAGAGACAAAGAGAAAAGGCTGTGACCCAGAACTGCCAGGATCTATTCCTTCCCCCTGTAACTGCATGCCACATCTGCATTTGAACAGGCAAATCTCAGATCGCCCTCTTTAGTCATCTCTGGATTCACTGATGACTTCCCTATCTATTGGAAGTCTATCATCCTTGTATTAAGGGACTGCCACCATCACCACCGAGCATTGTATTAGTATTAGTATTAGTAAAATATGCACAATTAGATATCAGGGTTTCAGGAAATGTCATACTAGTAGGCGAAGCATTAGAAGTTATATTTGTCATCCTTTTTGAAAGTCTCTAAATAACAGGAAGTTTAAAATGAATCTTAGACAAAAATCAGTAAATGAGTTTAGTGCTTCAAGGAAAAGTATATTTTTTATCTTAAATGAGTTATATTTTATTTTGTATCACTCTAAGCATTCCTTTATGTTCTGTACATTATCTGATGTTTTAATTTTATTTATTCATTGTTCCTATGATTCATTGATTCAAGCTCTAGCCAATTAGAAATGTTCGCTGAAGGTCTAAATCAGAAATTATGTTGGAACTTTTTTTTCTGTGGAACCTTTTATGTGCTTGAACTTATACACTGGAAGAAGAAAAAAATAACTGTTAAAATGATAATCAGATTCTTCTTATGTCTAAGCAGCTCTGATAATATGGTTAGTTCTGACAACCCAGGGAAACTAGGGTATAATGAGCTGAAGTGACATGTAGAAAGCCAAGTGCTGTACAACAAGCTCTTACGACTTTCACAAACAGCAAAAGAAACTACAGCAGACTTACACTTTTATCTAATTAATGGGCTATGAATACCTAATATGACTAGCCATTCACATTTCCTTCCTGTTAGATTTCTAATGTGATATATGAGATGAAAATATATTACACATCTTATTACTAGTGTTTGCCTGCGGGAGAAGAAAGTAATTACATACTTTTTCTGGCGAAACTTATCAAGGAAGTAAAATAAAAGACATTTATTTGTAGCTCAAACAATTCTATTCCAGTTTTATGAATCTATCTGGGCTGTTTTTTCTCCCATCCTGAAACTTTTTCTTTAACAGAGATCAGAATCACAAAGGATTTTCATTCTGTATGTTCATGGTGGTTAGGGCAGTAGTGTGACATAATTCCTAGCTCAAGCACAGACTTTCTCTGTGACCTGTTGTAAGATTTCTAAATATTAAGGAGGTAAAATGTGGCGTTTAATAATCAGTCTTGATTATTCATAAAGTGAGGTCCTGTTTATTAAGTGACAGTTTCCAAAATACTTTGAAAAAATAGTATATGATTTCTACAGACCTCCTCCCCTAGATTTTTTTTCTGTGTATGTATATTATAAAATATATAATATTTGTGTATATTTATAAAAACAAATCAACACAATTCCAACACATAAAATCAACTTACTAAGCAAGCTTACAATGTTTAATGGATCTTTAAGGTGCCTTACACTGTCACTTGGATTTATGGGTCTCCCTTGAAATACTGGTACTACAGATGTTAGGAGGTTGTAAGACCATTTGTTTTGATACTGTTGTGGCTTTGGGACTCAGCTATCTTAATCTGTTGTGGTTGTTGCCTGGAATTTTCTCAAGCAAAAAAATGGAAAACTCTGTGACTGTATTCAATCTGTCTTTTGCCATATTAGGAATTATCCAGTCCCCATTTTAGCTAGTCCCCTGAGCAACCAAGAGAAGGGAAGCTCATTGGAATGGAGCCATTTTGACGGGGCATGGTTCAGTGTGTTGGCCAGTTCTCTGAAAGGATGAAAACCCTAACTTTTAACCTTACCCATTTCTTCCAATGGGAAAGAAATTTCCCCACTGCCTCTTAGAACATTGTGCTAGGAACTTGAAGAAATACAGCTTTAAATCCCTCTGGGTTAACGGACCTAGAATCTGTACTTCTTGTGAAAGTACCCTTAGTATTGGGCTAAACATGGGATGGGGCATTGCAGTCAACAAGGTAAGCAAGTATGGAGCTATTTAGCTGTCTGGCCAGAGCCCACAATATTGGGCATGCTCAGTAGCCATGTACATAGTCACCCTGGATGGAAAACAGGATCAGAGATTGTTCCAAAATGGCAAAAATGGCAGTCACACAGTGAAGTAAGTTCCTTTATGTAATTGATTTACAAATCATACATTTGTAACTGCAAAATAATAAATGAATGTATCTCATATTTTCAGGTGGTTGAAAATCTTAGGACCGCTTTCTTGTTCAGTGGGCCTGGTACAATGCTGATGGCCTCACACTATTCTGTCATCTTCCTGTGCATCTTGTTGTGTGAAACCTCCATTAATTGGACTTATCATTTCTTTAGCTTTAATGCAGCAACTATTTCATGAGATGGGCAAAGCATCTAGTCATACTTTTCTACTCTTCCCTAGAGTTAAATGTTTTCTATGTATCTATGTAATTTATGTAAAAATCCTTATTGTGTTTGCCAAATACATATTACAAGACTGACAGTCTTAGGTAGTCTTAGGAATTAGCGGCTATGACATGAAGCAGCTACCAGATAAACAAAAATATGTGTTTTGTTTTTTTCTAGAAGTACTTGGTAGAACCCTTCTGATAGAGCAGAAAACAATATTTGGCATGATATGTCCAAATGTTAAAAATAGCTTCTATTACAGGAGGTAAGAAATGTCCCTTTAAAAATACTTGTGTTATTATTTTGTATCTGTACATAGGTGAGCTGTACCATCCTTTATTCACAAAATTGAATATGTCTACCCCTCTGTTGGTTCTTCTCTTCACTCTGATTTCTGGAGCAATTAATGATGCATTCACCACTACTAGGGTCAGGACACTAGCATTCTAGCACAACCATCTATTTTAGTACAGCAAATTCAGAATAATCTCAAGTTAGCTAGCTACATTAATCAAATTCTTAAACTAAAGCTGTACACCATAAAAATTGCAGAGTCAGGAGTTTGTTTAGAAAATCCTGCTTCAATTCATCTATCAAGCAAATTCATCTTTTCCTACTGGCTTGAGTAAATAGCCTGTCTAAGTCTGTCAACTCTTCAGTAAGAGTAAGTGACTGTTTTAAGATTATAATCAAGGCAAGGTTTGGCAGTAGTTATCCATTTGTTATAATTCAGTTTTTCAGAACAGTCTATGATGTCACTCGGAGACTCAGCAAGGCAGTTGCAAAGCATAGGGCAGTGCCAGCTCTGACAATGACTATTTTTGCATTTCTTTCACAAGATCAGCACCCCAGTTAATCCACCCCTGTTACACTGCTGTTATCACTTCCCCTGGTTGAGTAGTGAGTCTAAAATGAGTGTTTGCATACATTTGCAAACCTGTTAGAAGTAAGAAGATAAGAAGTAAAAAAAAAAAAAAACATATTCTTTCCCTTGCTTTAAATATATTGAACCTGTACATGAAAACCTCATGTTAGTATTGTTCCAAAAAAAGAATAAGTTATCTTTAAAATACCTGTAATAACATTAATAGTGCAAGGTATTTACATCTCAGAATAATCATAGAAGCAGCCTACAAAAATGGGACTGCAAAAGAAAAGAAAAACAGAACTTCAAACATACCAGTATCTGAGGGTCCTCTAGATACAGAGGCGAAGTTGTGACATCATCTATTTGAGACCTACATAATCACACCTCTTGCTATGTTTGTGATAGGTGTGATGGTGGCACTCAGCACACCTTATTGGTGGTTCAGGAGGAGCCCAGGATTACAATCCCAGGCTCCACCTGCACTAGCTCCTACTGCTGTGAGCCCTGTAGCTCATGAGGCTCCACGCTGGGGCAGTAAGTAGAACTCTGTCCCCACTAATAGCCCCATCAGCTGATAAGTCTCATGATGGGTTAGCCCAGGTCCAATGATGTTTAATTAATAGCTTGATAAGAACAAGCCACAAATTATTCCACATTTTTTGTTTGCTTGTTTTATTCCTTGTTTTATTATTCCTTTCATTGTTTGAACATGTATCTGGGTCACTTTAAGGTATAATTAACTGGTTAATCATACCTTAAGTGTGATGTGTAGATGGGGCCTAAATTTAACAAGGAAACAAGTGAAATCAAAATAACTATTGTTTAAAAATATGAATAAATAAACAAACAAAATTAACCATACTGTGACCCCGGTGGGCCCCTGGGTCGTGGGTAGTCCCTGCAGGTCGTCCCTTTACCCCCTTTTCTCGCCCGCCACGACTTTGATGTTTCGCAATATCAAGGGGAGGATGGTCAGTGGTGTTATTCGTCTAGTTGGGATCCGCCTGCGGGGTACTCACG
>JAGPOW010003316.1:117222327-117258805 GCA_030014935.1 Caiman crocodilus
GCCGTCCGGTTCTCCCGTCCCCGGTGAGTCTCCTGCCTCTTCCTTCGCCCCCCGGGGTCCCTCTCGGGTCCCTAGGGACGGCCCGGCGCCGTCACACATACCAACTCAAAATCCAAACTTTTATATTTGTATTAAAACTATAACAACAAAAAACATACTATTCTTTCTTATGACATCCTAAGGTATCAGTATTTCATAGATAATTGTCTCTGTTTGTATGTATGTTTATGCTCTCTGAATGATATATTTCTCTGATTTAAATGGAAGTTGTTAAAGGAAAGCTATTCATCCAGCCTCTAAAAAATAAGTTCCAAAATTCAAGGTAATAAGAAAAAAAAATATATATATATATATAATTATTCCTATCAATATCATTTCTGTTAAATCTTTTCTCATGGATTACTATATCTACTTGCATACCATGAATACTCCCCTTCCTCCCCCCAAATATCCTACCAATATTGGGGTGCATATCTTAAAAGCATGCTGATTTCCAAAATGAAATAGTGGTATAGAAATTCTGGAATGGCTGTTGGAGGCTGTGCTCCCCTCTGACATCCAGTAGGGAAATAATTCAGTCTTCAGCATTACCCTCCACTTGTTGCTCAGTCAGACATCAGACATTTAACCCTGACAGCCAAAATTTGCTGCCAGTTCAGCAATTCTTGTAACAAAGTTAAACTGAGCAATTTTGGCTGAGTAGTAAGAAAAGGGTGAATGTTACTGGCACTGTCTTTGCTGAAACTGGACAGCATTCAGCTGTCATTCTGGAAATATATATATTTTTCCTCATTCTGTCTCCCCTAAACAAGGTTGAAGTCTTACTTGGGGTTGTATGGTATGTAAGATCTATATCTATATCTCTATATATGTATATACACATAGCTATACAGAGATATAGAGATATATCTAGATCTGTCTCTATATATGTGAATGTGTGAATTTGGGATTACTTTTTTTTTAACCAAAATTGGGGATTTCTTTTTAATCAGAGAAAACCAGGATGCCTGCAGACACATAACAGTAATAATCATTGCTTTGCTTGCTTCTCAAAATAGGAAAAAGTTGGAGTGGAGTCCAAGTATACTATACACCAAACTAAATATATATTCCATTGATAGATAGATAGATAGAAATGCATCTATCTATTATAGAATTTTAATAAAATTAAAATTACTGAGTAGATCGCAATGGCTTAAATATTGCATTAATGAATCTATATAGTTTTAAATAGTTCTTCATAAAATCATAAATGGGGACCTACTGAATTCACAGTGGAAGTGGGTTGTACAGCACTCTTTTAATCTTGCAGGTTCCCCTTTGCATCTTCCACTCACTCCTAATCAGCAGAGTTCCTGGTTGTCTCTGATTTAAAAAGAAAAATCCCCAATTTTTAGTTTAAAAATGTCACTTAAAATCCACATTTTCCATGATTAAAATGAAACACCAGTAATATATAGATATAGTGGTGTTCCATTTTAATCATGGAAAAATGTGGATTTTGAGTTACATTTTTTAAACCAAAAATCGGTTGGGGAGGGTTATCAGAAAAAACAAACAAACAAACCCAGAATCCCTGCTGATCAGCAAGGAGGCAAAAACTACACTTTTAAATATGGCATTATTTTTGTTCCCAGCCAGACAGCAGCAAGCAGGAGGAACACTCAGTCCCCACAGTCAATCAATGATGTGTGGGGTGGGGATGTGGGGGAACCTCAACGATTAAAGGAGCTGCTGTGCAGCCCACTCCAGCCATGAATTCAATAAGCCCCAATCATAAAAAAGAGTAAAGTTGGAATGGACCTTCAGAGGTCATCAAGTCCATCTCTCTCCCAGAGGAAGGATCACACCCATGCAAACCACCCTATACAAATCTATTATCTAACATAAAATAACAAAGTCAATCCTGAAACAACCATAAGATATAACCAGAGATCCTGGCTTTTCTGAATTTTCAGTCTAAAGAAAATTACCCCAAATCCACATTTTTCCATGATTAAAATGAAACACCACTAATATATAGAATCCTGATTAGCCATAGGTAAATCCAATGGTGATGGCAATGCTTTTATTTGAGGATGATCTCTACCATGACTTACTGATGGATCTTAAAGAGTCCAATCTTTGAGTCACAGATCCATTCACAGAAGTTGCAGATATTTCTGCAGGGGACAGTAGGCTGTCAGCTACAATTTCTCTCCACTCCACTTTCTCCAGTCTCTCTTTTCTGCTTTGGGGGCAAGATGCTTCATTTTAATCACTGAAAATATGGATTTGTGATGGGGGGAGGGGGTTATATCTATAAATTTGGGATTTTTTTATCACAGAAAACTAGGATCCCTGGTAATCAGTATAGAAAAAAAAAAGCCCCTGATATTATATTCACATGCAAGGGAATTTCATTAAACATATTGATAGACATTGCTAGACATATTGATAGATACATCTTTAAGCTGCTGCCAAAAGCAGCATGTGCTTGGTAATGGAAATCAACTGTGAATCTGATTAAATGCAGTCAACACTGAGCATGATTATTAAACAAATGGACCATATTGGGCAAATATACTAATGTGAATCTACCAGGATTATAGATTAGTAAAGCCCACATGAACAAAATATATGGTAGTGCCCATGGCAAACAGTTCTCCTTCATGCCAATTCCTTTTAAAGTCATGGTGAGACCCTACGCTAAATACATTTTGGCTTCTGCTTCATTCCCACAGCTGAACTGTGACTTTCTTTCCCATTTACAATGATTCCTGTTTCTTCTTACCAGTCTTAAATCTGCCAAACACAACCAAATTAGGCCTCAAACAGTTCAGCTAGAATCTCTCTGTTGTCCCCTCTCTCAGACTGTAGCATATAGTTAGTGTTGCCCTGCCCTCGATGGGCACATCTAGATGTGCATGCACATATTTGTGCCACTGCTTTTGGTCCGAGCATATGCCCCTGTATATGAGATCTGATGCATGGCACATTGACCTGGGTGGGGTAAGATTTCATTGCAGGCAGGTATTGTTCTACCAACCTCATCTCCTTGTATGATGAGGTGACTCCGAACCTGGATAAGAGAGAGGAGGTTTACATTATGTATCTTGACTTCCAAAAAACTTTTGATCTCATGTCCCATGATGTTCTCATGAGAAAACTGGAAGACTATGGGCTAAATTGCAAGAAAGACAGGTGGGTAGGAAACTGGATGTGGGGTAGGACACAGAGAGTACTAATAAAACGATCTGTGCTGTCCTGTTGGGAAGTGGCCAGTGATTTCCCACAGGGTTTGGTGCTTGATCCAGTGCTATTGAACACCTTCATCAATTATTTGGCTGTGGCTGTGAAGAGCTTACTGGCAAAGATCATGAACACCAAGTTATAGGGAAGCATGGTCATGCTTCAAGATAAGTTGCAGATACAAGCAGACCCAGACAGGATTGCAAGTTGGACCAGAACCAGATTAAGTTCAACATCGAGAAATATAAAGTGTTCCACCTAGGGATGAACAATCCCCTGCACACCTACAGGCTTAGCAATGTCAACCTGACCACCAATAGGAACGAAAGGGAACTGAGGGCAATAATAACCACACTATGAACATAAGCAAGCAGTGCAATGCTGTAGCCAGCAGGGCTAACAGTATTCTGGCATGCATCAGTAGATGCATCTCCAGCAAAACTAAAGAAGTGATTCTCCCACTCAACTCAGGATTGGTGAGACTGCAGCTCGAGTACTGCATCCAGTTCTGGGTGCCATATTTTACAAGGACATGGTAAATCTTGAGAGAGTCCAGAAAAGACCTGTATGATCAGAGACTTGTGCAGCAAACCATACGAGGAAAGGTAACAGCATACCACTACATCACAGGTGTACATCAAGGGCTCAGTGAACAACTTAGCTCCCTACAGAGGTAAGGTAATTTCCTACCCTTGAAATCTTCAAGAAGAGACTGGACAGTCACCTTGCTGGGGTCACCTGACTCCAAGTGTCTTTCTGTCGTGATCTGACCGGCCGGCTATGATCAGTGCGGACAGGTGGGTTGTTTAAGGTTGAGAACTGTCTAGGCAGAGACGCATGTCGTAAAAAAAAAGTTTACTTACGTCGCCAGGTGGCAAGGCTGAAGGCTTTTAGTTACAGTTACAAGCGAAGGGAGGGGGAGTTCGCTGAAGCTGGGTGAAGGGAGGGGGAAGGTCACTGATGCAGCTCGTGGTTAAGCAAAGGGAGAGGGAAGTCGCTGGGAAAAGCTCATAGCACTAATACAATCGATTGAAGGCCTACTTAAGAAACGTCACCGTATCGTCGACGGGAAGACACAAGGCGGCTGGTCTGTCACCCTGGAGTCTTTCAAAATGGACTCTATGTTTGAATGTTTTTTAGGGGTACTGACATCACTACTAATAACCAATTGAGTGTGGGTATCAACTTACTTGGGCTGGCTAGTGGGTGGTATACCTTTTGTGATATGAGCATGATTTATTCAGGTGAGACACTTTCCTTCTTGCTGCAGGGGGCTGGATCCGATGATCTTCCAAGGTCCCTTCCAGCCTTATAATTTATGAATCTATGGTGGAGCTGGAACAGATTGCCTTGAGACTCATCTGTATATACATTTTTGGAGGCTCCCAGGACTCATGAGAAAAACACCTGGTTCCATTCATAAGTTGGAGTGCTAATTACAACATTTATCCTTTGTTGGGAGGCATCTGGAGTACATATGCATACAGGACAGTGTTAAGCTGTGGGGTCATCAGGTTGCCATGGCTTGAAATGCTGTTGATTCTTCTGTGGCCCAGCTCAATGAACTATATGGTAAATCATACTTTTAGCTTTGGACTCACATCATGCATAGTTTTTACTATATATAAGTAGGTACAAAAGTGCTGCTTAAAAGTGTGTCTATGGATTACCTGTGTCAAAATTTACAAGTTTCAAAAAGTATAAAATGTATCAGTTCTGGATTAACTAAGTCTATGGGTACCTGTAATAATTTCCCTATATACACGTTAATACAGGTATATTGATTTAAAAGTTAGTGTTTTCAAATTTGTCCCTGACTTCCAGCTGCTCAGGGAGAGCAGGGTCTAACAGTAAAGTGTCTAGAGAAGTAGAACTGCAATAGAAAGAAGCTGGAGGGGAGGACACAGGGGCTACCTGGCTCCCCAGAATTATTTTCCCTGGTGTAGCAGTGGGAGGGGGACAAATGCAAGGCAAATCTCCAATACTTAGACAATGTATCTGGGTAATTATAATTTGTAAGTTTTCCAAATATAGAATATATTAATTGGAGGGTATGCTTATATTTGGTTAGATACAGTAATATTTCTATTGATGACACTGAAAACTACATTTGCCTTTTGTTTAGCTTTATTCTACTGCATATTTGTATTGAGTTTGTGAACCATCAAGTCTCCCAGATACTTTCCTATAGTGCATCCATCCTGCCAGCTGTCACATATTTCGTATTTATTTTTTTGAGTATTTTTTCCCAAGGTGCAGCACCTTCTAATTGTCAATACTGAACTTCATCTTGTTAGCTCCAGGCCAGATTTCCAATCTGTCAAGATCTTTCTGAATTGCCCTCCTGTCCTCCAATATGTTCCTAGACCTTCCAAGTTTGATGTAATCTGCAAACTTGCTCAAGAAACATTCATTGCCAGCATCCAAATTCTTAATAAACAGTTGAACAGCACTGGTCCTAGGGCAGACTGTAGTACCAGTGGAAATCCTTTTAAAAACTCCTGCCATTTTGACAAGTGTCCATTTACAATTATGCTTTTTTTTGAGACTATCAACCCTGTCTTCACCCTGTAGTACCTTTGTTTAGTTTCTGTCCCTAGGAGGCTGATGAAGTGAAGTCCATAGGCCTGACCGTGAAAAGTGGTTTGTAAATTGTTCCCGCTCAGGTTCAGGCCTGAGATACTAGAAACAGAGTGTTTTTTAGGTAAGGAATGGGCCCGCACAGGTAGCTGGGTTTTGTTGTCTTTGATAGATTCTGGTGTGCAGTTTGTGGGGTACTGGAGATTGTTGGCAGGTTTTGTGTTTTGAGCTGTAAGAAGTTGGCTTCAGTTCTGGTGATGAGGATAGGTGCTTGTTTGAATTTACAAACCACTTTTCACAGCCAGGCCTATGAACTTCACTTCATTAGACTCCTAGCTAGTAGGTACCGAAAATTATGGACTCAATATAGACAGTGGAATACTGACACACTACAACCTGCCAGACATCTGACTCCCCAGACACCTCCCTACTTTTACTTGCACTGCTACAGCCCCTGTCCACCACCCTCACCCCCACCAACCACACCCTGTCCCTCACCCCTTAATGCCTACATTTACATTTTCATGGAGTGGTTTTCTTGCCTGTATTGCATGGCAGGCCAGCTTCTGGCTTCTTTACAATTCCTTCCATTCAGGGCCAGCATGCACACAGATCAAACACAAGTGCTTCCTCAGCCTGACAAGAGTTTTTCAACCAAAAAGCTTGGAGTTTTTCAACCCAAAAGGGTTTCTCAACCCCAAAGCTAGATATTTATCTAAATATTCAGTTGGTCTACTAAAATACACCAGATTGATCCAAAGGACCTTGGCTGCCAGTTCCATATCTTTAGACCAACACCCCTAGCACCTGTACCCAGTCAGCTGGGGATGGCAGGGAGAATTCTCTGCCAGCTGCTGAAGAAGAAGCTCCTTCAGGGAAGGAAAGAAAGGCTCTGTGACAGTGTGGCTGCCTGAGATGCTAGTGTTACTGTGCTGCCTACTAACCTGCTGTTATTTAAAGTGGTGGGCAGACCTGAGGCTGTAGGGGAGGAGGAGACCTCATTGGGGCACACTATCATGTTGTATAGATGCCCCGGTGCCAGTGAGAGCATGCCTTAGCACCCGCACACATATACACACACACACTGTCACATAGTAAGGGTGAGCCTTAACACATACTGCGGAGAAAAAGTTCCTGAAGGAGAAGAAAGAAAGGCTCTGTAACAGTTTGGCTGCCTGAAATGCTGCTGGTGCTACTGTGATAGTACTTGCTAAGTTATTTAATACTTCTTGCTAATAAAAATGGTAGACCAGACTGAGTCTGTGGGAAAAGAGGAGGCCTCACTGTGGCATCAACACCAGTGAGGGCACACCTTAACACACACACAATGTCACCTACCCATGTCACAAGTTTTACCTGTCATCAGCCTGACGGGCAGGGTCCCAGAAGCCAGAGCCCCCTGCACCTACTTCCCTGAAAGCTGGCAGGCTTTATGGCCACAGCAGGCCTAGCAGGCCACAGTTTTCACCCCACCCCGTTCCTTAACACAGACACAGTCGGTCAGTCATACAATCACTCATGTCACAGTTGTTGCCTGTTAACAGTCTAAGTTGCAGTTTTCCAGAACCCCCTGCACCTATCTCCTTGAAATGAGGCAGGATTTGTGGATTCAGCAAGAGCTAGCTTGTCTGCAGTTTTCACCCTGATGTGGCTTAACACACACACGTGACATGAGTTTTGCTTGTCAGCAGCCTGAGGTGCAGTTTCCCAGAAACACCTGCACCTATCTCCTTAAAACTTGACTGGCTTCATGCCCTCAGAAGTGGCTACCAGCCCAGCAAGTTTCATCCAAATCAGTAAAACAAAGATAAAGTTATATGTATTTCAGTGATTCTCCATTATACTCTTTAGCCGAATCGTTGAAACTTTTTGAATCGGCGTTGAATCTTCTGAAGCTGATTTGGCTGAATAAAATTGGAAGAGCGATCCAAATCTCTGAATCAAATTGCTGACCTCCAAATTAGCTGAATCCAAATCAAATACTTCCCTATTCACACAGGCCTACCAAGTAATACAGTTTATCCAAATAATTACTATTGCATCTATACTCAGCCAGCTGATTTATCACATGTGCAATTTAAGTTTTCACTGATTTCTGGATTGTGACTCCACTTTCTGTTTTTACAGATTATCAATGGGTAATTTCTACAAAGATTTTTATGTAGGTTATCTTTGTTCTCTATTCCCAGAACACTTACATTTATTCTATTGTTCCTATTGCCATTTTTTTTCTAAAACTGTCAACAGGATTATTCATGCGTACATGGATTATTAGATATTTTCATTAATTAGAATTTATTTTTAATGCAGACTATTTTTTATTTTTTTTCCTATAAACCACAGGCACATTTTTGTTCTATATAAACAATTATGGCTCTAAATATGCTTATTTTCCTTAGCTATGTATATGCATTAGGCTAGGTGCAAAATGTTATGTATCTTGAGGTTGCAAATTGTCTTTTTCTTTTATCTCTTTCTATCTGGGTTTTGAGCAAACAAATCATAAACAGTATGGATATTTTTACCTGAATGAGGGCTATAGGATTAAGTAGAAAATTGTATAGGTGGGAGGAATGAAATTATCTCTTTTTAAAAACAAATAATTCCACTTATTAGCTAACAAGATTATTTATTTCAGTGTCAAAATGAAATTGAGGCACAAAACACTGACACGGCTCTCTCTTTTCTTACCCTGTGCCCTTAGAACAGAATTTGAGCATTTGTCATGTAAAGAAAACTTTGTAATATCAAAATGTAAATGATGGAATACAGGAGTATACTTTCTTACATCAGCCTTTTTTTTATTTTTTATTTTGATTTATTATTTCTCCATGTTTGCCTCAAAGGTCTCTGGGATCCAGAGACCTTTTAAACAGATCACTGAGAATGTAACAAACAAAGGCCTTTTGGCTGAAAAGGTCAAACAAAGAAGTCTGTGTTCTTTATGGTTAAATTTCAGTATTTCTTTGTCATGATAATAAGAACAAAACTGTTTCATTCATGTAATAGCAAGTGCATCAACAAATATAACTAGTAATGGGAAAACCTCAAAATGCTTGATTTTTCTGTTTAATTTACTTGGAAAAATGTAACACAATTATAGGGAATATCTATACTGCTGCCAGTACAACCTGTAGAAGGAAACCTAACCTATCTTGAAGGTAACTAGCTCTGGTATTCATAGCAATGTGGCTGAAGCAGCCGAGAACAAAAACCTGGTCTCACCACCAAGATGTTTATTAAAGTCCCTCAGAGCCAGATTTTAAAAGTGGCTGTCTCTTCTCCTGCTGAGAGAAGTGGTCAAACTGTAAATGACTATAACAAAAGCTGAGTTCTTCTTGAAACTGCACTTATAATTGCCTAAGATACTAGGGATTTGTTCGGAAGGCTGCTTTAGAGATTGCTATTTGTATATCAAGAAAAAAAAATCTTCATATTTCTAAATTCAAGTGTAGAAACTCTCATGGGACTGATTTAACCCTTTTTTTCTCTACATTATTTTTTCTCCTGGAGTGGCCATTTTTACTGTGGGAAAAAATCCTGAACATGTATACACTCACAGTTTCTCCTGGAAGAGCAGTGACTCTCCCAGGAGAAACTGAATGCTTACTCATGGCTGGGAAATCACCAGTGCATTACCCTTTGTTTTTCCAGATTTTCTTTACTTGCCAAAATGCAGTACTTTTGTGAAATTTACTGGGAAGGACATAAAGACAAGACAGGAAATTTTGTTTAAGAAAATGTATAGTGAAGACTTCATAAGGTATAAAACAGGGGTGACCAAAGTTACTCACTCTGGGAGCCCCATCCAATCCTCCACTGAAGTTCAAGAGCCAGAGAGAGGGATGGGGAGATGGGGGGTTGCTTAAGTAACCCAAAATGGAGATGACCAACTCCACCAACATGTCCCCATCCCCTTGCTGGGCCCTGCCCATCACCCTCCTGCCACCATAGCACCAAGCTGCTCCAGCTTTCCCCATGGGGAGCACACACCAGAGTGAGCAGCAGAGCTACAGGCCCTGCCCCAGCAGCCTTGCACCTGAGCTGGCAGTCCCAGAGGGAGAGAAGGAGGAAGGAGGGTGGGTTTGGGGTGTACTTCCTTCAGGGAAAGCCTGAGTGGTGGTAGGTGCCAGGGTGCACTGTCCCCCGGAACCACCGTGGGGAGAAGTGGGCAGGGCTTTGGCCAATTTGGGGGCAGTCGCAAGTACTGTGCCAGTGAGCTGCATGTGGCTCAAGAGTTGTAGTCTGGCCACTTCTGGTATAAAAGATATTTTTCTTTGTAAGATTAGAAATGTTTCAAATACTCTAGATGATTACTGTACAACTTCAGTTTTTAGATTTTTTTTGTAATTACATACAAAGCTATCTTTGTATATTTTTTTTCCGCAACACACTGATGCTAGTGAAGGTTAGTTGGATTCATTTTGTATTTTTTAAAGGAAATACTGGTTCAGAACATATATCTTCATTTTCTATTTCTTGCCCATTTTAATGTATGTAACTCAGAGACAATTTAGTATCCATAGAAATTTCATATAAGAGATTTAATGTGTTTTTTCCTGAGATTCTATATTTAAAATGTTTCAATACTTTGTTGACTCTTGTAATGACTTCTAACTCCAGAAGTTGGAGAAGAATAAATTTGTGTTAAAGAAACACAATAGTTCATTTTCAGCTCTAATCCAGGACCAGATGGCAAAAAATAATACATACTCTTGAGTTTTAACAAGTATTTGGAAGGGAGGTGAGGGAGCGATATTCACTATTTCTGCTTTCTCCAGTACCAGACAACCCATTATTCCCCACCTCCCCTTTGGCTATGTAGAAAATATATCAAGTTAATTGGAAAAAGACACACATCCTGAGAGAAAGCCAGCTGGTAAAACAAGAAACACTAATATCAACAGATCAAATTAAAAACTGTATGTACCATGTTCTCCTGAGTTCCCTTTCTGTAACATGTCAAAAAAAAAAGCATTTTTCAAATACTTTAAGAAACCAGTTGATTATAGAGTTATCTCATTTTTAGAAACTTACTTAATTGAGAAGAATTTAATAAGAAAAGATTTGTCTCTTTCAGATGTTAGCATTATCAAGAGCTGTAAGCTCAATTCCAATTCCTATTCCTAAATACAGTTGCATTGGAAAATCATTATGAAATTACTAACTTCACATGTTAAAATTTTGGAAATAGTAAAAGATTCTGCTGTGAGAAACTCAATGTATAACATTTCAATCTTTAATAGCAAATATTATACTAGGCATATTACATCTCCAACTATTATAATGATTAATGGGCATTCTCCTTCATGGTAAAGTAAATATGAACACATTCCCTCTAAAGCACTAACCTTCCTAGTATTTTGTATCTGCAACTTAATAAACACTGTTTTCACGTGATACACACACACAGAAAACACATTAGAAATTCAAGAGAGTTTGCATTTCCACAAGTTTTTAATCCATGAGGGATAGATCTTATTACTGGGAAGAATTGGTGAAAAAGGAAACTAACTTTTTGTTCTAATTGTAGTTACTGGCCTTCAAACTGAACATCTAACTCTAGGGCCCATCTGAAAACAAGACCCAAGGGAATCATTTCTGTTCTTCCTTATCTAAGAGAGAGACAAAGTAGCACTAAGAATAAATGAAAGCAGCTCGTGTTTCCTCTATCTCGTCTTTTTGGTAATAATATACTAAAGGTGATTCTATTAAAACAGAAGCAGGCCTTTTCACTAACATAACTTGGGTTTAGTCTTCAAGTACCCACTTTAAAAAGGTTTTCTGGTCTATTTTCACTGCTCTATGGATACAACTGAAGTTATGGTAGCTCCTGATCAGCAGGGATCCTAGTTTTCTCTAATAAAAAAAATCCCCAATTTTTGGATTAAAAAAGTTACCCCAAATCCACATTTTTTCATGATTAAAATGAAGCACCACATATTTATATATAGATTAGGTGTATGCTAAGCAGCAAGTATTTGCTTTGGATTTGGATTTGGCTGATTCAGAGGGACAATCATTCAATTTGGTGATTTGAATCACTATCCCAAATTGATTCGGCCAATTTGGATTCGGCGATTCAGTGCCGATTCAGAGATTTGCCCTTAGATTATAGTGGGAAATCACTGAAATACCTATAAGGTTGGCATTTTTCTACAGATTCAGATGAAAACAACAGTGATCGTAGATACTTCTGAGGGCATGAAGACTGCCAAGTTTCAAAGAGATAGATATAGGTGTTTCTGTGAAACTGTACCTCAAACTGATGAAAGAAAAACTTGTATCACTTGTGTGTGTTAAGGCATAGTGGGATAAATGCAGCAGGGATGGTAGCCCCTCATTTGGGCATGAGGCCTGCCATGTTTCAGGCAGAGTGGTACAGGGCGTTCTGTGAAATTGCACCTCAAGTTTCTGAAAACACATAAAAAAAGCAAATAGGTGCAGAGTGAAGAGGGTGGCATTTACTCTGTCTGCATATGGAGCTTGGGGAACCACGGCAGCAGGAGGTTCACCTTGAGGAACACCAGCTGCTCCAACAACCCAGGATCCAAGGAGGTGTGATGAGGTGTTACAACATCACCAGAAATACTGAACACCCTATCACTTTGAACACTGGTCGGTGGACAGTACAGGTGTCCAGGCAACTGTGGCCGGATCCTGATACACCTGACTGCGGGTTGCCCAATAGGCCAAGGAGTCACAGTGAAGCAGCTCCACATCCTTGGCAAGATTAGTAGCCACAGAGGCCTCTGTGCTACCTGCCTGATTCTGGAGTCTGGTGCCTCTGGGCCCCAGCATTGAAGCCATGTCCTTGGCCCACATTGGCAGTGGCTCTGCTGGAGGAAACTGGCTCATGGTTGAAGTGGTGGCACGGGACCACCAAGATCTGGGAGATGGTGTCCTGTTCCATTTTGTTAAGGGAGCAGCTGATCCCAATCTCCCCAAACAAGGCAATCTCATGTATGGCCTTCTGGTGCTCCACCCACCTTTCCAACATTAGGTATGTGGAGTTCCACTGGGTCTCCACATACCACATGGTTTTGTGCTGTGGGATGCTCAGCTCTTCTTGTTTGTCCAGCAGCATCTTGCCTTCCTTGATGCTCCAGTGTAGTGGAAGTAGTGCACCACATTCCTGCATTTCAAAATGATCTGGCTGGTAGTGATAGCACCATCACTAGGAGCCCTGCCCCTCTCCAAGGCATGCTAACTATGACGTGGAAGTTCATAGGGTTGTTGTGTGTCACACAGCGGATGCCAACAAAGTTGGCATTACACACCACCTTGACTATAATAGCCACATTGTCGATGACCATGAGCCCATGGGTGAGCTCACCCTGCCCAATGAGCCAGCTCTGCACCATGTTTTTCATGGCCACCATGGTCTCCCTTGCCATGTGAGACTCATCCATGACCTTGGCTTAAAGGAGAGTCCACCAAAGCCCTGACTGGTCACACCAGTGCCCTGTGTAGGAAAGGTAGGCATGATCTCCACCCTGCCTGCTCCAGGTGTCTAAGATGAAATGCAAGACTACCTGAACACCTGCCCTGTGCAGTTTCTCCCTCAAGTACTCCCTGCGTGCTTCATACAGGGAGAGCACCACTGTCCCGTTAAAGGTGGTACATGTGGGCACTTGCTATAATGGGCCACAAGCACCATGAATTGCCTGAATCCTGGACATTTAATGAAGGACAAGGGCTGGCCTCCCCTTGTCTCCCCAGTGCTCTGGGTGACCTTGCTTGCCTTCAGAAATTGCCTCCTTTGTCTTCACCTTTCCCCCAGTGTTCCAGGGTGGCCTGTCTCTGTTTCTTGTGAATGGGGGCTTTGGAGTGAGAGGGAGACTTCTTTTGGAGCATACTCCCGCTGGTACCAGGATGAGGAAGAACAAGGGCAAGGGAGTACTACCTCCTGAGATGCAGCAGCATCACTGTGGTGGTGAAGTGTTTCATGGCCTTGTCCCAGTTGATCTGCTTTCAGCCATACCCCTCTTTTCCTGCTCCCATGGGTGTTAGTCATGAGACTGATAGCTGGAGCAGGGACAGGGAACATGTCTGCCCGCTGCTGTCATGGTCTTGGGTGTGCAGCCCCTCACACAGACCAGCTGGAGTAGGAAAGGAATTCCCTTCAGGTCTGGGACAGGACTGGTTCTGTCCCTGGATGCTGCTCCTGTGGTGTAGTCTGCCTGCCCTTATGGGTACAGCACCAATCACTGCAATCACATACCCCTTTGTAAAATGTTGGTCTGTTTCTGACAGGAGATATGTTTTGATTGATTTCAATGATAATTGGACACCTAAAGTTTTGAAAAACTTGTCTGCATTGTAGATACCTAAATATATTTAAAGATCTTGCCTTAACAACATGATCATATTTAATAATGCAAGTCCACGCCTTCTTTTTCTGCTCAAAAAACTACCGGCATACTTGTTTTGCCTACTTATGCTTCACTTTTTTCCCTAATCACAGGAATATTAGCTCTCATTAACAAAAGTAAGTCTATGACCCTGCAAAGAGTTAGGTACATAGTCATGGTAAAATTCATGCAGGCACCTTTGTAGGATCAAGACCTTAATTAGACTGTTGACTTACATAGGCAATGCAGGTTAACAGAAGAATATCACTGTGTAACATACAGGTCATAAAATGTCCATAAAATATAATGAGGTGGTTAAGAATGTCAGCTGTGAATCTGATTGTCTTGTTCATCATTTCTGTGTGACTGAGAAATCTAGCCACAAATTACACCTCCTAAGAGGTGTCATTTAAAATACAGGACTTTCTAGACATACGTTTAATTAATTCAGAAAAAAAAAAGTTTTAGAGTTCCAATTTATGTCTGATAGAGATAAATGATTCTTCAGTTCCATTTGAGACTAGGATCTACATCAGTTATAAACCCCACCCCCCAAAAGACATTCAGTCTCAGATTTCTATAGAACTGCTCAAATACACGTTTACTACTCATTAGAGGAATGATGTACATGTCGGGAGAAAAGAGGAACTAGATGATCAACCAGAGGCTGAATAAAGAGCATGAAGAAAATTTAAAACCCAAACACAATTTCCTCTGACAGAGCAGAATCTAGTAATAATAGCTTTAATTAATTTTCACCCACAGTGTCCTTGCAATGAAGTTGCAAAATGTCCTCTATCTGTATCCTTTTTGATCGACTCACATTGGTTTAAGTGGATGTGCAGTTTTCTTATTGTTTGTGATATTGGACATGCCTATATGAAATAGTTTGGGAAAAAATAGGTATTTTGGTATGCTGTATTTTATTTCATCTCTCTCTGAAGCTTCATGTCTTCATTTTTATTACAGATCCAGCTGCATACTCCAACTATTACATTTGTGCATACTTTATTGATTAAGTTGCATATTTTAGTAGTTGAATTTACATATACACTGATTACACTGTGCACTTGAGAAGGTTTCTAATACTGTCTTTATGAGGAAATATTATTAAGTATGAATTTTAGAATCCCATGGTTTTGAATGGTCTCTACTTTATATTTTCCCTGTATGGGATTAATCATCACATCAGTCCTTAGAATATAGAAGTGTCTGTATTACATGTTTTTGATGTAAGGTAATGCTCCTTTTTCAAGGAAAATAGTAATGAAGCTTTAATTCTTATATTTCTGTGGTTGATTCTTTGAGAGACTCATAGAACCATAGGTAAGCAGGGCTGTAAGTAGGTCATGAGGTCATGCTGTCTAGCCTCTTGCTCAAGGCAGGATGATCCATAACTAAATCATTGCAAGTGGGAGAGTAAGAACATGCACTAATGCATCATTGTTACTGTGCATTGTTTAGTATCTCTAATATGAGGTCCTAACTAAATGTACAGTAACTGTGCTACTGCACAATAGCAAAGTCATACACTCTTTTTCTGATTTTTCTGATAACACTTAAGCACCATTGATCCTAGTCCTGTCCCTTACAGACCCAGGGAGAAGTCTATTAATCACCATCTTTATGACACCCTTCAGAGATTTGAAATTCCTTCGGCCTTCTCTTCTATGGACTAAATAATAGGCCTGTACAAAGTGGCTAGTATTCACTTCGGATTCAGATTTGGCTGATTCAGGGGATAGTAATTCGATTTGGTAATTCAAACCACTGTCCTGATTCAATTCAGCAGAATCTGATTCAGAGATTCAGCTTCTGCCAAATCTCCAAATTAACCAGGCCCATTTCTCACATGCTTTCCCATGCCAGCAATGACTGCCCCACCCACTGAAGCTTCTGGCTCTTTGGGAAAAAAAAGCCCTGACTCAATGGGTGTTGTCGAGAAGGAGTGTGGTCCCCACTGCCCCCCACTTCCCCACATTGCATGGGGGGCTCTGCACAAGCCCCTGACCTACCCTTACTCCCCCAGCCCCACCGTGGGAGCCCCACCCAGGCCAGCTCTAGGCCCTTAAGAAAAAAAAATGACCCCCCCCATCATTACCATACCTGCCAGTGGGGGCAATCACCACTGCCCCCTCGCTACCCTGTGCCACGTGGGGGGCTCTGCACAAGCCCCCAAAGCCCCAAGGCTGCTTCAGGAGTGGTGAGTCCCTGGGCCTGTCTCAGCTTTTATTTTTTAAAGGTCCAGAGCTGGCCCAGGTGGGGCACCTGTGGGGAGGGCTGAGGGTGCACCAAGGGGTCAGGGGGCTCATGCACAGTCCCCCCCCATATAGCATGGGCAGTAGGGGACAATGAGGATCACCCAGCCACCCAGCAGAACCCACTAAGCACCGGGGCTTTTCTTTAAAGTACTGAGAGCTGGGACAGTAGGGGGCAGCCATGCAGGGGCTGTGAGAGCAGGTGGGGAATTTGAGAGCTGGGGGAGCAGGGGGGTAGTGGGGGCTGGCAGAGGTCCCTCCATGGTCCCCTCCCTCCTTCCCACCCCTAGTACTTACCAGCTCTGAGTCAGCTACAGCTCCCTGCTTCAGCCACTGGGGACTGCCCAAATCATCAAAGCTCTCTGAATCATTTCTGAAGATTAGGAGAGCTTTGAATTGATTTAGACCTTAAATTGGTCCCTGGATTCAATCTGAATCCAGAGAGCTAGCCACTGAATTACGCCAAATCTTCTCCAAATCAAATCACCACCCAAAGCTTCACACAGCCCTAATAAATAATCCTCGCTCTTTCAGTTGTCTTTGTTTTAATTAGCCATGCTTAGCCTTTAATCATTTGTGTTGCTCTCTGATGTAGTATTTTGAATCTTTCCACATCTTTCTCAAAGTGTGGGGTCAAAAAATAGAAACAGTACTCCTGGTGAGGCCTTAACAGTACTGAATAGAGTAGAATAATCACTTCCTCTGATTTTCAAGAGGTACTCTTTGCAAATACAACAAAGTAGGCTTCTGGCTTTTTTATTTTTGCAACAAGAGCACACTACTGCCTATTTTTGGCTGATATGCTACTGTAGCCTCCAGGTCTTTCTCTGTAGATCTCTAGTCCATCATTCCCTAGTGTATTTTTGATATTGGATATAGCTATGTGCAGTACTTGGCACTTGTCCTTGTTGACTTTCATCTTGTTGACTGCAGACTATTTAACCAGTCTATCTAGGTCACAGTGAAAACTAGCCCTACCCTCCAGAGTGTCTGCAACTTTATCCAACTTGGTGGCTTCCACCCATATGCTAAGCATACATTCAATCTTCCAAATCATGAATTAAAATGTTCAACAATACTGCACCCAGGATGGACCCTGGGAAAACCCACTTGATGCTTCCTCCCAACTAGACACTGAGTCATGGATGACTACTCATTGAGCATAATGATTAAACTGGGCTTACATTTACAGTGCAATATTTTTTATCTAGTCTGTACTTCTGTAGCTTATCTCTGCCATGAGACCTGGCATGGGAGACAATGTAAAAAGTCTTGTTTGTCAAAATATATTACATCCACTGCTCTCCCATATCCACAGTCACCTTATCAGAGAAGGAAATCAAATTGGTGAGTCATGATTTATTCTTGCATATGTTGGGAAAGAAAATGGATATGAGAAATAAAATTGTTAAGAAAATGTGTACTATTCCATGAGAAATACTCCCATGGATATGAGAAGGCTATTGTTTTGGTTCTTAGTCCTATAGGGACATAGAACTGGAAGGAGCATCCTGGGCTATTGTGTCCGATCCCCTGTATTTTCAAGCAATCAGTTACCCAAGAAAGCCCTAGAAAATTACTGCTTCAAACCCTCACACACAACTGGCACATTATCTGAAATGCCAAAGACACATGGTACTAGGATTGGGGAGATGAGAGCACTGACAGAGGCCTTTCATTAAAATGAAAAAGGATGTCAGTGGTTAACAGGGATCCTGGTTTTCTGTGATTAAAAAAAAACAAAAACAAAACCTAGTTTTTGGATTAAAAGTAACCCAAAATGCACATTTTCCATGATTAAAATGAAACACCACTAATAGACATACATACATGTATATTATTAGTGAAACATAAACACAAATGAAACACTAAGACACACACACACACATATTAGTGGTATATGAATGTATGTGTATATGTGTATGCAGAAAAATGTGGATTTTGGGTTACTTTTTTAACCCGAAAATTGTTTTTTTTTTTGTCAGAAAAAAAACAGGATCCCTGGTGATTAACATATATTCAGAAGCTCAGAGGACAATGCCCCCTACTATAGAGGAGGAAGGCCATCTCTCCCCAGTTTGACCTGGGGGGAGGGGAAATCCTGTGCGGATGGGAAAATAAGTGCGCTGCACATCCCCTTTTTTGTGAATTTATATTTTGATGCTAACCAGTCTTTTTCCAATAATATCAGTAAACTAAAACCTGAATTAGAACATAGTGGGTTGTTTTAATTTTTATTTTCCTAATAACTTCAGACACATTTCTTTCCTCACTTCCGACACATTTCTTTCCTCACTTCCCTGCTTGATTTTTTACCACTTGGTATCCAGAATGGAAAGAACCAGGGAAAGGGAAGGAGAAAGAGAAAGCAGAAACTTGAAACTGTAGCTCAGGGATTTAGATGCTAGCCTAGAAACATGGGGAATATTCTTTCTTTTCAAATGAAAGTGTGAATTTTGCATTAAAGATGCTTTGGGACAACTGCACAAATAACATTGGAGTAGAGATCAGGTCTCATCACATGGTGCTTTACCTACTCGAAACTCCTTCTGCAAGGAGGCTTGAATAGATACCCAAACTCTTTGGAAAGTCACTGAGTGGCAGTTCTCATTGTAGCATTTCTTAATGCAGGAAAGGTCTCTTGAAAAACATGACTGGCATCTCTGACAGGAAGGAGTGTGCATGTTTGTATTTGAAGAGAGGAAAATAATGCCTGATGGATTAGTAGGAGCAAATTTAACTTATCATAGAATCATAGAAAATTAGGGTTGGAATGGACCTCAGGAGGTCATCTAGTCCAACTCTGCTCAAATCAGGACCAGCCCCAGCTAGATCATCCCAACAAGGTTTTATCTAGCCAGGTCGTAAACATATCTTGATTCTTCTTTCAAAAAAAGGAAGCTGAAATCCATGCAGTACTCCACCTTATTCAGCCTAATGTTACTAGCCCATCCTATTTTATCTTACAAGGACACTGGATGACTTTCTCCATTATTAATTTTCTTCTGAAATCTTACATCTCCTGTAACTATCTCTCACCATATAACCTGTTTACACAGGTGAGTGGAGATGTCAAACTAATTTTGGCTATCTGCTTTTTTTTTTCAGATCACCTTGCATACTACAGATCAAAGTCCTCTCTCACTTGCATTGTTTCAGTCATTGGGAAGTGGCATTCTGAACCAACATATGCATTTTAGTAGAAATTAAAATTCCTTGTTGTAATGAAGAGAAGTCCTGTACCTCCTGCATACCTGAAGACCCTTTGAACCAATGAAATGCTTTACATCCCAATGAAGAAAAGCTGTGCAGGAGACACAGGGACCTGGAGTGGCCTCAGGTTCCCTGCTGGTATGCCACAGGATTCTGAGTGCCTGCTGACATTTAAAGGCCTGGGGCAGGAAAGGCTCTCAGCTAAGAGCTCTGGGGTTAGCTTCAGGCTGGCCTCTTAGTGGCAGCGCTGACTCAGAAGCAAACTTTCTCTTGGGTTGTATCTACATGTTCATAACTGTGCAGTAACTAGTTGCATGTAAATTTGATACCTGATTTGCACATAATGGTAGGCAAAGGTGAGGGGAGGAATTCAAATAGCATATATGTATTTGAGACAGTGGATTCCATAATAAAATAGCAATTTATTCAAAGTATTTTACATCTTCAAGCTGTTTCATAAATCCTGGGTTTCAAACTGCACAATACTCCCAGTAAAACCAAATGATTTTACTGACCCTGAAATCAGAAGAAGTTGATGACACTTGACATCTTTAGATGAATGCTAATTGATGAATTTATAAAGGACCATATTACCAAATATATTTAGGTATTTGATATTAAAGCTATTTATCTAATGGGATTTTCAAAAGTACCTAAGTCAGTTAGTGCACTTAGTCACTGAGGGTATGTCTAGATGAACGTGCCTCTTGTAGCATCTCAAGCCAGTTTGATACATTGCAAGAGGCATGCTGCAAATGAAAAAATGTTCCCCATGCTGCAATGTAAGCTTAATGTTTTAAATCTGGAAATCCAGGCATTAAAAAAAAATGAAGCGCAGGAAAAAAGTGAGGTTGGCAGGCAAGGCTGAGGTAACCTGGCAGCTGGTCTTCCAGAAAGATGCTCTAGTTTTTGGCCAGAGAGATATAGCAGTGGTGTGGGAGATTTGGGTCCAGCAACACTGTCATGGGCTCCAGATCCAGGAGGAGCTGGCCAGGGTCATTTTGCTCCAAGTGGCACAACTTGCTCCACATCAAAGTGCATGTCCAGGCATGGGTGTGAGGAAAAAAATCCCCAGCACCCTAAGAGTCTCTAGCCAATAATATTCAAATGCTGTAAAATATGTATGTCAGGAAAATCTGAATTATTTTCAGGAAAAATAAAAATGACTGAAATGACCCATTAATTTTTCTCTATAATATCCTCCTGGTGGCAGTTAATTCTGGTGGGGCTAGTATCTTTTAACTTCTTTTTAGGGAAGGGAAATAAAAGAGTAGTGTTATTCACATAGGTGTGGACACTAGTATATTTGGAGTTGTTTAAAAAAAGGACCTTCTATTCAGAATAATGCAGCACCTTTATTTTCCAACAGTTGTGTTAGAGCAGTTGTTCTCAACCCACATGACCCATGGGTGACATGCAGCTCAATCAGCACACTCTTATGGTCCATGTGACATCCTGTTAAAACACTTTTACAGGGATACACAGGAAGTAAAGATGTGTGGGGGTGACCCACATAAATTGAGAGCTGCAAGTGTAGCCCAATATGGCAAATAGGTAGAGGATGACTGTGTTATAGCCATATAAGTAGTTTCAAAGCCTGAGCTGTTTTGCTGCATTTTTATGACCCCTGGTTTGTCCAAACCCAAATCTTAGAACAGAAGAGCTGCAGCATGGTTCAGAGTAATAGTTCCCCATTTTTAAATTGCTCAAAATGTGTCTGTACTAGACATGCCTGGGTCAGTACATATAAGATATAAAAGGCTGTTAGCATTTCAATGGAGTAAATTCAGAGATACAGTGGAAAACAAGTGAATAAATATCAACCATGAATCATTTGTAGCCATGGGAAGCAGAGTATGTACAAGCAGTATAACTGAAGCTGAGAAGAAAGACCATAGTGACAGGAAACTGCAATAAGAATTCTGCTGCTTGGAACTAGAATTCTGGGTCAGAGAAAGAAGCATTGCTCCCAAAAGAGACATAAATCTAGAGTCCCCCCTTGTAGCAGAGCTTCCAAATTGAATTTCGTTACAAACTGTCTCTAGATTGTTTCTAGTTCAAAACAATCATGAGGGGAATAAGAACTGTGTCTCTGCAAACATTTGTTGTGACTTCCTAAGTGGTAAAGTCTCTATTAGAATCATAGAAAAATAGGGCTGGAAGGGACCTCCAGGGGTCATCTAGTCCAACTACCTGCTCAATGAAGGGCCATGCCCAACTAGATCATCCCAGCCAAGGATTTTTTCTAGCCTGGTGTTAAAATACTCCAGGTATGGAGATTCCACAATCTCTCTGGATAACCTGTTTCAGTGCTTCACTACCCTCCTAGTGAGAAAGGTTTTTTTTCTAATATCTAACCTAAACTGTCCCTGGTGCAACTTGAAATTATTGTTCTTTGTTCTGTCATCGCCACCATAGTGTATCTCCATCCTCCATAAGAACAGTCTAGCTCCATTCTCTTTGGAATCCTCCTTCAGGTAGTTGAAGACTGCTATTAAATCCCTGCTCAGTCTTCTCTTCTCTAACCTAAACAAGCCCAGTTCCCTCAACCTATCCTCATAAGTCATGGGCCTCTGCTCCCTCCCCATTTTCACTGCCTTCTGCTGGACTCTCTCCAGTTTGTCTACATCTTTCTGTAGTGGAGCAAGTGCAGAATAGAGTGGAAGAATCACTTCCCTCAATCCACTGGCAATGCTCCTACTAATGCAGCTTGGTATGCCATTAGTCTTTTTACAACAAGAGGATACTGTTGACTAATATTCAGGTTATTATCCACTGTAATGTCAAGGTCCTTTTCTGCAGAGCTGATGCCTAGCAAGTCGGTTCCCAGCCTGTGCTCATGCATAGGATTGTTCCATCCTAAGTGCAGGATTTTGCACTTGTCCTTATTGAACCTCATGATATTTATTTTGATTCAATCCTCCAATGTCTCTAGGTCTCTCTGAATCCTAGCCTTATCCTCCATTGTATCCACTATTGCCCCCAGCTTGGTGTCATCTGCAGCCTTGCTGAAGGTGCACTCTATGCCATCTTCCAGGTCACTGATAAAGATATCAAACAAAACCAGACCCAGGACAGACCTCTGGGGCATTCCACTTGATATCAGATGCCAACTAGACATCAAGCCATTGATTACTACCCTTTGAGACTGGTAACACAGCCAGTTTTCCATCCACTTTACAATCATGCATCCAATCTGTACTTCTTTAGCTTGCTTGCATGAATTTTGTTGGAGACAGTATCAAAAGCCTTGCTAAAGTCAAGGTATATCATGTCCACTGCTCTTCCCACATCTAAGGAACCAGTCAACTCATTACAGAAGACAATCAGGTTGGTTAGGCATGAATTGCCCTTGGTGAACCCATGCAACTCTTCCTAATCACCTTCTTCTACTCTTCCAATTATTTAAAAATGGATTCCTTGAGGTCCTGCTCCACAAATTTTCCAGGAACTGAGTTAAGGCTGACCATTCCGTGGTTTTCTGGATTGTCCCTCTTCCCTTTCTTAAAGATGATCACTATATTTGGCCTTTTCCAATCATCCAGGACTTTTCCCAATCTCTACAAGTTTTCAAAGATAATAGCCAGCACCTCTGTAATCACATCAACCAACTCCTTCAGCACCCTTAGGTTCATCACGTCTGGCCCCACAGTCTTTTGGACTTACTGTACTAGCCACAATGAGAAACAGTGACAATGAAGTCAGACACCAAGTCTTAGAGTAACGGATTCCTGGGAACCCTGTGGCAAAAACTGGAGTGCTAAGGCATTGTATTAAATGGGGTAGACACCTTAAAAACATGCAGAAAGAATGAATAGAGTAGGTGACACACTATACTATTATGGTCACACTACATGGACTGAAACAACATTTCTGAAAAAAAAGAATGAGGCAAAAGTATGCATTGACACAGGGAGGTGAAAATGTGTTTCACTGAAGCTCAGTATATGAATGCTATGGCTGTAAAGTGGGAAATCTACATGAAGAACACCAGTATGGTAATTCTGTCATAAATCTTGTTCTAAAGATATTTATTGTTTTTTCCAAATACTATACACAATGTTATATGCTAATCACAATGCTTTCCCTCTTTGAAAGTTGTTTGGCAACTATTTACCTGCGCTTATCAGGGTTTTACATGCAAACAGCCCTAAAGTTCAACTCTGTGTTATACCTCCTGAACAGTGTTGATAAGACAGGACTCTGCCTGAATTTCATGAAGGAGTTAAACTGAGGTGCACAAAGCAGAGGACTGAAATAGACATACATATTTTTGTCTCAGCATCTCCTTCCTGTTACCTCAACACCTGGCTTTCCCATGTATTTGTAAAAGATCTGATTCAGCATAAGACCTATTTGGATCACTGTGTGAGACTTTAGAACACCAAAGAAATATTTATATTGAAATGGATATGTGATGCTTCCTGGGTCATGGCTCCCTTAGAATTATGGTTCAGATTATTTCTGACTCTCACATGCAAGTACACAAGGGAGGGCAAAAGCACAAGGCATCTTTCCTTTCAGGCACTTCTCAGACAAGGGGCCAGCTGCAGTTGATACTTTGTGTCATCCTGGGCATTCTTCACTATGTCCTCTGGGGCATGTTCATCTACTCAAGGGAAAATGGGGGCATGGACATATGCCAGAGGCATCTAAGTCTTCTTAGAGTTTCAGAGTAGGTAGATCAGTTCTGTAATGTGATTGGAGTGGTACCGTGACTAAAAGGCATAACATAGCACTTGGTCAGCCTTTCACACTAAGGCAAGCTGTAGGAGCAGGTGTTTTAGGGTCTCTGATATGCAAAAAACAGTCTTCTTAAGTTCTCATTTGCTGAATCTGCCTTTTCTGTTAGAAGATTAATCACTTAATCTAAAAAAGAGAGAAACACAGTACATGGTGCTTTGCAAGCTATATTTATTACAATTTGTTTGTTAAAATGTTAATAGATCTGAATTGAAACTAGTAAACAGGAGAAAATTATCACAATGCTAATTTATTTACACATTTCCAATGTCACTTAAATGAAGGAGCGGAGCCTGATTCTGCATTGCATGGCAAATTAGAATGATATTGTTTTACACTGTCTTTGCACCACAAGAAAGATTTTTCCAAACGGAAAGCAGGACACAATCCACCCCAGTAGGTATATGTCCAAAGAGCCCTTTCTGTGTAGTTTTTTACCTTCAGTTCCTCCCTTTGTCCTACAGGATAAAGTAAATTGCCATCCACTCAGTGTTGTTCTGTTTCTGTTTCCTAAATTTTCCTGTTTTTTTTTTTCTTTCTTCCTGACTCTAAACCAGTTAAGGATTGTAGATTAAACAAACAGCCCTTTATAGGACTCTCTGATGTCAAATTTATAATAATGCAATCACAACTTAATTTTTCAATGAAGACTCTTTTGAGAAGGTATTTTTATAGCTTGTGCTTTATGTTTCTTTCACTTTGTTTGCTGTACCTATGCACTGTTACTAAAGACACCAAGATATTCCCAAACTATTTGAGTTTGATTCCCACTACTTGAACATGCTCTTTTCCAATACGTTTAAAAGTAAAACAAATTGCTGAAAGTTCACTCACTCCTACACTCCAAGCATGTGTGTATTTTTATTAGATGTGAGAAACAGGTAAGACAAATTATGCAGTTAGGAGAAAAGGGAAGTACATTGAAGATACTATATTTTTTGCATTGCTTTCCTGACTGAAAGCACCTGCCTTTTGATTTTAACGTTGCCCAGACAGCTTCAAAATATATCATGTTCCATTTGCAGTAGGCAGGAAAATTGAATCACTTCTGGCCAGACAGATCAAATCACAGTAACCTATGAATCAGTTACCTCCGGAATCAAATACTGCAACTTAGCAGATCTAAGAATGAAGTGTTACACCCTGAAAAGTCTTCTTCTCATAAAATAGACTGGAGCAGTTCGTTTGCCAGGAAAAATAAGTAAAAGTATTCTGGAAATAGTCTCCATCTATCAACTTAAGGAACAATGATCTAAAATTGTATGCATTATTAAATTCTGTCATTATGTGAATATTTTTAAAATCACCTATGTGATTTAGCTTAAAAAAATTCTAGTTTCAAAAGTGTCTTAGGGTAAGAAGCACAAAGAGCTAAATATTTTTTTGTTATACACATGACCCCAGCAGAGGAAGCCAAGAATACAAGAGTCATTAGGGCATGAGAAGCCATGATTCTACAACCTAGAGGTTGGGACATGTACTTTGGATGAGAGTTTGTGTTCTGGTCCCTGCTGCCATCACTGGCCTCTTTCCCAGCTGAAGGCCCTAACGATAACTGCAGATTCCTGCTCCCTTTTGCCACCTCAATCCTGGCCCACAGCTTCTTCTCATTCCTTTCTGCACAGGGCTCCAATGACAGCAGTAAGTGTGGAAGGTGTTCAGATGAACATCATTCTATCATTTGGAGGTCTGGACCTGGATATTGAGATATGGGATTTAATTTTTTTCATGTGCCTAATCTCAAAAGAGGACATTAGACTCTGGCCCTCATGTGAATAAAGGCATCAGAGCTTCTGTGTGGGAGTTTTAATATATCCTTGTTATTAGTTGGCTAACTGCAGGCAGCTCCACCTTCAGAAAGTATATCAATAGGTTTTGTGGATCTTTACATCCTCAAAAATCAGGATAATTTGGATCTTGAATGCCTAAAACCAGGTATGATTCAATCCAAGGTTCTGTCATACAAGGTTTGTCTTTGTTTTGTGAGCAGTTCCCATTTAACTAAAAATATTTGTCTTACTATGTATGAGTGTGGAGTTTGGGATTGAAGACAATATGATGAGCACTGGCAAAATAATCTTGTATGTATTTTGTGACAGCTTGCTGGCAGCAGCTCAGTTTGCCAGCTTGGAAAGGCTCTGAGCGATTGGTGGGGTATTCCCACCAATCAGGCAATGGCAGGGGAGATGCTTGCCCTGCCCCTACCTAGAGGTGATAAGAAGAGCCAGACCTGAGAGGGGACTAACTTCCCTTCCCTTTTGATTTGTCTGTTTTCAATCTGGAAAATAAAGATTGAATAAAAGGACAGTGTGCTTGGCCCACAGGTGGCTCCATCAAGGGACAGAGAAGAGGGCTGAGGAAAGCTGGCAGAGATGGTCAGTGGGGTGGAGCTCTTGCCCCAGAAAAGCCCAAAGTGTCCTCATTGGGTAGGGAGTGGCAAACTGGCCTCATTCCCTATCCCCACTGTGAGGGAGTACAGTGAGGATTTTTGTCATTGTTGTTGTTCCTTTTAGAGATCTAGTTTTTTCATCCAATGTTTCTGTGCCTCATATTCTGTGAACTTGCATCTCCTGCTTTTTAGATTAGTATTTCATTTGAGTATAAGATTGCATGATGTTTACAAAGACCCTTTGTTCCCCAGATCCCTCACTTGCACCCAGAGTATTTGCATAGATGTGTGTGTGTGTGTGTGTGTGTGTGTGTGTGTGTGTATGTAACATATAGTTCCCAGGTTCTTTGTATATATGTTCTATTTTAACTTTTTTATATGTATATTAATAAATATATACATAGTTAAGTTATTACATGTCTTGATCTGGCTCTATAGGGAAAGACTGAAGCTTCATGCAGCCAGCATTTTCACCCCACAGAGCACCTGCCATGCTAACATTTCCTTCAATTGGAGAGGGGAGTACATAATTGGGTACTACCCAGGCTACAATTTACTTATTTATTTAGTCATCTTTGCTTTAGTATTATTAGTTTATTTAACAGTGCCTTACATTTGACTCTGAGTTTTCTGTGGAATTTTGTAAGGGCAATAGCAGTTCAAGGATTTCATCTGGAGTTACTGTTTTATATTAAGAAAAAAAAGCTGGTTTTCTCAAATTAACTGGGAAACATAATATTATCATATATATATAGTGTTGTTTGATAATTGGAATTCTATGGTATATTTTCATTCAATCTCTTCCCCATCCACTTCAAGTAAATGAGATGTGGGGAAAAAGTGTGGTTCTAGTGTGTTTAGGAAGGCTAACTATTCACATTTTAATTGTTTTGACTAGGGTCCTGTGAAATATTACTGGGTGTTCCATTTCAAAGCTGTTTTGATGCAATTTGAGCTCAAAACAATGAAATAGAAATGAAACAAAAGGCTATGAAACAGCTTTGAAATGTAACAAGGGAACTCAAAACATTTTTAAGGTTTCGAAACATTTTGAGTTTTGAGGCTGAGCTTTCTTGGCTTCAGCTCTGATTCCAGGCAGCAGCAGCAGCCTCCTCTCATCTGGTGTGCAGATCCGGTAGCTCACACTCTTGGGAGGGATGCAGGGCTTCTCCAGACCCCTCCCAGGACTGTGAGCCCACGGATGTGTGCACTGGATGACAGGAGGCTGCCGCTGCCACCTGGGATCAATGGCAGCAGCAATCTTCCCTGGCACTGGGCACAGGCTGTGCCCAGTGCCAGTCCCAGGCAGCGGCCTGAACCTCCTCTCATCTGGCATGCTGTTCTGGGGGCTCATACGCCTGGAAGAAATCTGTCTCACCTGGAGGAAGTTGCCGAGCAATGAACGCACCCTCTCCTAGTTCCTCTTTAGTGTTATACTTCTAGTCCATTCATTGTGTATCTAGTTGGTGCTCATTCATTGGTGGTCCAGTCTGTCATATCTTGTCAAGCCAATGGAGACACTATTCATGTACATTTCATGTATCAGGTAAGATGTGATGATATACTTGGAATCTTTCTATCCCTAACTCAGACTTTTAGGTATCAGGACAAGTTATTTTATACAACTGCACTCTTATCTTTTGAATGCATGGGAGATGGGGTCGCTCCTCTTGTCAAGGTTCACTCCCAAACAAAAACATCTCTGTGGAATGTGTGAGAACTGCTGCATTACAAAGCTGCTCCCCTACTAGGCTGTGAGAGCCTGATTTTGATTTCTAGCATACTAGTTAGCCACACGTATATTAAATACATTGAATAAAAAGCAGTAAGCACTAAATAAGCATTAAACTTATAACACAAATAAAATTTTAGCCATCACCGATCATTCCCAACATTGGGCCTCCTTGTTCAAAAACATGTCTTAGACTCAGTTCCATCACAGAAAAGAAATACAGATAGGGATAAGGCAACAGTTTATATACCTCCATTCTTTGCCCTAGTCTAGTGAAGGCAGTTTTAAGAGAACTAAATTGTAATTGGTTTCTGGCCTGCTCTGCTGATTACTGAGTCAATGTAAGGGGAAAATTTGTGTAATACCTATTTCACTTGATAAAATTATTGGGAAATATTTCTCTAGATTGTAACCAAACTTGATTCAATTGGACTGTAAATTCCCTGTTCCACAAAGATTTTTGCCTGAACTAATAACTCACAACTTGACTAAATAAATAAGATTGATTCAAATCCACTGAATTAAAAGATGTACATAATGCCTCAGTCTTTTCAAGAAAAGAATGAAACTAATTAGAGGTTCAGAGTATGCATCCAATTAGTTTGACACCCTAGAACATCTCCATTTCAATTTAACATCCACTTACGGGGGCTTTTGACATATAAGAAAACAAATCTTCATATACTTTTTTTATTCACGATGAATCTTTAGCCCTAAAAGATAAAGATAGTAAAAGTGACATTAAGTTGAGAAAGGGCCATTTTCCCCCCTTAAGTAACAGGATTTACCTAGCTTAGGTATTCATAGAGAGCCAATCTCAATAGTATCTTAGTGTGAGTGACTGAGAAAGTTTGGTGATAATGTGTGGAGCAGTTTGGTTTAATATATTACACCGTTGTATTACCTCCTCCAGAAAAATAAAATTGAGCAGTAAGTTTTTCTTTACATGTGTGTAATCTTTGAAGCTGATGCTTGAATTTACTCAGTAAAAAACTTCACACCACCCTTGCAGTTCTGTAAATCTGCTTTGCTGACCTATGATGTCATTTGCACATGTAAGGTGATGGCACTTATTTATAGTATAGATAGTAATATCTCAATACATTGTAGCACTACAAAATGAAGCACTATGAGTATTCCCATTTCCTGGCTGGATAGCCTCAAATTTACCTCAAAGGCGCGCTCTTCAGCTGGGGGCAATAGAGAACTGCTCTTTTCTTCCCCTTGGCCCCATGGCAGAAAGGCTGCCTCCAGTTGATGTCACATAAGGGATTGCCCCATGCCCTGCTTCCTTTATGGATGAAGTATCTCTTTTCAGAGAAAGATCTGCCATGGGAAGAGTGGTGTTCCTAGACTTTCTGTTAAGTGGTGGTATCTCTTGGGGTGAGTTCTTTCTTATTTTCCCATGGCACCGAATTCCTTCTATGGTGGTGGTCCTACCTCAGGAAAAGTGGCCTATTATAGTATATGTTGGCATGCTGCCCTTTATGAAGCATTATTTTAGATCATGCACAAACATTACATATGTATCATTAAATATATGCTTGTAGTGCTACAAAAAGCTAATGTATAGCCATTCAACTTGCTAATATAGGAAAAGACTGTGGCCTTACAAAGAAGTTCCTCTTCAAAAGTACTATTTTATTACTGTTAGAGAGACAATGAAGCTTTTATAGTCCAGGAATTCATGCAGGTGGCATGCTGAAAAATGCCTTGCATGTGAAAGCTCATCTGACTCTCAGTTATGCATTTGGCTTAATAGAAGAAATGACCCTAAGAAATCTTTGCCTCTAAGATTTTGTAGCCCTTCCAGCATCTCTGTAGCACCACAAACAGTTTGAAAAGCTGTACACTTACTTTTTTGTAGCACAACAATGTATATAGCACTAGAAGTAAAACATCTAGATATAACCTAAAATAATCCTTCATGAAAACCAATATACCAACATGATTGCTCCATCTTTGTATTCATGACAATTTTTTCATGATCAGTTAAGGTTCTAGGAAAATAAAATTAAAAGAATTAGGAAAGTTGGTAGAGAAAATAAAGAGATAGAGAGAAAGATAGATGGAAAGGATTATATTTATTGTTTATAGTATCATAACATTCTAGAGACCTTTCTTTATTCAAAATAATTATTTCATATTCCAGTACTGCTCTAGAAATACCATCCGAGAACATTGTGTTACAAATGTATAACAAGAAACAGTCTTTGCCTTAAGGAGTAGATACCTAGATCCTAAGTAACAATCATCAGGGATCCTGGTTTTATCCGCTTAAAAAAAAATCCCTTATTTTCAGATTAAAAAAGGTAACCTAAAATTCACATTTTTCCATGAATAAAATGAAACACCACAATATATATATATACACATATATATATGTATAAAACATTATTTTTAATAAAGAAAGGTCTCTAGAATTACATGATATTATAAACCATGAATATAATCCTATTTATCTTTTTCTCTATCTCTTTATTTCCTCTACCAACTTTCCTAATTCTTCTAATTTTCTTTTCTAGTATTTATAGTGGTGTTTTATTTTAATCATGGAAAAATGTGAATTTTGGGTTATTTTTTTTAATCCGAAAACTGTGGATTTTTTTTTTTAATCAGAAAAACCAGGATCCCTGCTAATCATATATATTTAAACCAGGATCCCTGTTAATCACAGATATTTTTAAGAAGTAGCATTTCAGGACTTACTTCCATGGCATTTTGTATGTACCCTGTTCAGCTACAAGGAAAATTAGGCTAGGATGCAATTAATTTGGAATGGTAATGGAATCTAAAATGTGTGTAAGGACCAAAAATTGTGGTTATTCATCTATGTGGATGCCTCTTAGGTATATACAGGTAAATTAGGATTTAGAATAAAGTTTGTACATGTCATAACAGATCTGCAAACATGGGCAACAGTAGAATTAAGTTATAGGAACTCTCCTAGCCTGCAGCTCCTCTTGAGTGCTTTAAGTGGAATCAGATGTTTTCTGTAAAGCAGAAAGGTGTATAGTGAAGTTGTTAGTATGACACTCTGCTTTATGCATTTTTAACAGACTTGATTCTTCTATGCCTGAGAATCATTATATGACAATCATCTGTATATCACCTTGTGTCTTTTCCCACTCTTGTAGTCTTTGTGACATCCAACAAAAGCATATACCTACATGGCACAGCTGAGGTATTGCTGCATGAGCTATCTTTGATTCCAAAGAAGTAGTGTATCCATGTTAGCACTTTGCCCCCTGCCCCCACCCCACTCCACCCCACCCCACCCCACCCCACCCTCACCACCAGTTAGTCTTGCTCAGTAGCTGAGATATATTATTGCTGGTACAGCATTGTACTAATATGAAGTGACTGGACTGTGTCTGGTACCCAAGTTACCTCTGAATAACCATAAGCATCTCTGTATGGCACTGCATTATGCCGTACAGACATATCTACAGTACATTATTATATAAAATATGTATATTTTGTTAGGTAGTTCCTTTTATAATAACTCTGTAGGATATGGAAAGTTTAGGGAGCAATTTGTATTCTTCTGAAGACAGAATTCAGTTTTTGTATGTTACTCATGCAGGATATATTTCACATTTCATTAAATGATCAATGATCAGTTCCTAAATGAGAAGAATTCATGGTTGCTTTTTTTAAATTGTAAACACAAATACAAAACATATAAGTTACATGCTAATTAGTTTTTACACAACACCTTTAAGAAACCATACACGCAGTATGCTGTGATGTGTGGTTTTCAACTGCAAATTTATCTGCCTATTTGTAAAGTAAATACTTTCTTTAAAAAAATTAAAACTGGAAAGTAAATGGAAATTTTATTTTACTCACTCTCCAGTAAACATGATACTTTGTGAAATCAGTTTAAAAACAACAAATTGAAAGCAAAATAAGCTTCAAATTTTTATAACTGAAATATTGTAGAAAACCATTATATTAGAAAAAATATGATGGTAGTTCACTCTGTCTTTATCAGTAGTACTTGAATAGTATGTATCTTTTTAGAAATGTGTATCTATAATGCTGTAGGTGTGATTTGTTCTAATGCAATATTACTTCCAAATAACAATGAGCCTCTCCAGAAAAATCACTCATTGTGTACTGATGCAACATTATGAGGGCCTGTCTCCAAGCTGTCGGGAAAGCTAATAAACCAGCTAATAATGTGTGCTTTCAGAAATGATGAGCTTTGAGAGTAAATGCTAAGGACACTTCAACTTACCAAGTGAAAGAATTATCTTGTCACTAAAATAAGAAATTGAACCAAATAATCATCCATTCACTGTAGATTAGAGTGAAAATGATTATTTATACTGGGTAAACCACAACAGATTTTCTCAAGTTCAGATTTTAAATTCACAAAATACATTAGTTAATCATTCTGCAACTTTATTAACTCAGCAATATATTAGAGCCCCAAGTAATGCAAACTGTCCCATGCTGAACTCCCACTGACAGCTTAAATAAAATAAAAAATCTTAACAAAGTTATAGCACAGAAAGATGTTGTAAATACCATTATCTGTCACAAGTCAGTAGGAATTGATAGCACTCAGTCCATTGTAGGATCCAGCCTCTAATCCAAATGTGAGTCACTACAACCAAAGAAAATATCATGTATTAAATATTTTTCAGTGTGCATTTACAGAAATTGCAGGAAGTTTTGAAAGGTCTTTATAATATTTTGAACAAGTGGCACTTATGAACTTAAATGTATAATTACCTCTGACCTCCACACATTTCTGGTTTGATAAACCACAATCCTTTTATATTTCAGAGGTTTAACTTGTGGGTTACTCCTGCAATGCTGAGAAGGATGGTCATATGCTCTGATATTACCCATATGTAAGGTAACTGCTCCACTACACAGAGGCCACAAGCTAGTTGGCTTGCTTTCTGAAGAGCTGTAGAGATAACATAAGGATTTATATATCATTTTTTTCTTATTTTATGCACAGGGATGATTTCCCTTCAAATGGGGTTGGCTGGTATGTCTACATGAGACATATCCAGATTTCAGAATGGACCCCTTTGAATATGGGTAGCAGACAGCAGAATATGGCTAGTAAAACAGCCTCATGGCTTCTATATTTATGTCCTCAGTTAGCTCCAAGTATAGATAGAAAAGGAAAAAAGATGAAAGTTACCTTTTCCTGATAGTGCTTATCCAATATTGTAGCTGACAGAGTACTCCCAGAGCAGAGAAATTTGCATCTACTCTGTGTAAAAATACTTTTGTTTTAACAGTGAAGAGCAGGGATCCTCGTTTTCTCTGATGAAAAAAATTCCCAATTTTTGGATTTAAAAAACTAACTCCAAATCCACATTTTTCCATGATTAAAATGAAACATACATATATACATATGTGTGCATATGTATGTATGTATAGATTCATACAGCTGTGAATTTGTACATACATATATATACATATATATACACACATCTCTATACATACACATATACATATACAAACACACACACATATATACATACACACACATTTATATATATATGTTTCATTTTGTATGTGTGTGTGTTTGCTGATGATCTATGCTCTTCCTGGATGGAGTTATAAAGCAACCAGAGGCCAGTAAATATACAATAAAGTCAGTCTGTTAAAATGTAAATTGAGATGGTCAGTAGGTAATGGGGTGGGGCAGGGGAAATGAAAGTAGCACTGGCCCATTATTTGAGTTGTTCTAATAAAAGATATTGGATTTACCCAAAGAATCTTGTCTGTCTGTCTCCTCCCACTTTTCTTTTTCCTTTCCTATACTTAAACGTAGTCTTCAAAGCTTACTAATATTAATATAGAACGACCACAAATCTTTTTTGTTTTTGAGTTAGGAGGCAAAACAAGCTGTATTCCCAATAGTCTGTATTCCTTACAATTAAATATTTTAAAGTAATAGTAATTCATCTAGCTCCTCAATAGAGGCAGTTTATATTATTTTCTATTATTATTTTTTGAAGAGCTCAAGAAGATTACTTGCTGACTTACAGCTAATTTCAGGCTGCCTTGAAAATCTTGGCCTGTGCAACTATTAGCATAATTAAGGCAGGCAAACATATATTTTGACATAAATATCTGTCACAATATACAAAACATGCAATCAAGAGTGTACAGGAAGATCTGCTTATAAATATTTAACATGGAAGAACTATTTAATGAATTGGCCTATATTTGTGTGGCAACTGTGTCCAAACTTACACTTGATTTTTAGCTAAAATGAGTGCAATTTTTGTTCCTGTTGTTACTGTTTGGGCTAAATTTCTTTGCAACTGGTAGGTGTAATAACCATGATTTGTTTGGGTTAACAGAAGTAAGCTCAAAACAAAACAGGCATATGCAAGTCCATTCAAGAATTTAGTTTGTAGTATGCTTGGTTTAAGGAGAGAGATAAAAGTAGATGCATGCAAAGAAACAGAAAAGGAAGCTTCAGGCACCACCTGAAGGGTGGCTGTGATTGAAGCCTATAGAGAGGGCTTTTGGATTTGATACTTCCAAAAAAGTGAAAATACATATCACTTTACCTTGCTCTGAACCAGAACCCTGAATAATACCGACCCTGAATACCTCTTTCCTGAGTGCTGAGGAATACTAAATCCAGATGTGGATTAGGAACTGGAACTGAAGTTAAAATTCATGACACTGCATTGAAGATATAAAATGCTGAAAGCTACCTCAGTTATCTCTACACTTTTTAGTTGTTTCTGTGACTAATTTAGACATGCTGTTAAGAAATAACTCAGTCAGGGTGAATAAGAAAGACTAACTTAACGGTTATGTTGCATTTAATCCTTTCATTCTTTGCTAGTTTTGATTTGTATCTTTTGGCTTCTTAGCGTGCATGTTACTCAAGGGAGAGATCTTGTCTCCAAATATCTGAAGAGGGCCAAGCTTTTTGAAGTAATTTTAATAAAAGATGCTAGAAATTAATTAGCCAGAATTGTTGGCCCATTCCAAATTTACCAACTTAAAAGCCTAGTCTGCCAGTTCTGTATGAATGGATCTCTCATTGAAATTAGTAACAGTCAAATACTGGAGATATAAACAAAAATCGAAGAACAACATAAGCATATTGATAACTGGATACAGAGATCATACTAAAAGACATCCTCTAAAATTGTTTTTTTTCTTCTAGAATTAACCTATTTGTTATTATGTTTAACAAGAATTTTCCCTTTGAATTGTGGCAATTCCCTGTCTCTAGGTCTTGGCTACATAGCAGATCAGTTCATGCCAGCTCTTGACTCTTTGCTGGCAGGCCAACATTTCTTCATAATGAAATGAAGATTTTCCTTGTTTTGATGTGTGGTTTGCAACTGGTGACTGGCATTTTGCTTTATGGAATTTCTTCTCATTTCCAGATGTTAAGCTGAGTTCTGAATTAGCTTTCACTGTCCTGTACATTTAGTGAAAAGTTCTAATTACTACAGTTTTCAAAAGCCTTTCTGGCATATCAGTTTCAAATGTATTGCACATAGAAAAGAAAATGTTATCATCTTCCCTGTTTCTGACTTGGTTTCCTTATGAAAGGGGAAGAAAATTTAGAAGAGAGCAACTAGAATTTCCAAAGTAGATTCAAGGCAAAAACATAGAAAAGATAACAAAATCTATGTGCTTGGTGCAGATTTAGCGACCAGGTATTTTGTACATAGAGTACCTATAGGAGAGTATCTGAGGAAAGGTGATACAATAGTATCTATCTATCTATAACATACATTACTATATATATCACCAGCACATATATAGTAATGCATGCATTAGCAGTTGTGTAACGTCTTACAAGAATACAGAAATCATCCTACTGGATTAAGCTACTGATGTAGATGAGTAACTCTTCCCTACCAGAAGATTGGGAGCAGAGCAGGGCGACTCTAAGACTCCAGAGGGGTTCATGTGTGGTCTCGGTCACACGTGAGCCCTTGCAGAGCAGAGCAGAGAGCAGAAGGAG
>JAGPOW010003316.1:117258905-117325815 GCA_030014935.1 Caiman crocodilus
CAGCACTTGTTTCCTGCCATTGGCAGGGGGTCAGACTAGATGGCCTGCTCTAGGCCCCTTCTGACCCTAGTTACTATGAAACTATGAAACTATAAGATATATCTGCAAGAAAATCTGAAGTAGACTTTATGTGTGTGTGTATGTGTATAAACCCCCCCCCAAAAAAACAAAGCAAAACTTCTTCTCTAGAAGAAACGTCTTCTTCCTAATCCTGGTCAGTTAGGGTTTAATCATTACTTTTTTTATAACACCTTTTATATGCTGTAAATTCGAAGCATCTTGTATAAAAATGTATGTTAAAGATTCTATATGGAGGAGCCAATAATCAGGGATCTGTTATAGAACAGTTTCTTGCAGGACTGGTGCCATTTTTTATGGTTCTGATTTTGGTAAATTGAGCACTTGATATGAAAATGTCTTTTATTTGCTCCATTAAATATTCACTGCTTTTTTAGCATTTTAAAAGCTAAAAAGCTAAAATCCTTGCACCAATACAACCAATCATTTAAAGACATTCAGATAAGTCCATATGATCAATGTCCATCCCTGTATATAGAACAGGGATGCTGAATTGCCAGCCCACACAAGATTGGGCCCCTGGCAGCCTGTCCTCTAGCCCATGGGGCTTCCCATAGGACTGGAAATCTGGTACTGTTTCCCTACATTAAGGAGCAGTGGCAGTGTTCCTCTACTGCCAAATTTCCAAAACCATATGTGTAAGACCAGTATGCCCTGCACAACTAAATCAAGTGCCCAGTTCTGGCAGGTGGGACCCAGAAGGGGCAACGTAGGCTGCGAGAGCCAGATCCCAGCACGTGGGGGTGGCACTGAGCATATGGCTTCACCTGCTAAGGCCTGATCCCAGCATATGGGGGTGTCAGTGGGCCTCAATCTCTTATCCCATGCCATAGGCCTGGGAAAGGGTACTATCTAGAGACAGTAAACAAAGCAAGATAACAGTTTCCAAAAATCAGTACATAAAGAGAAGGTCATATTTCAGGGTAAACCAACTTCTAACTTTGTTTAGGCACAGCATGCCACCTACTAGCATCTCAATAAGTTACTAGTTAACACACTTATACAGTAAATCAAAGGAAAAATATTAAGGCTCTTTCAGCCTAAAGAGCTTTGTAACCACCTCTCATTTCTCAGGGAAGTATCCTTAACCATTAGGGTAAGGACTAAGCAGGCCAAAAACTTTCTTCATCCCTCCTGCCTACTGGATACCCGATAATAATAATAATAATTCTTGAGATGTACATCAGCTGTGACATCAGAGAACAATCCAGAGCTCCCTTCCTGTGCTCCCCTAACTTAGTTACAAAGTCAAGTTACTGCTCATTTGCATTCCTTCTAGCCAAATGAATCATTCCTCTTAGTGTCTCCAAGCTTTAACTGGAGCTGTTGAGGATTCATTCCCTCAACCTAGCTAAGCCATAGGTTTTCATGGATTTAAACATGGTAGACTAGTATCAGACACAGAGACTTTGATGAATAAAAGTATCAATTAGATGTCTTACAGGATGAATAAGATCTGGACCTATAATTATGTACATTTATTTAAGCAACTGTATAGCTTAATATATTCATTTTTTATATTCATTTTAAATTGGAGTATGTTAGAGCAGTGGTTTTCAAACAGTGTACTAAAGAACCCTGAGGTTCCTCAACATGTCATCAGGGGTTGTACAAAGAGATTGGGAGTAATAGCAGAGTGGGCTGTGAAGTGGTACGCTGTCATTGCCCAGCCAAGTCACCTGGCTCTGCATCATCTCACACATTCAATGGAGCAGGAGCAGGGGTTCTAAGGCAGAAGTGATATGAAAGGGTTCCATGACTAAGATGTTTGAAAACCACTATATTAGAAAATGGTGAAGAAGAATCATATATTTATTATTATTATTATTATTATTTTACTCACAATATATGTAAAGAAGCAGCATTACAATGTGAGAATGAGACCAGCCAGGTAGACTAAGTAGCTAATCCTGTTATGATATATGTTGGTATCTCTGAGAGTGAAGAAACTAGGTGTTGGATTTCAATTGGCAATTTTAGTAAAACTCCTTTTTAAGTCCAAAGGGCAGTAGTAATAACGCAATTACTTTAAGTGAACCTAAGATAGCTATGATCAACAGGGATCCTGGTTTTCACTGATAAACAGAAATCCCCAGTTTTTTTTATTTTAAAAAGTAACCCAAAATCCATATTTTTGCATGATTAAAATGAAATGCCACTCTTTATCTATGGGCAGATAAGGTTCTTTGAGAGAATCTGATATTTTTATTAGACCAACTTAAATAGTTGGAAAAAAATCTTTTAAAGAAGCTTTCAGATTTAAAAACCCTTCGTCAGACTGAGGATGTTTCGGCTGTTAGTGTGTGCTCTTCCTGGATGGAATGAAAAGTAAAGAAGCCAGAGGCTGAGCTGGTATGCATACAAGATTGGCAGTCAGTGAAGATGAAAAGTGAGGAGTCAGTGGGTGAGAGACAGGCTGGGTGTGGGGAGAGAAGGGGAATGAATAGTAGAGAGATACCTGGGGAGTCAGATGTCAGGCAGGTTATAATGTGTCATAAATCCAATGTCTATATTTAGTCCGTGATTTTTAGCATCCAGGAGGTTGATGAAGTGAAGTTCATAGGCTCATCTCTAAGAAGTATTTTGTAAGTTTCCTTTGAGGGTCAGAACTCAGAGATTGGAGAAAGAATTGTTTTCTTATGAGAAATGTGCCCCCACAGGCAGTTGAGTATTGTTATCTTTGATAGATTTCTAGTGTGCATTCATTCTGGTGTGCAGTTGTTGTTTGATCTCTCCTACATCTTTTCCATCAGGGCATTTGGTGAACTGGATGAGATATATTACATTTCTGGAGGTGCAGCTGTAAGATCCAGGAATGACAGTGGCTCTGTTATGGGGTGTAGTAATTATGTGAGTGGTGAAGATCCATTTGGTGTGTTCGGGGCCTGAGGATCCAGACCATGCTATGACAAGAAATGTAAAACCTGCTAACACACCTTCACCACCCCCACAATGTCTATCTTACGTGTTCCAAAGAGCTTACCTCCTCCTATTTCCTTTATTTTACCCACAGTACATTTTTCTGGAGTTAAGTGGTTTACAAACTCTTGTCTACCACTTTTCCTCCTACATTAATATAACTATAGCAACTTCCTTCGTTTAAACCTGTACATCTTCTATCCTGACAACATCAACATTTTAGCTGTCTCTCCTTGTCTGTCTCTCTTTGTGGTTAAGACCTAAATTCCTGGAAGACTCTCATGATTGTACCCATTACATTCAAACATTCCATCAGATACTGCATAATTATATTAATTTTTCATGCTTCTTATATTAAGTAGCAATGCCTGTGCTGCATCTGCTAGTTCTTTGCACTGGATAGAAAACCCCTGGGTCCCCAAATGAATCAAAAATTTAATACAGTATATAAATTATCATATCATAATACAAAGCATGACTCAGAAATTATATATGTTGACCCTGAATAATTGTTTATATAAAAAAGCTTATAACCTATACCCCAAAGCGTGGCCCAGGGGTTCAGCAAGTATTTATTTGTTTATTTATTTAGGGAGATTTAAACACATTATAACCTTAGCATATTTTTTATTAAAGTTCATTTTTCATTTAAAGTAAGTGTTTAAAAAAATCTTATTAATTAAAAATACCAAATCAAAATGTTCCAATAACATCATCTTTGGCTGCACCCAGACAAACATGGCCATGCAGCGCATGGCACCACAGACACATTTGTAGCACCACATACTGTACATTCAGTTGTTCTACATGCTGCAAGGGAGAACACCAGCAGGGGGAAAGTGGGGAGGCTGACGCCCTGATATCCAGGGGTCAAAAAAAAACCATGGAAAAAAATAATGGAACTGTCCATGCATGCAGGGGCGGCGTGCACAGCTCAAAACTGGACCTTGGCTTGCCAGAGGCATGATCTACTGCTGGCCAGGCTCTGTGTGGCAAAATCATCAATTCTGAAGCCGTGGGATGCCCCCAGGACCTCAGGTAAGGCTGCTGGGTTGGCCCCAGCCTCCTATACCCTAACTGGGGTAACCTGCCACTTGACGGAGCACATGTGGTACAGGTGTTCTCTGGGGACAACTAGCAGAGGCACAAGGTGCACCACTGCTACTTGCCCCTGGGGAACCAAACATCTATACATGTATGAACGCAGACTTTGATTTTAACATTAAAAAATTCAAAATGATTTTGATCAACCCTCATACTGGTATTTTTTACACCTACAGTGCATGGTACCTGCCATTGCCAGAGACAGATTGCTGGATTAGGAGGATGTCTCCTTCTGTTCCCTCAGTGGCTTCAGTTATTTGGCAGTGTATTTGTTCTGCCTATGTATCGGTTCTATAATAAACATTTTGAGTCTGCTGGGTATCCTCTCAAGAATTACCATAACTTTAAAGTAAACTGAAATTTGTGGTCTTCTCTCTTTGCAATACCACTTTAAACCTTTTATGCATGTTTTATGTATGTTTTAAACCCTTCTGTTATGTATGTTTTAAACCTAAAACAAGGAGAGAATTAAATGAGATAAGTTGTTCAAACCATAAATATCACCTATATGCCCATATCCTGTGGTTCAGGAGCAGGAAAGCTATTCTAAAGCTAGCACTTCCCTGGATAAAGTAACAATTAGAAGCTGGATGATACACTTTACTGATAATTTCAGCACTTGGAGTTCTGGATTTGCTTACAATTGCAAAACAAACTGTCATTTATCATGGTGTGGATTACCACAGTTTAATTTGTTACATTGTGGCTTAATATATGACTGTAGTAGGTTTTGTGCTAGAAAGCAACATCTCATTTAAAAATTACTAGGGAAGATGGAATTGCCTGATTAAAATATGCACAGTTTTGTCACACTGTGTTATGCAACATGAAGTATTACACAAAAGTGCTGGAACATTTAAAATAATATACAGTTATTTTCTACTGGGGGAGTAACAAGCAGGTCAGTCATGCATTGGTTTTCCAGGTACAGCAAAAACTCAAACTGCCATCAAGAAATGTTGTCACAAGCATTTCTCCTATTACTGTCTTCTGTTTGACAATGAACAGAAAAATGTCAGTATGTCATGAGGCGTAATAAATATTTGTACCTTCTCATGATGAGAATAACTTTTTTTGTGGCTGAAAGGCACGACTGAATTTATTATGGGCTATTTACTGAGAAGCAGTGATTGAAGTAGATATTAACATGAAGAAAAGTTAAAACCCAATTCTGTATTCCTCTCAGGCAAAACTGTCATTGAAAACAGCAACCTGACCTGTTTTATTGTTGAAAGTATTGGGAGTTTTTTCTTCTTATTACTAATGGTAGAACTGAGCAAGAAGCTGATAATCAGAGATCCTGGTTTTCTCTGATTAGCTCCCCCTCCTTCCCCCTCCCCCCAAATTTTCAGTTAAAAAAATAACCCAAGTCTACATTTTTCCATGATTTAAATGAAAAACCATTAATATATAGTTATACATGGTGGTGTTTCATTTAAACCACAGGAAAAAATGTAGATTTGCGTTACTTTTTACCATAATTGTTTTATTTATTTTTTTAAAATCAGAGAAAACTAGGATCCCTGGTGATAATTCAACTATTTCAACACTGATTGCATAACAGAAAAAGAAGTCTATCCTTCTGTATCATGTCTTCTATATTTACTGAAAACACACTTGTTAATGCATTTAAGATTCCATCTTAGGTTTCAATTTATATGGGTCTGTACATTTTAAATTAGAGTTGATACATTATTATTGATTGTGCTCCAGGCTCAGAATTGGAGATCAGGCCCTGTTCTGAACAATTCATTGTTTTGTGGAAAGAATATAACAATATCTAGAGTCTTGGAATAGCTTCCCCACTCCCCTTCCGCCCCAAACAGAACCCATCCCATTAGGTAAAACTGAACAAATCTGTTGTAAAGATTCATTCATAATGTTCTAGGATATTGGTTCACAAGAAAAAAGAAGAGGACCTTTATAAATATAATACTATTATTAATCAGAAGCAGTGGATTTATGGGAATATTCCCTCATTCTCTGGATAAAAGTGATATACTACAGGCGATATCATCTAGTTGACCCTTCAAATAAGAATGATAGGGAGCCCTTTTCTGAACAACCAGACAGGGAAGACAGTAGTCTCATGCATCAGGCTACCCAGAGTGATACAGAAAGTGGACTGGTGTGGGCAGTGTAAAGCTTTCTGTTTCATAAAGAAACCATTATACTTCCCCTTACTTTGGTTGGATTTTGATTTTCAGTATGTTGAACACAAAGCAAAACTCTTAAGTCATAGAGTCCTGTGAAAGAGACCCCTCTGTTTCATTTTGCCAGCACATGGTTGTGGGGGCCAAGAAACGCTGGCGGAATGGGGCCGCTCATGGAGTGGAATTGAGGCAGTAAACATGCAGGTTGTTGGAAGCAAAAAAACTTTACTTACAGTCCTTAGGCTGTAGGCACATTCCTTTAAGTTACAAACTTAAACAGGAACTCAGGCACACAGAAGCTCACACTCACACAGGGTATGGGGCGTTGGATGAATCCGGCAGGGAGTCATTGTCGGTTGATCAGGCCTTCTTCATGGCTTGGAAATGCACATGGGACCTCTCCTCATGCATGTTCCAGCTCTTCTCCTGTTTGGGCGGACATTGCCCAAGCCTCTTGGTCAGTGAGCCAATTGCCGACCGACACATATGCATAGCCAATCACAAGCATGCACTCGGTGGTGCAGCTGCAAGGTTTTGGCGGGCTCTGACCGTGCACCAAAACTTTTCCTGTGCTATAGGGGAAAATCCCTGCTTCTGTGCTCGCAATGTGCTCAACAGCTGTGCCAAGGCATCTTTTAACTGTTTTGCACAAACAATGGTGAAGAAGACCATTGGATGTTGCAGATTTATACCTGTAATATCTTCTTGCTGAGTGGAGTCAGGAAGTAGACATGACTTGGTCTTGGACCAAATCTTTATTTCGATGATTGTGTTGGCAGACTAAAACAGATCAAACTGGTGTGATTTCATGCCCTATTTCCCCCACTTCAAACAGAATATTTTTGCCTATATAATACTTAGGATCAGATTCAAAAAGTAGCATTTGTAATTAAGTGGCTGTTTTTAGCAGTCCTAGAAGGTTACACTCTCTTCTAAATAACTGCCCTCCTCACAAGAGTAGATAATCAGAATGTCTTACTAGCTCCATGAATATTGTATTCTTCTCCACCCTGGGGCCAGACTCCAACTGAAGGATACCCTCAACCAAATCTAGATCACAGTCTGGTGATAATGGAACTTACCTGGGGAGTGAGAGACGTGGTTAACCTTTTCTCCTTCCTCTCCTCTGCTAGACAGAGGACAGTCTAGTATACATTTCTCCCTTTCTTGGACAAATGCTTTAATTGAGCAAAACATGTTCAGCGAGGCCTCATGGCTAAGCAAAGGAAGGAGTTTCAAAATGTGACTTTTAAATTAACAGATTCCTAAATAGGAGTTTCAGGCAATTGTTTGATTGTCACTACATCTGGGAGAAAGAAAACATGTTTGTTATATCCCTCTGTTAGACCCCAACTCCATGCAGTGCCCAATGACTGGGGAGAAGACGATCCAATTGCCCATCCTGTTACTCATTAGCCAGAGCAAGCAGGGAGCAAACACCAGCACACATTGCTTGCAACAGCTTTATTTAGAATGAAGACAGCTTCAAGCCAGGTCCCCAAAAAACAGCAAATGGGGACCTGCACTGAACAATAGCTTTTTTCTCACATTTATACACTTTGATTTATACTCATTAATATTCATTCCACCTCTGTCCCTCCTTTTTTTCACCCATTTCTCCTCCCATCTAAAGCTCTGCTGCTGTTTACAGTTTGCTTCATTAGCATGGAATTGCCTGTGCATTTCATTCATTTACATGCCTTTTTGCTATGAGTGCATGTCTAAGACCTTGGCAGACAAGGTTCCTTGGGTGAATTTGGTCTTTTATTAGACCAACCCAAATGGTTGGAAAATGGTTATTAAGCAAGCTTTCGGGTTCAAATACCCTTCATCAGGCTAAGGACACTTCAGCAGTTGGTGTGTGCTCTTCCTGGATGGAATGAAAAGTAAACAAGCCAGGGGCTGGGCTGGGCTGGGCTGGGGATAAGACCTTGACTTTTCTTCAGTAAATGGGTGGACTTTGACCAAAACCTGGATGCTTCTAGAGGCTTCTTCACCAATCACCTTTTTGCATATATTCATCTTGGATTCTGTTACCAATTATGTGTTGTTTTTCACATTCCAGTCTGTTTTTCTGTCTCATGCTGTACCATCTTCCACGTCCCTGAAACTTCACCTCATTCACAACACACAGACTCACACAGACTAATTTCAAAGACACAGTTAAAATGGTTACATAACATAAGCAAATGGTTGGCTTAGCATAAGCATTCATAAGCAAAATCTGTTTGCATAAGCATCTTGCAATATACTTTAATATATCATTCTGCCTTGTGGTCAGCAGCTTCTGTAGGTCACAGGTAATATGAAGAAAGAGGTAATACTTGGCTTTTAGTCCAAAGTTTGATGCTTTTTCAATACATGCTGTCAAAAGATAAACAGATTAATTTAGATACCATCAATGTTGCATAGACTCAAAACTAGTCAAATCTTCATAAATTAAGTGTAAATGTCAAAATGCTGATCTGAGGAAACTATCTAGTGGAGAACTATAGAAATCTGTTTTCTGTCTTGTTTTATTTAACATCTTCTTTAATCATTAGGAAGAGAAGTAAGGAAAAATGGCACACTAATTCCAGTGTCCTCTAAATTGAGAGATGCTGAAAGTATTAGCAGAACAAAGACATAATACAAAGAACAGACTGGAAAAATGTAAGCTATTACATCTGGGAAGACAATTCTGAAGGATGCTGAAACTTTATGTGAATCACTGATATTTCAGTTGAAGGAAATATCTGGAAAGCAATAATGCAGAAGGGGACTTGGTGGCAAGAAGTCATATGATCTTAGACCACAAATTAGCGATGTGATTTGAGCTGCATAAACTGTAGAATCCCATCACAAGTTATCTGATAAAAGTACTTTTCCACTCAGCTTTTATGGAAATAATGTGTTAATTTCTGATAAACTTATTAGCAGAAAATGAACATCTAGAAAAAGTTTAGAATACATTCACTGTATGAGGAGAGATTAAAATAGGGGAATATTCATACTTTAATTAAATGATGGCTAAGTTACCAATCTGTAAAATATTCCATGAAGGTGGACTCTGAACTATGCAGCCTCACAGAAATCAAATTCCAATTTACATCTACAGCTTCATATGGAAACATGATTTTGTCAAAAATAATAATTTGTGTACACACACACACACATACAAACACACATACTGTTTATATATAAATCTGAGAAAATTGAGGATTTTTTTTATCAGTGAAAACCAGGATCCCTGAAAATAATATATATAGAATTGGTAATAAACAAATTGAACATAAAGCTGACTATGGGAAAATCCTTTCTGAGACTGTCAAGCTGTGTGTTTTAGATCCACATATACAATGGTGACTATTTAAAAAGGAGGGAACAAAACTTGCTTTATGAGGGAGATGGACTAGATGACCTATCTCAAGCACTAATCAGAAAGAAAAAAGACCTCTCATCATTTCTTTCTGCTCAGAAAGGCTCACCTAAACTTTTATTGAGGTATTTTGAGCTGTGAGACAATATCAAGCTAACATGTAATGTGTCTTGTCTGTTCTGGAGAAAGATAATAACATTTTATGATTTCAATAGTGCATATTATTAACTGTATATAAATTTAGGTGCTAAAATATCCACATGGAAGGCAGATGGGATACCATTACGTTTCTTTTAAAACTAGTATTCAAAAATTTTAAGATGAGGAAAAATTGAAGTATCTAAATTTTAAAATAATTGTAAAATATAAGACTTTAAACCTCTATTTTTATGGTTACAGGAAAGAAGGAAAAATCAACATTGCACTTTCTCATTGGACAAATTGTTCTTTGTGCAATATAGGAGAAGTATACCTCCCTCCCTTACTGTATGTAAGTTTCACAAAGACCAATGACAGTGACAATCTTTGTACTCAAAGAAAATAATTTATTTCTACTGTTGTACATCTTCAAGTTTGAACATTTAATCAAATGGAGTTGAAGGAAGACAAATTATGGATTCACCCCTTCTTGGCATAGGCTTTCAAAGAAAAAATTGTGGCCTCCTGCTGTGAATCAGGGACTAAGAAAAGGACTGTGTGTGTGCCCAAAACCATAAATGCAGCTCTAAATTACTTTTCCCACATATCCGTACTGAATTAGCACAAAAGCATTCCAGGAAACCATTTATTGCTTCAACTGCCCTTTTAGCCAGAAATTATATATACTTTAGTAGTCCACATGTCTTATATTCCAGCATTTGACTTTTCAACTCAAATAAATGGAAAGAAGATAGGGAAAATCACATGGATTTCAATCAGAATCCTCTGTACTTTTGAATATGTGAAGGATAAAGCAACATAAAAAGATTCAGAAAAATACAGGGGTGGATCCAAGGTGTTCAGTGTTTTCCTACTGTAAGCTTCCCTGAACCTTTCTGGAGAGTGTGGCATAATTAAATAAATCAAATAAATTAATAAATAAATTGCACATGGTATTGCATAAAAAGAAGTGATAAAGTGTCATCACAAAGTGCTATTGTGGGAAAACTGCCCAATAGCATCCTAGCTTTATATAACAGCTGCAAAAGGGATACAATTCTTCCACTCTATTTAGCATTGTTAAGGTCTTACCTAGATACTACATTCAATTTTGGACACCACACTGCAGAGAAATATGTGTGTGAGTGGGGGTGGTAATTTTAGGTGCATCTCCCCTCTGAACTCACCTGCCATTACTTGGATGGAGAAGGAAAGGAAGGGAATTAGTGCCTTTGATGTTGGAAATTAATAACTGCCACCCCAATGTTATATGCTCAAAGTGTTAGTTTATTTTCTCAACTAAAAGAGATACAGTAACCATAGTCTCACCAATTACTTCATTAGTTAGGACAGTCTGGACTGTAGATTTGAAGTTTCCACATCAGAATGCCCAGATACTTTGTAACTGATCATTGCTGTCAATTGCCTCATTAGCAGGATGTGTCCACCACATCTCTTATTCTTTACAAGCATCTCACACTGTGAGCAGCCCCCTGCAACTCCCTCTCAGTCTATCTTGCTGCTTTCAGCACCACCACCTTCACAACTGGTTCTGGGGGTTGATATCAATTCCTTTCCCCCTATATACATCGAGGGATCCTATCCCTTTCTTCTCAGACTCCTGGCTGATTCTCCTTTCAATGCCTTAGCATTTCCCACACTCACCAGTGCCATCACTAATTCAGAAGGGATACTCTCTTTCACAGCGGACCCACCAAGCTTCCCAGCATTCCTAGCATCTTCTCAAGCTACAGGTTACTCTCATAGTTTTCTCCTCAGAGACTCTACATTCATCATCTTGTGCCCAAAGGCAAATCAGTCCTGACCCCACTGCCAGCTTTATGCCTGTTTTGGTGGGTTAATTACCCAATCCTGTTTCGGGTGTGTAATTTCCTTCACCTGGCAGGATTCAACACAAGGTCAATCTTGCCTGATTTTATCTAAATAACAGGGCTTCTGCCTGAGTTCCTGTTATCATATGAAAGAATTAGAAGGAATCCAGTGAAGATCATGGCAGATGATTAGCAGTCGAGAAAATATGATCTACAAGTTTGGAAAAATTGCGATTATTTAGTCTGGAGAACAGAAGACTTGGGCAGGGGGGTTAGTAACAGACTTCAGAGACAGAAAGGGTTGTTATAAAGAGGATGGTGATAGACTAGTCTTTGTGATCTCAGGGGTCAGGACAAGAAGCAATAGCCCTAAATTGCAACAGGGAAATATAGGTTGGGTGTATAGGAAGAACTTTTCAGGGGCACAGCTACAGTCATACCCCTCTTTAAGCCACACTGTGCCACCAGCAGTTGGAGACTGCTTTAAGTCCCTGTAGGACATATGAAGCACCAGTTTCCAGGCACAACCCCCTCCCCCCACAGCTGTTCCCTGCAATCCCAGCTGAAGGGAGGCAGAAATGGTTGGGACAGTGGCGGTGGTGTTTGGGTCTGCTTCTCCTGTGTCCAGAGATGTAAGTAGAGGTGAAAGGCTCCTGAACACAGAAGGAAAGGTAAGGGGTACCATGTGCTGGGAATGGGAGATCCTTACCAGATTCGGTTGCTTAAAAGTTCCTGGCTGCTGCTCCTGCTGTGTGGCCTGCCTACCTCAGTGATGGGGACAGGAGGGATTGGGAGTGTAAGGTGTAGCCACCTCTGCAGCCCCAGTTTTTAAGTTCTGGATCTATCTAACTGTGAAAGTGGTTAGCTATTCAAACAGATTACCTAGTGAGATTGTGGAATCTCCCCTTTTGGAAGCTTTTAAGAGCAGATTAGACAACTATCTTGAGCAGCAGTGTTAGACTACGAAGATAATAGAGAAAGGTGACGTAATTACAAATAAATAATTACACTTTAAAATCTGTCACCTCACAGGTTAATTTTCTTTGAATTATAGGGTCTATAAATAAGGTAGCATTTCCCTTCTTCCCATTATTCAAACAGAGATAAGTTCTGAGTGATACAAAGTTATATGTACAGGGGCAAGGTCTGAATACTGACCATAAACTACCATTCTAATAGCCTCTGGTTTCAGATCACTTGTATTGGCTTGAGGGTACACAATTTATGTGGTGCCATTTCAATAACAGTAGGCAGTATTAAATATTTGAACCTGGGTAGGAAATGGAAACTTCTCAGGAAGTTGATAACATGTCATTTTGGCAGGTGTGCACTTGTTTACTATTTGTCATTGATCACCACCAATGTCAGTACGAATTAGAAGTACTGATAATTTATGTTACCTGCAGTGCAATATTTCTCTCCATTCAGTCTGTAGTTTCTAGTTACAGAGATTAAGGTTGTCTTTCTTATTTTTGTTTCCAACACCAGGATTAAGGCTACAGCTGTAGGGGATGTTTCTGTGGGTGAAGGAGGAAAAATTAAAACTGTCCCTTAAAAGATTTCACCTCAGAATCCTTCCCACATATTGATTTTATTTCATTCTCTGGGTTAATTTTCAATGCTAGTTGGAGTCATAGAAAAGTTTAAAATTGTGACCCCCTTCCAGATTGTTAATGGTCATTACGTTCTATTGTCTATGATTGTTGTTGAATTATGCTGTTTTATAATGTTTGTCGCATGTTAAGTGATCCAACCGAGGCAATGAGAAAGCAGTAGCGGAGAACTACCTAAAGCTTCTTCGGGAACAAAAGGGTTAAATGACTGACCTAGATAATAATGATCGACAGGCAGCCTTGACCCAGATAGCTGGGACTGACAGAACCTCTGAGCAAGTTCCAGAACCATCCACTCTTGCAGCTACATAACTGGTTAGAAAAGTTATAAAAGAGCCTGTTTGCTGTAAGTGGGTGTGTGTTGTGTAGAATTGGTGGGTGTTGCGGGTGTGAGGAGTGAGTTAGGAGCGTTAGCGAGGTATAGGGATCAGAGGCCTACTCTGAGGGTAGTGGATATCAGTTAGGGTAGTGACACCCCCCCTCTCAGAGGTCTTCCCAGGTGAGGCCTGGGGATCACTGGCTTGCAGTATGCTGCCAACTGGCTGCAGCCACTGCGCCGATTTCACGACCTGTATTCTGTCTGTATCCTTACTGACTGACTGCCTCATCCTGTACCTCGTTCATCATTGTATATAAGTTCCAGTAAGTAAAGTTTTCTACGTTTACCTCTACACCTGTCTCCGGAGTTCTCTGCTCCCGCTGCACAGCCCTCTCTACCCAGGACCCCAAGCACACCTGGGTTGGTGCTACCACCCAGTCACCTCACCTGGTGTGCATCAGGCATGAGGACCTCTGCTGCCACCCGGAGCCCACCTCGGTGCCCACAGTTGGCACTTTAGACTAGGCCAGATCTAAAGCTGGAAAAAAATAAATATTGTTCTCTTAAATTTAAAGGTCTGACATTGATTTACACAGCTTAAGTTCTGTCTCTTTTTCCTTTCCTTCCTGCCAGTCCAAAGCTTGTGTCAACTACTTACTAAGGGACAGATTTTTTTTCTACCTACTGATGTATAAGTAAACTAAGGTACCTAAATACAATTAAATTATATCCTACTCATGTCCCTGAGGAATAATTAATGCAAAAGATGCTTTGGCCTCTTTCCACCTCACAGCTGTTTTGTGGCATAATCTTAAGTATAAAATTTTGGTGCATTACAAAACTGGATTTAGTGATACTAAATTTTCAGGACATGAACAGGTGGAGAAGAATTGCATTTGGGCATCTGTGAGAAAACTTCAAGGGCACTTGTACACATTCTCTGTGGAGTATGTGTTGGAGGAGGGGGGTTGCTTTAATTATAATGGCTCGGATCTATGGCAGCCTTCAGAGCCACTCTAATTAAAGTGCTGCCACATCTCGTGTATCAGTGTCCCTGCACTAAAAATGGCATTGGGGCACTTGAATTAAAGTTTGCTTGACAAGTTTTAGTTCAAGCACCCTTGCTGCCATTTTTAAGTCTGGGGATGCTGATACATAAAAAGAGACTGCTGGAACATGGCAATTACCATGCTCCAGCAGTCTGGATTAATCAAGTGTGCTCTGATGTGCTCAAATTCCAGCATCTTGGAGCAGCCTCCACGCTCATATGCAGGCTCCCTGATGTTCTGGGGTGCTCCCAGAGGTACTGATTGGTTGTAAACTTATTGGCCCCTCATGATGTTGAATGAATATGCCCAGGTAATTAACTTGCCCAGATACAACAGTTTACTACAGATAGGCAAAGTAACAGAAACACAAAGGAGCTTATTTTAAGGAAGAACAAATGGGGAAAATATTAAAATGCTTTGATAACAGAATATGGTAAAACAAAACTGATAAAATCCTTATCCTACATTCAGACTACCCTCATAAAAAATCATATTAAAATCTCTCAGTGCTGACCTCTCCTGAGTCATAGCTATCACCATCAATGGATAACCTCCATTTCCCCTGTCCTTACAAGGAGCTCCTTCTCTAAACACCCTGACTAGTCACTACTTACAGAACATTGCACACATCCTCCTTACTTCACCTACCTTCAGGTAAGCCAGGGAATCCTCTAGAGTATTTCTGCCTATGGATCCATGATAGCACATAAGTCCATGTGTACACTTAATAGGTGCAATAGGCCCTCTATGTACACCAAGTACGTTCTTGTGGGGGGGAAGCAAAAGAAAAAACAAAATATGAAACTTCATTTTTCAAGGATCTATGAGTATTCAGTATTCCATATTTGGCTATGAAATCCTGAACTGCATTATGTCTAAATGGCCTAACTCAGCACATACTGAATCCATTAAAGATATTTTAGGGACAGATCATTTTCCAGCTATTAGGCATCTAAGTGGACTTAAGCACTGTGACAATTATGTGGCTTTATTTTTTGTATGTTATATATTGTAAGTGGTTCTTTTGATGTGTTTTGTTCTGACAGAGAAAATTTAGTGGCTGAAGTGTAGAGAGGCTGAGTGTGGCCTAAGTAATGGCACTCTGCCCTCTGGATGGTGCTGGAAGGGTCCCTGCCCAGAAAACTCTGGCTCTTTCTAGAAGCTTGTTGGGGGAGGAGATATAACCCAAGTAGCCAGAAAGTGCATATGCCTGAGTGTGCCTGCCTGTACCTGTGTGAGTCCCTGCCAGCCTGCAGCCAGCTGGAGTTCATTATATTCTGCTGTCATGAAACCGTAGAGAGTGGAGATGGAAGGAGTCTGTCACATGGGATTAAAACTGCAAAGGCAGGAGCAGTGGGGCTGAGGCAAACTGCTAAGGACTGGCAGAGAAGTGGAGACCTTGGGGGACAAGAATTACTTTGCTGCAAAAACAGTGATTATTCTTGCATGATGCTAGAACAAGCTAAGGACTGAGAAGAAAGCACTGGCCAAGTGTAGGAGTGAAAAATGTCAGGATTTAATTTGGTTCACATTTTTATTGTTATGTTCTTTTGTCCCCAGTTTTGGTGTAGTGTTTTCCCTAATTATAAAAGTTTTATTTATCCCTAAATCTATCTGCAATTGGGTGTCTCACATTGCAGGGCATTTGTATCCTCATGGCCTTGGCTGATTTGTGGTCCCATCACAGGGCATGTGTATACATGCCCATTAATGCACTTGAATAAATTCTAGAGCTTATCACTTTGGAGTTTATTGCTGCTAGGCACACATCTTCATGTGCACCCAGAACCTCCACCCAGGGTGGAGTAGCCCCAGCTGGCAGGGGGTTTAGGGGGAAGTCTGCCAGCTTGCAGCTGGTCCTCTTGGCTCAGTGTGCTATGGAGGGACTAGCTGAGGAATGAGGCTACAGATTGCCAAAGAACGGTAGGGGTTTACCTGCACATCTTCCTTAATTTTTAAAGATAAAAAGTTGCTATATACCTGAATTGCTTCAAACTTTCAACTTTGTTGTTGGTAGCATATACCTATCTGTAAAGTTTACTGGTAATTAGCAGGGATCCTGGTTTTCTTTGATAAAAAATTCCCCAATTTTTGGATTAAAAAAGGAACCTAAAACCCACATTTTTCATGTGGCAGGCCAGTAGGGGGTGCTTTTGCCTCACTGCACCTGACCACCTTCCAGGTCTGAGTGCCTCCTTGGGGGTGCTTCACATCTGGCCAACCCCCTTCCTCGAGTAGGGGGGGTAATACCACCACCACCCAGAGTCTGGATTGATCTTAGCCCTGTGCCCCTTAGAAAACACAAGCCTAGCAGTCCTTAAGGTCATCTCGAACAACTGCAAGAATTTGGGGTTCTTTCCTCAGTCTGAAACAAATGGTCTCCCTTAGTCAGCCAAACCAAGGGGACCCCAAGGCATAATCTAGACCCTCTCCCAATAAGTCTTCTATTCTAAGTACAGAGGAGGACTTTTTTGGTTACAAGCAGTAGGTTTGGAATAGGGTTCAGGGTAGAGCAATATAAGAGAAGTACCATAGAACAAATAGTGACATGGCAGCTTTTGATAACACACCTTAGTTACTGCAAGCTATATATCTAGTTAGCTCTAAAGTAGCTTACTCATAAGTATCATCCAGAAGAAGGTGGAGATTCCCTGTTGAGATAAGCAGTTTGAACATGAGTTTCAAAGAGAGAGTGAGTTTCAGATGGTCCAGCTTCGCTGAGTCCTCATCATGGCTTCTGCCCCTCCTCCTGGGCAGTCTTTAACTTATATAGACCTTATGACCTCATTTACTGGATCCAATGAAGGCCAGCAGTTGTTGACTGCCAGCCAACCAATTTGAAGTGCATCACTGGTTGCCTAGTAGACTGGCAGGGTCTCTAGCCCCTTCCCCGTCATGATAACATTTCTTAGAACAATAGGTAGTTTAAGCCCCCATCCAGGTGTGTGAGGCCAGTCACGTAGACAAAGTGAGCAAGTTTTTCCATCCTTCAGGAATGTATCCAACTCAGGTTACAACTTAGGGTTACCTGAAGCCACTGGGGCCAGGGATGTTTTCCCTCTGCAGTGTCCATGGTAACCAAATTGTCAGATTGGTCATCAGCCTGATAGCAGAGTTTAGGGCGAGACAGAGATGGCATTTTGCCACAGATAGTTTACACACACATACACTTTTCCATGATTAAAATGAAACACCACTAATATATATGTCTAAACACCATGAATATATATATTTGTTGTGTTTCTTTTATATATATATATATCTTTTCTATATATATATAATTGCAGACCAGTACCACATTTCTCTCAGTTATCCAAATATAACTGAAAATGATAGATATTATCATATTGACCTAAGTACAATATAGGAGAGTCTGATAAATTGATAAAGTAATGTTGTTTTATTCAGATAGGAAAAAAAGTTTTCTAGAAAAAGTTTTGAAGAAATTATTTTTATCTGTCAAAAAATTCTAGAAAAGATATTTTTTATGTATAAATACATGGTAAGGATAAGTTTACACAGGTCATAGAAGAATGAAAAAAGTGTAATAGAGTAGGATTTTGAATATATAGTTCAGTTAGATTTCTAATTTCTGTTGGCTTTCAAAGGTGAAAAGCAGTAAGACACCTAAATATCATCTATACATTTAAAAATCACTACCTATAGATAGACCCCCAGAAAATTTAGTACTGATTATTTATGATCATACAAACTAGTATTATCCTTGAGAATCTGGCTAGTAATATTAAATCATAGAAATCCTATTCAAGCTAATTGTACCAAAATGAGATGCAATTTTTGATGCTATGATAAAAATGTAATGCTGAGGGAAATGGTAAGTCACATAAATGATTTTGTGTGTGTAGTGTGGGAACACGTATATTTATGGCACATTTCATAATTGTTTACATTTGGTTTAAAGTATAAATAAATTTTGAAACCACAGTGTTCCCTGAAACCTGGAAATTCTTGTTTCTCACAGTTCTAAATCTATGTAAATAGTGTTGAAATAACACAGAGCTATTATTTACTGCTGTTAAATAGCATTTGCTCTTTCCAAGAGCATGGGGAAACTACTGAAATTAATCAATTATCCAATTCTTTAGCCTAAGAATGCCAGATACCTTTTCCAACAATAAAATAATTAAAAACAAGCCCTTTGGGAGTGAGAATGCTGGCAGCAAATTTGTCCTGGGGCAATCAGTTGTATAATGTAGCTAAACATGTGACACCTGTGAAAGAGTTTGCCCAACAGAATCGCAGCATTTACTTACTAAACATCCAATTGTTTTGGAAGCTCTCTCTGAGTAAATGGAGGGTTTCTGAAGTTTTACTCTACTATTTTAGTTTCAGAAGTTTTGTGCTGATTAAAATATATAAAGTGCAATGGGAATAATATGCATGTTTACCCTGTTGCCCAAGTTACTTGTTTATTCCTGAATAGGCGGTCTTGAAACACAGTGTGTATCAACTGATACTTTTATTATCCTAATAAGTAAAAGGAAGAAATGCCAACAGGTTCCTATCTTGTTAACACAGTTGGATGGGCAGAATGGAGAGGGATGCTGCTATACTCCTAAGGTAAAAAATAGATGGATCCACTGACAATAGAGTAAGCGGATCTGTCCAATTATTTTCTGAGTCCTGGTCTCCCTCATGTTTCCATATAAAGGAATACATAAAGATAATGGCTTCCTCTTTAACAAGTTTTCTGGTGTGTATTGCTTTTTAAATACATCTTTTAGTCAAAGGTACTTTGCCTTTTATCTCTAAAGTCTACAGTTTCTAACCAGGAACAGGCATTACATATAAACTGGTATAATTGATCAGAATTGTTCTACACCTGCAATCGAACAGAAGTCCAGTGTACATAGACTGGTTCAAAAATGGTGGAACCTGGTCTGAGATAGACCTGGAGGGATGTAGTATCAGACACAAGTGATTTACTTTAGACCAATTAATCAAAATTCTGTACTAGATTTCCTAGTGACTCAAGTTAGATTACAGTCTGCTGGCATCCCTGGCTTGTTTGCAGACCTATGCTAATCTTAACCATAGCAGGGCAGCATGATAGCTTCAGTACACACTTGTCTGCTTCAGCCAAGCAGGGTCTTACAGTTGGCTACAGGCAGGAAGCAGGGCTGAGAGCAATGCCAGCTGTCAGAGGTGGCCATGTAGTGTGGTGTGGGGTTTTGCATGGCATATTTTTCTGGCATACAACATGCCCCAGAATAAATACCTTGTTCTGGATAGGAAGAATGAAAGAAAAAAAAAATTCCTTTTAACAAGTGACTGAGTAGCACCAACTAACAGGACCCTGCTTATTGCTCTGCTCCCTGTGGATTACGAGAAACCCTTCCTTCATTTTTTTGCTAGGCAGAAATTTAAGTGTCAGAATCTGATGTAATAATATTTCCTTGCTTAATTTCCAGTAGCTTTTTTTTGAAAAAAGGGTGCTGGTTGTCCAGAGATGTATAGAATGAGTGAGAGAATGAGTATATTAAAAAAAAAACCCTCCTCGCAAACGGTGTAAACACAGACCACAAATTTATTACTGAACACAAAGGCAAAGAAAATAAAGGAAACATTAGATATAATTTAAAACATTACCAACTACAAGGCATAGTTCGGACTGCACCCTCTTGAGAAGGTTTCACCCATGCCCAGGCAGTCTGGGACTTGTGGCTCACCCAAAAGACAGTTCGGGGTGCTTGCACCCTTATACCTACCCTTCAGCAATCAGCTAGAAAGGTGGCTTCAGTGGAGAGCCCTTTGAGCTACTCCTTGGGTTTGCTAGGCTGAGGGAAGCTGCTAGAGAGCGCGGGTCCTTCTGTATTGCAAAGGGCCCCTTGTTACTCCCTGTGCTGTGGTAGGGTGATCCCCACTTCCAAGTGGTAGCCTTGAGGGGGAAACTGTGGCTTTCATCCATATACTGCATCCCTACAGTCCTAGTCCAAATCCCAGATCTGCTGAACAAAACCTGCAAAAAACCCAAAAAAACAAACAACCCCCCAAAACACAAAACTTTGAAGAAGAGGTTAGGCCTACCTCACTGAGCCTGACCCGGGCAGCAAAAGCTGGCCAGGCCTATACTGCTCTGAGGCCTGAACATATAGCTGGGGTTCAGCTACACAGCTAGGCTGAAATGCCATAGCTGTAGAAACAGCAGAAAAAAAGGCCCAGGCCTATGGCTGCAGCAAAGACATCCAGTCTCAGCTATACCTCAGGCTGATTTGCAATTGTATTATCTCAAAGGAAGCCAGCCCCTGTAGCCAGTAACTGTCAGGACCTATTCCTGGGCAGTTTGCGCCAGTGATTAACACCTCCATGGTGTTAACACACTTTAAAAAAAAAAAGAAAGAAAGAAAGAAAGAAAGAAGCAGGAAATAAGAGTTTCAAACTCCAAAATAGACTTTCTCTCCCTTTACCTGAGGCTTTTACTTCAAATAGTGTTTGCCTCTCCAGCAAAGAGGGGAGGAAATCTCCCTCCCCCTGCCTTGGGGAGTAGGCTTTCTGGCTTCTAATGTAGCCTTACAGCTCTCAATGGGCAGATGATTAGGAGCCCCAGAACCCTAGTGAGTTGTTCTTATACAACTAGTGTGACATCATCCAAGCCCTATCTTCAATCAGGGAGGGCTACATTTTAGTTTTTCTCCCTCTAATGTATCAGAAGCATCCTGTGCTTCCTCTGGCCAATGAAGCAAGAGAGTTTTACATATTTTCCCCAGATATAGGCCCCAGTTTACCATGTGCTGAGCACATGGCCAGAACAACAGAAGCCATTTTGCCCATATCAAAACACACACACAACCCTGCTCCCCCCACCAAAAAAACCCCTCAAACCAAAAAACTCAACCCAATGTGTGTGTCGGTGTTACATATATATCTATATATCTATCTGGATATATCAGCAAATTTGTGAGCCACAGAAATCATAGTGCATACCAGAAGTATCAGTTCAGTGACAGTTCTGTGAAGCATTGCACTTAAAACAATTGTAGCATATGCAGGAACACAAGGGTAGCAAAGTAAGAGGATAACCCTTTTCTAGAATGCAATCCTTTGATTTTTCAAGGCTTTTACTCATTCCGCTTATTTAGTGCATATAAGGGATAACAATGGCTAACAGCCATAAACTCCAGGAAGGCCAATTTAGGCTGGATAAGAAAAAGGTTATTTACGGTGCATGTGTCCAGGGTCTGGAACAGACTCCTCCCAGAGGTGGTACAAGCACCCACTCTGGATTCCTTCAAAGAAAAGGTAGATATATTTTTTGCTGAGGTCACTTGATCCCAGCTGACTTCCCGCCTATGATGATCTCATGATCTCTTGAGGACCTTTCCAGCCCCTAACATCTATGAAAAGGTAATAGCAACTGTCTGGAGCAATAGTTTCACACAGAAATTTGCATGCACTATCATATTTTAAAGATTACTTACTTTAATTATTTTATATCAGGTCATAACTAATGGAAGAAGTCAAAATGACAGCCCTAAAGACTAGAGTTCTCTATTGAGCTAAAGAATAGGTACAGTACAGCCTGGGGCAGTGCAAGCTTCTTGACATCACCCTGTCAATGTGCCAACCTTGTAGGTGTCACATCTAACACATCAGTTCTTCAATTTCCATAAAAGATTTTTTTAATTACATTTTTTCTTTTTACTGTTATTAGGATAACAGTCATAATAGACAGAAAGATGTATCCTCAAATGTAAATGTAATATTTCCCCTGTGGCTAGATTTTTCTCCAAAGGAACTCAATCCATAAAACTACATTCAAATAAGCGCTCCATAAAGGAAGGCATTGACTAGTTATAACAATTAAGATCAATTCCTAACATAGAGATGCATATGCAAGATTATGCAGAGTGAACAACCTTTAAAATCAGGGTCCAAAACAAGTGCCACAATTCTGACAAACTTCTAGAATGTTGCGCTTCCATCAAACTCATGAAAGTTTCAAAATAATAATGATATAAATAAATGCAGGTTTCGACTCAGTACAATTCAATATGGATATCTGATTAGACAGATATCTGTCAACTCCTTGTCCACAGATGGCATATCTGTGTGAAATGGCAATAAGGAGCTTTACATCCTTTCCTTGAAATGTTCAATAAGCAAAAAAGACAAGAAGGAACTGACAACAGTGCTGTCAGATTTTTTTTCTAACTAAAATGTTACAGAAAGAATCACAAGAAAGTACTGTCAGAAATCAGACAGAGACATTTTTGATGAGTACTACAGACATGTATCTTATATTGCAGAGTTCTGCACATCATTATCTTCATTTATGCAAGGAAATGTAGACACATTTTTATAGAAACATATTCCTCATTCACTGGTTGTGGTCAGCTATGCTTTCATTTCTGATAGTGGGAATACAGTCATTTTCCTGGAACACTACTGACATCAGTATTCATCTTTTGTATCAGCACACAGGTGTATATGGTTTACAGTATTACACAAATGTGAGAATGATTTACTTAATTTCAGATAGCATGGCATTGAATTATATTGTGCTCCTTTCAGATATCATTCTTTTTCCTCTTGATTATAAATAAACTATAGGCGGAAGCACTTATTATTTATAACATTAGGTAGTTTTCACTTCAGTATTGCAGTTTATGTCCATATTTGTTTGCATCAGTTCAAAAGTGGCATGAAGACTGGTTCATTCTCAAACCAAGCTACAGTGGCTGATTTTGGTTATTTTCCTCCTGCAAAAAGACTGCTAACCCACATATTTTGTGAGATATAGTTCTTTGTGATCTCTCTTTATTTTTTTCATATAATTACTGATATATTAAAAATAAATACAGCAGAACAAATTCCTGTTTAGAACTGAACATACACAAATATACCATGTTGCACAATATCTTTCATATATCAGATCAAACAGTTACTTTTCTCATTGGTCATTGAGCTCTTTTCTTCTTCAGTAAACTAAAGATTCTCTGCCTCAGTTTTCCAGATTAATAACTTGACTGATCATTCAAATTTTCCAGATTAATGTCCTGCGAACTTAATACCCGATTTATACATGTGTGTATGTACACACACACACACACACACACACACACACACACACACACACACACACACACACACAAATATTATGGTAGCAAATAGAGGCTACAGTAAAGGGGAAAAAAGGCCCTTTTATGCTAGGTATGATATGCGATAACCATGCTAGGCACAATATACAGATAATATTAAGCAGATGATAAACCTGCCCCCAAATTTTTGTAGTCAGGACCTTGAACCTGCTACATGCTCTGTATTGGTAGAGCACTGGACTTTCTGACATCAGTAAATTTCTCTGGTGCAGACATCAACATGAATGAATTCAAATGGACACTGAATCTGTAGAGTTTGCAAGAATGATGTTGCCTACATGTAAGTTAATGAATCAAGTGAATAAAACAGACAGTGAGTTCTAAAAGATATTGTGGCACAGTAAAACAAGTACAAATGTTAATACTCTTTGTTCTCTATCTATCTAACAATTGTCTAATGTCACTGTTTTCTGGTGTTGCCACTGAAGTCAGATTAAGCAGGCATTGGAAGTGGAAGAAAAGTAATAAGTTATACAGGTAAGAATTTAAACTTTTACAGGTTCTGATAATAGCAAAGTCTGCACAAGAGCAACCTTCTTGAATTACAATTTATTTTCTTAATAGAGAAGTAGTAAAGGGAATTAAATTAAAGTTGTAAAGGTTTTTAGCACCTTAACATGCCATAGAAAAATAAGCTGACTTTCCTAATGATAAGAAAATATCTTTATGATGACATAAAAATTCTGAAAAGCAATTGTGGCTTGTGTAATACAGGAGAAAGAGAGAAGGCAGCTGCAGAATAGTTTAGCATTCTGTACTTGACTTCCCCACTTTTGAGTGTCTGTTCTAAGTGAATATTTAGTGGTGCAGCTGGCATTGTTTCTGATTGAAGAACTCTACTTATTGCACTGAGTGCCTTGCTTTCCTGGAAATGTATCTCAAAGCTTCCTACTCAATTTATCCATCAGCCAAGTGCACACTGCTTTTTTTTCTTTTTCCTTTCTTAAGGAGAACAAAAGTGTTACTAAAATGGAGTTTTGGCAGCCTACATCTTACACCGACAACATGTAACAGAAAGAAGAAAATAAGTAAATTTACAGCTTGCTGCAGAAGTTATTAAAGTAACATCCAGAGTATTGCAAATAGTTGAGGAACATAACCAAATCCATACACAGCACACCAAATTTGTCTAGATTATTTTGGCTACATATGAACAAAAATGTCTTAACATTAAACTTCTTAGTCTATACTAATAGTGACTCAAAGGTTTACTGCACTGACAGAGACAGTTATAGTGACCTAACTGAGCCTTTAAATTTCTAATACCCTTTTGAAGTACTTAAGCCAAAAGGGTAAAAAGATACTTAAAACAGTAACCTCTACTTATCTTGCCTATAGAAATGTGTCTTGTAGGCAGAAACCATGTGGTGTGGCTTTAGTTACTAAAATCTATGCCCCTTATCTACGTAAAAATCTACCTTACTTTTATAATAAAACTACCTGCACTTGCAGGTACTGGAGACACACATAAAGAATAATTAGTACTTGTGAAACTTCCATATGATGTGTAACACATGGATGGTGGCAGTTAATGATTTTGAGGGAAGCTGGTAAAGAGACAGTGGGTGCATCTAGATATACATATTAATGCACTGTAATGTTTAAATATGCACTTGGGATCACAGAACATTGAGGCAGGCCAGAACAGTCCTGGCTGGAAGAGGGCCTAGGGAGAAGACAGTCAGATAGGGCCCAGGGCTGCTCCCTCTGGTTCAGTGTGCTGCAGGGTCCTGGCTGGGGCATCAGGGTGCTTCAGTGAGAGACTAAGCAGCAGGCAGCCCCCAGGATGAAGTACTTTTTGCCCCAGCCAACTAGGGGTATACATGTAGACGCTCAATGTTTACTGTACAGATAATTAATCTACTGCACAGTAAAAGTCTCACATAGATGAGCTCAGTATAGACTAATTCCTGATTCACCTTAAATTCACTTAAATGGTGCTTATGGGCATGTGTAGATGAAACAGGAGCCCTCAATTGATGCAGTGAGATTTTAAAAACACTGCTTCAGTTTAGGGCCCTTTAAACTGCCATGCCACGCACACACCTGAACTTACCTGCCTCTTCAGCAGTGGGAAGGAGAGGGTGAGCTGCTGGCGGGTGGAGCTATCCCTGGGCAGCTAGTGGGGAGGTAAGGGGATGGTGCTTCCTTTCATAGAAGCAGTACCCTTCCCCCCAGGTGGTACCTTCCCACAGGCATCCAGCTCACGTGGTCCCAGGGGGAACCATAGCCATGGAGGGAAGCACTGGGCCCCTATGCAGCTAAAGCAGGCAGGCAAGTTCCATGGGGGAAAGAAAGAAGATCAAGCTCCCTATTTTTCTTGGGTGGAGCTTGCATTCCCAGGCTGCTGCCAGACTGCCTGCACAGGGTTCCTGCAGAGCCCCTGAGCTGCATAGAGCCTGGTGCTTCACTCCACAGCTGTAGGGGCAGCAAACTAAAACTCCTCAGAGTTTTAGTTTGCTGTGCCCCAAGTCATTTAAGGTGCATTGCACCACTGAATTTGCTACAGCAGCTGGAATTACTGTGTAATACACTGCCAATGTGTGCAAACACCAACACCATTAAAGTGGTGCAAAAGCATTTAACCTACTTTAAGGTGTCATGCACACATGCCCTTCATTTCATCTACACACAGCCTATGTAGTCCAGGAATAACTGCATTTTTTGGCATTTGTGCAGTTTAGATTATATTGACACTTGCAAAGCAACATTCAACCTGCATTTACCTTCTAAATATGCTCAAGCAAACTTGCTCCACTTTATCTACATAGGCTTTCAGATAGAATAGAAACACTTAGGCATGTATGTAATATGATATATCTCCCAACATTTTTAATCAACAGAAAAAATAGTGGAAGAGACACTCTCACCTTTTAGACCTACAGAATATTGTTCAGGGCATATTCCTAGTTAACATGTGACACATTTTAAATAGGATTCACCCACAGAAAAATTAAACCTGAGTCCCCCATCTCCAAGTAAAGCACTCTAACCACCAGGCAATGGCCTAGGCAGAATGAGCTTTAGCCCTCCTCTTAAAGTTGGTCCAGTCAAGAGGGAAAGAGATGTGAGGTACCCATATCCTATAAAGCACACTTTTTAGAGGGTGATTGTTTCAATATGATGCACCCTGCCATCAAAGTGAGGGAGTCTTGGTCCTTAAGGGGATTTTCTGCACCCTGCATTTAGTATTCATTGCACAAAATGCATGGTACAATAGAGTTCTGACCTGTGACTATGCGTCCTGGAGGCTCTTTTTTCAGGGTAGGGAAAGTAACTGGAGAAAGTGCTGCAGTCCTTTCCTGTTGTGACATGGAAAACAATTATAAATTCAGGCATCAGTTAACCTCCACTGATGCTCCCACCATTATGTTAACAAGACAGAAGAAGGGGACATCCAAAGAAAACTAGAAAAAAGTATCTATATTGCTTCTGGTTCAGAAGCTAGCATTTACATAGCTAAGTGAGGAATCAATTAATGTCACTGAATATTTTTCTTTGTATGTTTGTTTCTCTTTTTGTTGCCTTAGGGATCTAATCATGGCATCATGGTATAGACCTGAGATCTATTGCTTTGCTGCAATACATTATCTTTTAAGGTCTTGCCCTTCCCTTTCTGACCCTGTTCAACTTACTTTTATTTGGTGTTTTGGCGCAAGAGCAATTCCTTTTTACTGGTAATAGAAGTCACGAGTGCAAATTCACTAGTGATATAAGATTAGACTCACCAATTAATCAAAAAGCAAAATATAGAGAGACAACAGTTTAACTTTGTTTGCCTTTCTTTAATACATTTCTGAATTTTCTTCACTGGAGAATTAATTTTAGTTTCTGCCAGGAGGAAAACAAGATTTTCCTTTCTGGCAAAAATGAAATATCTGTTGTGATTAGTCCCCATACTATATAGCCTGATATTTCCTAGCGTGGAATTCAAACCAGGAATCCATTAGTTACCCGCAGTCGATCAGTACTCTAATTGGTACAACACTAATAAATGCTACATTCTGTCAGAGCCAAAAGATAGCAATGACAAATGTGTGTTTTGCCTTAGGCTAAGATTGGAATACAAATAATTCAGAAATCCTATTGTCATTTTCTTGTATTGCTGATTTTCCTTTCTGATGGCCAGGTTTGTGGGTGTAATGTCAGCAGTCACTTTAAAAAGCAACAGCATAACAATAGAAATCTTTTTTTGTGTATACGTAGGAGGAATTTACAATACACTTTTTGGAAGGAGTTATTTCACTTTAAAGTTCAAAACAGAAGGAAGATGAACAAAAAAATACTGGAATTAGAGCTAGCTTTTTGCACTGCTAATGAAGGCAGTAAATCAGTACTCTCCTCCATAATCTGTTTAAAACTATATTTTTTTTTCAATCATCCACTTCAGTACTTCTTTTGTAATCCCCTTGCAAAGAATATAAGATAGTCACTTAGGGCAATTATAGATGTGCTGTGGGAGGTAGGGAGTGTGTGCTTTAATTAGCACCCAGAGCATCACATGTGTCAGCACCCCCACACTAAAAAATGGTGGTAGGGCACTTTGAACTAAAGCTTTTTGAACGAGCTTTAGTCTAAAGCACCCCACCCAGGGGCAACATGTAGGGGGTGCATGTGAACCCCCTAAGAGCACCAGTGCACCCCCTGCCAGGGTGTGCTCCCTGTTTAGCTGGTGGCAGGGAGGCAGGCAGGAGCACCAGTGCCTCCTCTGTGAGTGCTGGATGGGGAGCAAGGCTGCCAGCAAAAGATCCCACTGCTTCCAGAAGTGGCCACAGGACTTTTGGAAGCAGCTTACTTTCATGGTGAGTGAGATTGGCTGCGGGAGACCCCCTCCCCAGAAAGTGGGATCAGTCACCAGAGGACCCCCCCCCCTTCCCCACCACCATTTTTCAGTGGGGGGATGCTGGTACACATGGTGCTGAAGTCTGCTGGAGTGCAATAATTACCATACTCCAGCAGACTCAATTAGTTGAGTCTGCTCTGATGCACTGTAATTACAGCACATTGGAGTAGCCTCCCTGCATATGTATAAGAGCCCTTATAATGCATCCTTTAAAACTGTTTCCCTGTAAGTCTTTTGGGGGGATAGTTTTAACTATGATTCCTTTACAAAATGCCACAACACTTAATTGACCAAGAGATCATTTCTTTCAGTAAAATGGATCTTCTGTTCATGGCAATAATCTTGTAATTAGTATGAATGGTCACTATTAAATGTTATTTAACAACCTGTGGTCATCATCCACTCAGGGACCTCTCTGCTGTACCAAACTTCCAGGTGGGATGAGGAAACCAGCATGTATCAGGATCAAAGGGCATTCATACACCTACTTTTTTGTCTCATGACATGCCAGAGATCTGCTGCTTTGGAGTAGACTTGATTAATCAAGTCTGCTCTGCACACGAGCTGATGTGAACTGCACTGTGCCGCATGCAGTTGTATAATAGGCAGAATGCATGACAGCACACAGAAAATGGTGGTGGTGCACTTTTGAACTAAAACACCTTCAATGTGTTTCAGGTCAAAAGTGCACCACCACCATTTTCTCAGTGCTAACATGCATTTTGCTATTTATATAACTACATGTGACACAATGCTGGGTGCTTTTCAAAATGCCCAGTGCTGCAGCACTTCTGTGTGTTAAAATACCCAAAGATCCTTGTTTTTTTACTTTTCAGGTGCTGCCAGGATCAAGTTGAAAGCTAGGAGTTCACAGCCCTAGAAGGTCCCTGACTCAGCACCTCACCAAAGTCATTGCAAGATTGTTATACTACAGGGGCTTGGACTAACAATAAGAAAGCTTTCTATGTTACAGAAATATATTCTAAATTTAATAACACAGCGATTCAATGTATAAGTGTCCTTTCTGACAAGGCCCCAGGATTATCAAATTGTACTACATCCCAAGACATAGAAACTAAAGCTTCGTTGTCAATATTGATGCATTTGGGCCCAAAAGTTCAGTAGTGTTTATGTTCACATTGATTTAGTAGATATTAATTAGGCTCTTAAATCCTTGTGAGGGTCTGGGCCTTGAACTATTAAAAGTTCTGTAGATCAGAATTGTTCCAGGTATGTATGAACAACTGGGTAATCTAGATAGAGTCCTCTACAATCTGTTCTGATGAGTTTCTTACCTAAAGGCATCTTAACGCTGTGATTGTTCAGTCCCTATTAAAAAAAAACCAAAAAACCAATCACTTGATGCTGACTCCGCAGCCAGCTACAGCCACATCTCCAACCTTCTTTTTTGGGAAATGTCATTGAACAGATAGTCACCTGATAGCTCTAGGTGCACCAAAACACTATCAAGTCCCTAGACTTCTGTCAGTCATTCTGGTTCTCATTCTGGATATAGTATAGATACCATGTTTGTGGACTTGGCTGATGATCTTTTCCGGGATATCAACAGAGAATTGTACCTTGTTCATTGTATTATATATTCCAGGGCTTTGGATACAGCTGACCATGAGGTATTTACAGTACTCTTTTGTGACCTGGTGAATATGTAAGGGGCAGCTCTTTACTTGCAGCACAATCCCAAAAGGTGGTGAAGAGCAACTGTTCATTGACCCCTTGAGACCTTGATTGTGATGTTCTCCAGGATTCCATTTTATTGCCCTTCCTGTTCAATGTATATCTGTGACCACTAAGTGAGATTCTGATGCTTATGACACACACAATATCTCCTCTGTTTGTTTGAACCAGGCCCCACAGTCTTAGTTATTCCCCATGCATGGGTACAGTTAGGGAGTGAATGTGGGTGAACCAACTGAAGTTGAAACTAAACAAGACAGAGCTGGTAGAGGTTGACAGACCTAATGACTTTGGAGGGGTATAGGGACATATACCTATGGAGTTCACCCTCCCCTTGTCTGCAGTAGTGGGTCCTGTATTCTTTGGTTGCAGCAATGTTTAGAAGCTAGGAAACTTTTGCTATTTCCATCTAATGGGAAGGCTGACACTCTGACTACCACCATCCAGGCTTTCATATCCTTGAGGTTGACTAAGACAATGTACTATATGTGGTGCTGCCTTTGGGATCTGCTCATATAATTCAGTTGCTTCCCTTTTGATAAGGATATGTTGGCAGGAACACCTTACTCCAGTGCTCTAGAATTGCCAAATTAGGTTAAAGCGTGCAATTTAAGGTCCTGGTTTTGACTGATAAAGCCCTAAATGGCCTGAGGGACCAGTAAGATTAATCAAGAGCAATGTAGTATCAGACTTAACTGATTTGGATCAAACTGGTTGGTGAAACTTCTGTCCCAGACCCTTGCTGGTTCAACTTAAATCACAGGATGTGGCGGTAGGGTTCCCCAGGGCTCGGTCCTTGGGACCACACTGTTCAACATCTTCATCAGCGACTTGGACAAAGGGGTTAAAAGCACCTTGTTCACATCTGCAGATGACACTAAGATGAGGACAGAAGTGGTCACACTAGAGGAGAGGGACCGGCTGCAATTAGATCTGGACAGGTTACAGAGGTGGGCGGATGAGAACATAATGGGTTTCAATACTGACAAGTGCAAGATACTGCACTGGGGAGGAAGAGCCAGCAATATACCTACAGGCTGGGGAACTCCCTTCTAGTCAGCACAGAGGCAGAAAAGGATCTTGGAGTCATTATTGACTCCAAGATGAACATGGGCCAACAATGTGGGGATGTGGTCAGGAAGGCTAACTGCACCTTTTCATGCATCCTTAGATGCATCACAAGCAGGGCCATGGAGATGATCCTCCCTTTCTATGCAACATTGGTCAGGCCGCAGTTGGAGTACTGCATTCAGTTCTGGGTGTCACACTTCAGGAGGGATGTGGACAGCATTGAGAGGGTCCAGAGAAGGGCCACTTGCATGATCAGGGGGCAGCAGTGTAGGCCCTATAAGGAAAGGCCACAGGACCTGAAATGTTCAGCCTTCACAAGAGAAGACTGAAAAGGGATCTGGTGGCCATCTACAAACTGGCCAAGGGAGATCACCAGGCAATAGGCAAGTCCCTGTTCCTCCCAGCACTACCAGGAGTAAGAAGGAATAACGGCCATAAGTTGATGGAGAGTAGATTCAGGCTAGATATCAGGAGGCTCTACTTCACAATCAGGGTGACTAGGATCTGGAACCAACTTCCAAGAGAAGTAGTACTCACTCCTACCCTGGGGGTCTTCAAAAGGAGGCTAGATAGACATGTACTCAGGATAATTTGACCCCAGCATTCTTTCCTGCCATGCTAGGGGGTCAGACTTGATGATCTGCTCAGGTCCTTCTGATCCTACCAACTATGAAACAGTCACTTAGCATGCCATCAGACTTTCCAGGTCTGGGATAGGCTGGATTGTCTGCTCCAGCAGAGAAGGTTGGAGCAGGGGGGAAGCAAGGGAGGACAGAGAGCTAGGGACTTCTCCCCCCAGGCAAACCCTGGCTAGGGTCTGAAGCCAAGGAGGGGGGTTAAATCCCACTTCCAAATACACACCTGCCCTACCCTGCTAATGTTACTGAAAGTTACTGCTGGCTATGACTACAAATGTGAGAGGCACCTGGAAGCAGGAAAAGGAAGTGATGAGCAACCCTGAAGAGTCCAGCTGCTGTGATGTTGGACCACAAATCCCATAGACCTTGGGGGCAGCTGGAAAAGGAAGTGCCAGAGAGCCATACTATAGCATTAGACTAACCTGCAAAGACTGAATTGACTCAGCCTTAGGCATTTTAACCGTCTGTACTTAGCCTGTATGAATCATCCTCAACTATCTTTCAGTACTGAAGCAAAGGCCCCTAAGATCTGTTTAAGTGTAATCTACAGCCCTATCAGCTCACCATCCAACAATAGTAGAACAGATGGTGTTTTCCTTCTGCACGGTACTATGTTTTTTGAGCTAATACCACTGTGTTCCCTGCTCCTAAAGGTTGATTTATACATTAGACAAATCAAAATTGTTGATAACATTGCTCAAGAAGCTATTATTTTATTTTAAAAAATCTAACTGAAAACATTGCTATGAAAAAGGAAATTGAATTAAATTAAAAGAAGCAGTCACACTTTTGGAGTTTTGACTTAACACAACTGTTGGAGAAACTTCGAGAATACAGAAACAAGCATTTGAAAGTACCCTTCTTTGATCTAGGTTCTTTAGTTCAGGCTATGTCCAAAACATGAAGACAGTATCATTAAAAGGTTTCCTACATATCTGGTATTTTGCACAAAATTCCTTGTACTCAGCCCGGTATCTTTTAAGGATTTCCAGGTGCAAAATGATCCCTGGAAATAGATGAAACAAGAGATAGTGATATGGCAACACTTGTCTGAACAGCTGTATAAGCAGCATGCAGTAATATAATATTTTCATGCAAGCTTCAACTAAGCCTTTCGGGACACCAGCTTGCGCCTGACACCTTCAGTGTGGTCTCATACAAGGATGGTGTACATCACTTTCCAGATGTTTGATTATGAACAATACTGGTTCAGAGATGATACTGGTACAGCCAAGATTTGCCACTTATTTGACTACTGATAAAAAAAAACAAAAACATTTTTCTATAATTTGTCAGCATGTGCAGACAGATGGCAAGCTGGCATTGTTATTGGCAAATGGCAGGCAACTGATGCTATAGAGTAAGTGACAACCCAAAGACTTAGAAAGAGAAAATGACTTGATGTGATTTGGGTTCTCTTAATACTAGAGATTACATTTCTATTACTATATTGGCAGATGAGGTCAATTTAAGTCCTCAAGTCAACTGTCCCTTTGTCATGTGCTATTTATATGCACGGACCCAACGTGTTTTATACTGTACAGAATCTCTCATACATAAGCAAATTGTTGCACACAGAATGTTTGTACTTACTTTCTGAAACAGTTGAGATGACCCCTGACTTTCCAGGTCCTACATGAACATACAACATCTCCAGGGACATATCCAAAGAAAGTGGAGGGGTGCAGATGCACCTTCTTTTAAGTCAATGATGCCAGAGGACCTGCAGCTTGGAACTTTTTTAAAGTCCTTGAACTAGATAAGAATTGTCCCACGCCTTCCTTCCCCTCCTTGCTCAGCAGCACCTCCCCATCTTTTCCTTCTCCCTTGCTTTTCCCATATTGTTGCTGTCTCCAGCTGCCCCAGAAACAGGAGTTGGGATAGGGGCAAGGATTGAGGCAGAGGAGGCTCCAGAGGCATTCTTTCTCACTGCAGCCAGCCTCAGCAGCAGTGGGTGGGTTCCCCTCTTCTGTATGGCCCCTACAGGTATTCTCTGCCAGACTGGAAGAAGGAGTGGAGGAACAGAACCTGCCCATTGCTACCACCACCAGTAGCTCTGCTGTCTCTGATTGAGCCTGGATCTATATTCAGCCAGCTAGAGTGGAGCTGGAGCACTTCTGGAGTCTCCACTTCCCTGCCTTTTGGCCAGCTAGGAACAGGGAGTCAGGAGCAGGTAGGAGAGAGGGGAAATGGGAGGGGTCATGCTGCTGAGCGGAGAAGGGAAGGGAAAATTCCTAATTGAGGGACTTAAAAAAAAAAAAGACCTGACTGCTGCTTCTGTGGTGTGGTCCAGAGGAGACTGACTGGCAGACTGGGGTGCAGCCACTCTTACAATACCAGTCACTGCTGCTGTACCTCCATATACAAGATCCTGGATCCACCTATGTACATTTAAAACCTACATGTTGCTGTCCTCCCAAAAATAGAGCTTCCTATCTGTGCAAGAGAAACAACTACTTCCACCCTTTTGAAACAACTACTGTATTAAGTTAACCTGAAAAATACCAGTATGCTAAATTAAAACACATTCTTAGTGGGGAATCATATATATTATAGTATCTAGTCCTCTACTTTTATTTCCTGTCTTCCCTTTTCTCCTAATATCTAAGAACATACTCATTCCATTCATTTTTACAAACAGCTGTTGGACTGTTTTGTGGAATATTCTAAGGGCTGAAAATATGCCAGATGGCATTCATAGGTAGCAAAGCTGCCAAACAGTGCATAAAAAGAACATAATTTTGCACTCTCCCTTTCCAGAGGATTCTATTAAATATGAAAAATTTGAAATTAGGAAAAGATAGCATAATAATCTCTGGTAATATCACTCTGGGTAAGAAGATGATTATGGACCAAAATTTGAATAGTCCATGTGCTAAATTATACATACTTACTTATGAAAACAGCTGAGCTTTTTGAATGTAAAGTTTACTTCATTCAGAAAAAGACATGTATATGGATCCATAAGTCTGGGTTTGTGGGTATGTGAAGTAGGTAAGCAGATATGCAGAACACTTTTCAAAATCTCACAGAATTTTCTTAATAGACATTTGAATTTGATATATTTGACCTTAAGCATCTTTCACAAAAAGAAGCACCCCCAAAATACACATTGTTCTGAATGTTTATTGTATAGTTTAATATCTTTAGAGAGGGGGGTCTAATATCTTTAGAGGGAGCATTTAAAACTCTCCTTGGGGATGTGTACTAGGAATGTTTTTTCTGTCTTGTATATGTGAAGATGTGCAAGCTCTACTGTGGCTCCCTGACAGCCAATAAATCAAAAAGACTAGATTCTTGTCCATAGGCCTCAATTTCCTATAGCAATATAATGATCACCAGGGATTCTGGTTTTCTCTGATTAAAGAAAAATCCCCAATTTTTGGATTAAAAAAAGTAATCCAAAATCCACATTTTTCCGTGACTAAAATTAAAATGCCATTAATATATAGATAGATACAGTGGTGTTTCATTTTAATTATGGAAACATGTGGATTTTGGGTTACTTTTTTTAATCCAAAAGTTGGGGACCCAAGACCCCTGTTTATAACATAGAGCCCTACATTTGTATAATCCAGTATTATTCCAGGAAAAATTGGGGATGTATCCAGAGGTACTTCTGGATAACCATTTGCTTAGGGCTGTTTCCACTTTCATAGTGAAAAGGCATTGTAATAGGGCCTATTTTAAGCATCTGTACCAGGATATCTGGTTGTTTAGAAAGTGGTTAGGTGACTATGGCCTGGGTTTGAAAACTTCTCTCTGATATAAAAATCCTTGTGCTGGACTGCTCCACTCCTAGCTGGCTTCTTTTGGGGGTTGGACCAGATGCCCCTAAAACCCCGCTTCTAAGTCTGTGATTCTATAATATTAGTGTACAAAGTTAGTGTAATTTATTCCAGTGTTAATGTTTTGTGTGTTCAGGCCCTGAGAAAAGCTTGAAAATATGAAGTGAGTATAATAGCGGGCAGTCTGGTTGAGTCTGAAGAAAACACTGAACAATAACATTAGGAGGTGCTACTTTATAACGGTGTGTAAAGCAGGCCCTATTCAATTAGAATAGGGATTCGGCCCAAATCAGGGACAGTGATTTGATTCATTGATTCAGATCATTGTCCCCAATTCAATTCAGCTGAATCCGAATCTGAAGATTAGATGCTGATTTGGAGAATCAACAATTCGGACACAGACACAGCTTTAAAAGTTTTTTCTACATACTTCGAGGTAGCAGGCACAGCTGTGAATGCTTCAATGCTGGGGTGCATGGAGCATCCCACAGGAGTGCCGGGGCAGGGGGGACCTCCACATGCTCATGATCTGAACTTGTCTTGTTTTAATTACATCATTACGTCTGACCGGAACAAACCAAGCATACAGATCTTCATCCTAAGAAATCCTTGCCTCTTATATAATTTCTGCACCATCTGCATCACTTTTACACTGCTTTGAAACATTCTGATTTTGTTAAATCTGACAACTTGCAAAAGAGTTGAAAGGCATGAAGTTATACAAATTAGTTAAAATGTGTTAAACCCAGATATTGATCCTGTCATTAGAGGGTTAAACTACAGCTAATTAAGGCCACTTTACTCCTGAATGAGTGTAACCACACAGGGCTTTAATATATTTTGTCTTGTGCACAAATTAATGCTATTTATCTTTCTTGTATGTCCTTTATCACCAGGGACTCTAGTTTTCTCTGATAAAAAAACCCTTTTTTTTTATTGTCATGAGTTTTGCCAGTTAGCAGCCAAAGGTGCAGGGCCCCAGAACCCAGACTCATCTTGCACCTATCTCCTTGACATCTGGCAGGCTTCTTGGCTACAGCAGGGCCTAAGAAGCCTGCAGTTTTCATCCCCCTGTACCCTAACACACAGTGTCACTTATGTCATGAGTTTTGCTTGTCAGCAGCTTAAGCTGCAGTTTCCCAGAAACTCATGCACTTATCTCCTTGAAACTTGGCAGCTTTGTGGCCTCAGCAAGAGTTACCATCCCTGCAGTTTTTACCCCGCTGTGGTGTAACACGCACATATGACATGAGTTTTGGTTTCACAATGTTGAGGTGCAGTTTCCCAGAAACCCCTGCACTTATCACCTTGAAGCACAGCAGGCTTCGTGTTCTCAGCAAAGACTACCATCCCTGCTACTTTCATTCAAATCACCCCCAAAATGACAAACTTATAGATATTTCATTGATTCCCCATTATACTCTATGGCCGAATCTCTGAGTATCTCCAAATTGGCTCCAAATCTTCCAAAGTTGATTTGGCCAAATCAAATCAGAAAAGCAATCCAAATCTCTGAATCAAATTGCTGGTATCCAAATCAGCTGAATCCAAATTTGAATTAAATAGTTATCTATCCACACAGGCCTAATAGATAGATATAGTGGTGCTTCATTTTAATCATGGAAAAATGTGGATTTGGGATTACTTTTTTAAACATAAACATTAAGGATGTGTTTTTTTTTACATGAGAGAAAACCTGAATTCCTGTTCATCACTAAACCCAAAATGAATAAGGGCTTTAGGAGCTCAACAGGTTTTGACAGAAAAATTAAAGTTGGTCCCATGATAAACTATTACACGCTTTCTGAAGAGCAGCCCCTCAGTTATTCAGTTTTTCTATGCTGTCATGTATAATCTTTGATTCATTACCCTGATGGAAAATGTTTTCCCAATCTTCTCTCAACTGATTTAATGGACATGCTAATATAGTGATTCTTAAACTGTCCCTCCCCACATCTTTGTTTAAACATTTCTCCTCTGAAATATATGTTTTGTGTGTGTAAAGTACGAATTGAAACACATATGGATCATGACAGATGGAGGAAAGGCCTTGTAATAATGCACATTTTCCTAGAAAAACCTTTTCATGGTATAAGTGGCCCTACAAGCATCTCTTCTTCATCTGTCCATTTAAATTTGTTCAGGGTCTGCATTTCTTCTCTTTCAGTTCAACAGTGTCTTTTACCAGCTCCCAGTTCTGTAATACAGATTATTAACAACCTACCTGAATCAGAAAGCAAAACCCAGGCCCACCTTCTTTAGCATTCCTTGGTCAGAATGACTGGTCCCCAAATTTTCAATACAGACCTCAAATCCTGGTCTGGGCTTATACTGAAAATTTCCCATGCTTTCCCCAGCTCTCCTCTATTACAGGCCACTATCCTTTGTGAACAGATTCAGATCTATAAGCAAACTACTACCTGCTGTTTTCTTCATGACAACTCTCCATTACTCCCTGTGGAAAATACAGCAGCTCATTTGTCATTGTCACTATCACTGTCTAACTCCTTCAACCTCAAGACTTTTCCCAAGATCTTAGAGTCTACTATTGCTTATATTGAAAGAGGTCAGAAAGCAATACCTTAATTTCATGTTATTTCAGTTCTCCTTAGAGCAAACCCTTCATTTTCCAAATGGTTGCATCAACTTTATTTGAAACAAATGTTGCATTAGACTTAATTAGTCAAATGCAGGTGGAAGGGGTTCTTCTCTCTTAGGTGTAAATTGCCAGTCCCTCATCTGACATACCCATTGGCAGTCTGTCTATAGAACAAGCCACAATATTCTATAGTTTTCATCTGTTTATGTGTAATTCTGTTGTTGTGTCTCAAGCTATCCTTGTATTTGATTACACCTCTGGAGGGATTGGGATCCTGTCTTCACCCATGGACAACTATATGTGGATGCTTCCAGAATCTCCCACCCAGAAAACATCCAATTTGCAGTGAGTGCTGACTTGAGTAACAAAACCAGGAATGCTGTATACATGGAAGTGTTGTAAAGCTCTTACAGTAAGAAAGTGTGGTATGTTTCAGGATTTTGTGCATGTGGAACTGTTGTGAAGCTGTTGAAGTGCAATAAAATGTGATGTCAGGCAAAAACTGGCTCTCTGGATTTTCATGCAAGCAATGGTGCACAGAGCATCTAGTGTGTGTGTGTGTGTGTGTGTATGTGTGTGTGTTAATCAGAGAAAACCAGGATCCTGCAGATATCCAATGAAAGGGAAACCCAGATGTACGAATACAACATTCTCAAGCTCCCCTGCTTGTATCTTCTCTGCTCAGCTTCTAGAAAGAGCCAGAGTTTTTAGAAAAGGGCCTGTTGGCACCATCCAACCATCCAGAAGGGGCAGAGTGTAATGAGCCAGACCACCCTCTGCCCCTCCGCTATCCAGCCATTAACTTTCCTCATCAGAACAAAACGCACACACACACACTTTCAACACAGAACATCAAAACAAATAAGACAACCACATCTTCATTACAGAGCATTACTAAACCGCATGATTAATCATTACGCATGATTAATAACCTTATATTTATATTTGCATATATGTGTATATTTTGTCATATGCCTGATTTGCATGCGTGTATGTGTCTATGTACAGATACATGCACATATATTCTATCAGTTATTGCAAATTACTTGGAAAAAGGGTATATCAAATAGATATATTAATAAAGGCTGACTGTCCATGGCTTTCTTTCCATTCTAAAAAGATAACAAACAAGCATCCTCTTTAAAGCTCTCCTTTGTTGTATAGCACATTAATAGACTTATGCTTTTGCCTTTCAGTATGTTTTGTCCTAGAGAGATATCCAACTTACTGCTGCTCAAATGATATATTCTCCTTCATTTTTTTGTACTATCCAATAAAATGTATTTCAAAGAACTCTCACAGTATCTTTAAAATCATAGATATTTTTTGTGACAGTTACAGTTGACCTAACAACATATTGTATTGTTATGCATACATAACAGTATAAGAGTATTTAAGTATATCCGTTACAAAGAAACTGACACTGGCTACATCCACATGTGTGCTTTACTGTGGACTTGGCTAAATAGTTCTTCAGTAAAGCATCATCATCTACCCATATTAGGATGCAGTAATTTATTAACTCCACCATAGAACAGAACTGTCTGGGACAAGTACTATCGTATGGCAGACTAATTTGTGCCAATGCAACACATGTATAGTCAGTGACCAAGGTTTGCTAGGGCACATTCAGGGGCTTCCTACCAGCTAGCCCCACACTGTAGCACCCTCATGGCCCAGCCATCTCCTCTGCCTCCTGATACCACCACCCAGAGACCTGCTGGGTCCCCTGCCAGCCTGGGGTTGCTCTGCCCTGGCTCAAATCGTTGTGCTCTCAGGTGCACATGCAAATGCTGTATCTAGGAACAGCTGACTGCAGTGTGAACTGCACTGGAATTTGTTGTTTCGGGTTAATTGCACATGTATATACACCCACTGACAGTCAGAAAGTCACTGATAATTTTGGTAAATAGTATGATATGTTTATTTCCATTTAAGGGAAGGAATATATGATTGTGTGCCACTTTTAGCAAAATTTATATTAACATTCATATCTTTTTATTAAACCATAATATTTTTCATAGTTACAGTTGTACCTAAGTTTCCATTGTTCCTAGTTGTACCACTAATGCAGCAGCTAATTAAAACGTATATTAAGTTTACCATATCTGTAATATTCTATGTATGCTTTTCTTCTACAGTAAAAGTTCCCCTTTCCCCTTCACCATATACTACAACAACAATTTAAAAGACAGTAATCCATGCATGTTCCCTGACAATATATAGTGGATACAAAGAGACTACAAAAAACTTTCTACAGCATTCATCCTACATAAAAAGAAGAAATGGAACAAATTACTCCAAGAACAAGCTCCCCAACCACAAAACAACCATCAGAGTACCAACACCAACACCTTATAACATTCCAACCTCAGACTCGATGAAACTGAAAACAGCAACCAACCCACAAATCTTATCAATCTCTCCACACACACGCACCTACCAAAATTAAAAAATCTGTCCATTCTAAAGGCCTAAATTTCTGTCCAGAAAAATACCCTAACAAAATACTCCAATGTGGAGAACCAGAAGAATTCTTCCGATGCCTGTGCCTCAAAGAATATTTCCACGACCAAACTGAACCCACTCCCAACAACAACTTATCCTCTGACAACATTCAGGAAAGGATCAATGCCAAAAAGCCCCCCAAAATCATCAGACTGGACACCTCTCAGTGGACAAAAACCTAACCTAGACCGCTACATTGACTGCTTCAGGGAAAGAATGATCAGTGAAAGAATCAGCAACACGCGTCACTACAACAACCTCTCTCTACCAGAAAAAAAGGCCATAGAATCTCTAAGATCTAACCACGAAATAGTAATAAAACCAGCAGTTAAAGGAGGAGCTATAGTCATCCTAAACTGTAAGGATTACATACAGGAAGTCAAAGACAGATCTCTGACAAAGAAGTACAAGAAAATCCTACTCCCCTTTTCACCAAAAAAACTCAACAATACCATCAAATCATTTCCATCAAGACTACAAGAAAAACTTCAGACCTTGATCCCCCTGCTACCTAACCCAGGGACTTTTAACATGCTCCCTAAAATCCACAAACACAGGAACCCTGGCAGACCTATCATATCCAACATTGGGACCCTGGCTCAGGAAATACCAGGTTTCGTTGAATCAATCCTAAAACCGCTTGTCACCCACAAAGCAAGTTTTGTACAAGACACTACAGATTTTTTACGGAAACTTAAAAACATAGACCACCTTCCCAGCAATACACTTCTAGCCACCATTGACGTTACCAGCCTATATACCAACATCTCACACCAGGATGGCATCCAAGCCTGCTTTACATATCTACAGGAACAAGATTACAACTCAGAATACAGACCCTAAGATATTACTGACCTTATACACTTCATCCTCACGTAAAGCAATGTCACTTCTAATAATCAACACTTCCTCCAGATGATGGAAACAGTTATGGGCAATAAAATGGCCCCATAGTATGCCAAACTTTTTATGAGCCACCTGGAAGAAGACTGCCTCAAGAACTGCACCATCAAACCCTTGCTATACTTAAGATACATCGATGACCTCTTCATCATTTGGACTGAGAACCTGCAATCTCTGATTGAGTTCCACCAGAAATTCAACAATCACCATACCTCCATCTGACTTTCTTTAGAATACTCCAGCACCAACATCTCCTTTTTATCCAGAAAGGTAAAATACAGACCACATTATACAAGAAACCCACAGACTAATATACATATCTGCACAGAACCAACAATCACCCTAAACACACCAAAAAAACTGTGATGTACAGCCAAGCCCTCAGATACCACCACATTTAACACCCGGGATTGCCACCTCACCAATCTTAAAAAGGCTTTCACCCAGCGAGGACACTTGTTCAGAGAGGTAGATCACATGTTTGAAAGAGCCACCTGGATACCAGGTGAAGAACTGCTGCAGTACAGAAGAACCCCCCCCACAAATTGCACACCGCTGGTTATGATGCATCACCCCTCCCTTGAACCTGTATGGAAAATCCTCAAAAAATTGCAACCCACACTAGACAGAGACCCTATTTTTAAAAAGATCTTCCCAGAGCCACCCATCCTAGTCTTCAAACAAGCACCAAACCTTGCCAACCTCATTACCAGAAGCAAACTTCCTCAAGCCCAGAACACACCAAAAGGATCCAGACCGTGCCATGACAAGAAATGCAAGACCTGTCAACATATCTTGACCACCCCCACAATTACTATACCCCACAACAGAGCATCCCTGGATCTTACAGCTGTACCTCCAGAAATGAAATATACCTCATTCAATGTACCAAATGCCTTGATGATCTATTTATTTTCAATTTAATATATTGTAAATATTTTGCCTTAGACCTTCCAGGTTTTGTTGCATTGTGTTTTCCTCCATGAGATGTGTAATAAGTCAGCATCCTGGGGCTGGTCTAAATATAAACCAGCTGCCTGCCTCCTCTTCTGCCATGCTTTGATCTTACTAATTATCTGATGTTAATTAGATGGGAGGCTGCCCTGATGAGAAGGGCCTATGTATATGATTCTGACTTCTCATTATGGTATCCCATGCCTTGTAGATGTTTCCTCCAGGTAGTGCTAGCACTGGGACCCATGGTCTGGAGTCTCACTAGGATTCTCACTCTCCACTGGAGGTCACAGTACCAGTGCCCTCACCCTGGGTTCTCTCTTTACACAAATATGAATTAGGGCCCCAGCCACAGCCCCTGGGCTCCAAGCCCACACACACACTTGGGGCTTCAACCCACATCTTTGGGCTTCAAGTCCGCACACCTCAGGCCTCCAAGCCCACCTCTGGGATCAAAGCTCTAAGCCTTGTCCCCAAGCCCTCCTTGGGCAATCCCCTTATCCCTGGCTCTGGGAGCTGTCTAAATAAAAAGATGACCAAACACCAGTCACAAGAGTAAACTATGCCTGGAGTAAGTGACCAAACACCAGTCCAATGTAAAACACAAGAGTGAATTATGTTCGAAGTGTGAGGGAGTTACGATTGCAGTGCTAATGAGGTGTGTGGCTGCATGGCTGGCAGTCACAGTCTCCTGACTGAAAGTCAGCTGACATACAGGGCATATTCTGATTGGCTCTCTAGCTTATAAAAGGGGAGAAATTTCTGGAACAAGCATGGGACCCACATAACATCGGAGAGGCCTGATCACCCTCACCAGAGGTCCTGCATCCACGGCATCCCTTTCCCCCGGACGCCCCCCATCACAACTGAATACATCATTCAGATGTGCGAAGAGCTCTCGAGTTCCCCGTAAGTTTGGTTTTGAAGTTGTTGTAAAGGGAACTGCCAGCGTGGAAGTGTGAAAAGAGCATTTATGTGCTACCCGGTGCAACTTTTACGGAAGGTGTCTACACTGTGTACATCGACAGCGCGAGTCTGTGTACTTCAGCAGTGTGAGTAAAGCATTTATTTGTTACATCGTCTCTTCAATTTTTTCTTAAATGGGAAGAAGTAGAAGAAAGAGCAAACAAGGTTCCATAACCCTTTCGTCCCCGGCCTGTTTGGATCTCGGGGTCAGTCACCCGCACGTTTCCCTACCACAGGAGCTTCCTTAATAGCTTCCCAAGGCTTGCTCCCCGCCCCCTCCCCCCCACCCCGGAGCTTCATTCTAGCTCCCTATATGCAGCCTCAGGACTCTACTGTGAGCCTGGGCACTGTCACAGGTCCCTCCGCCCGACTTGGGCCCTATCTCAGTGCTCACTGTGAGCCGGAGCTCCTCCTGCCTCAGTCTCACCCACCAAGGATGTGGAGTTGGGGTTAGAAGGTGTCCCTACTCACCTTTCACCAGGGCTGTAACTTGCCTGGCATTTCTGGGACTGTCCCACCACAGACAGTCCCACCAGACCACCCATCCCTGGCCGGGTGCAGTTTTCAGTCATGCTCAAGGGGTCTCCTCCTTCCCCATAGACTCAGCCCTTACCTTCAGAGATGTTCCATGGGCAGCAGCTGAGCCAAGCATTGTTCCTGCAGCTGTAGCAGCAAACTGCTGCCTCTTTGCGGTTCAGGGCTCAGCTTTTATAGAGCAGAGCTGGCCCTGCTTCCAATAAGGCAACTATGCCTAATTGGCTTTGCAGGCAGCTGCAGACTGCCTAGCTGCCATTCAGACCCATAGTAGTAACAGAGCACCCTGTGTACTGTTACAAGATGCTAGTGGAAAGTCTAAGTTTGGGAGTAGCATCATATGTTAATTTTGGAATAATTTCATAACATTCTCAACTTTTGTGAAATCTATAGCATTTTCAAACTCCACAAATGTTATTGTTTTATTATTAATAAAGTTATAATTTCACATCTGTATACAGTAATGCACAACCACAGCATTTTGAAATTCTCTCCTAGGCATAGCTGGAAATATTATATTTAAGCTATCCATAATTTAAAGCTCCAAGAAATTATTGAAACGGTTTTATGAATTTCCTATGGAGCTTACAACCATCAATCATTTATGATGACTTACACTACATATTAATACTTAACAAATATACAAATAGCAAAGCAAACAAACAAACAACAACAACAAAACCCCAACAACTTTCTAAGGCTGCCATTCATTAAGGTTTAGTGTGGATCTTAGTTTCATCAATAATACTTCTCTGCCAGATGCTCAATTTTGAAAAATCCAGATTTTACTATATGCAGTAGCAAGTTTGTTCTTGATTTTATTGGACCTAGGATTCTATATAGTTCCCCTCCCCTTTCATTCCCTACCTTCTACCAGCCCACACCACTGTCCATCATTGTAGTATCTTATGGTTTCTGTGGTGCATATACAGCACCACCTGATGCTCTGAACCTGGTGATGCTGGAATAAGTCCAGACCCTGGAATCTCTACTAGTTACACGACCTGTGCCTGGCGATAAAATTGATGGAGACTCACCTAGAGTTCCTGCAAAACCTGGGTGGAAAAAAGCAGAAAGAAGTTGTTCAGAATAGTGATTCCAGGTTCCTCATAGTTAAATTGGATGAATCCAGTGATGAAGGATATAGTATCTCTCCACATTCTTTCTCTTTTCAACTGTTTGAAGAGTACATAAAATAAAATAAAATCAGCCTAAACCAGGTGTGGAAATCAGGATGCAGCTTCCTCAGTAAATCATATTTTTGTTGACATATTTAATATTTTAATGGGTTAATAATTAAAATCCTTTCAATTTCTAAATTAATTTTATTAGTATTAGCTTAATAGTATTGTAACACCCACTCATTCTGACAGTTTCTACTATAACAGTGCCCTTGCAAAACATGTAGTGCTATGATGCACAATGTATTTGATTTTTTTTCCTGGTTTTGCTTAATTTAAATGAATACTGTATGTAACAAATTACATGTAGTTATGTTTATTTGTATGCTTAACACTTTTTAATCGTGAAACAGGTCATCAAGTTTAATGCTTTGTATACCATTAGATACGTATCTCCAGTGCTGGTTTCTTCTATGGAAGTTTCTTCATATATAGTAAATGAAAGAAAAACATAGTTATCGTTCTTATTTGCAGAAGACTATAAATCTCGTGGAATTGATTCAAAATTTGCTGTCCAAATAAATTTCAAACTGCAGATACAAGCTTCTTTTACTTTAATAAATCTTAATCTTTTTTTTTTTTTTAAGTTTTGTTGTGAGATTTAGTTCTGGCTTGAAAAAAAAATGTCAGCCTACTACTATGTCTTCTAAACCAAATAAAAATAATAACATATAGACAACAGTTTATATGTTGAAATTAAATATTTACTATTTTAAATCAATATACATACCCATAATGGGGCTACATTAAAGGTACAGAAAGGTCCACAGCAAATATGACAAACAGATAAGAACTAAAGATCTATTAATTTTCTTGGATGATCAGTTCACAAACATTGCTGCAGTCTTTCAGAGGCTACAGGGGCTTCTTATCAAATAATTTTTCCACGTACAACTAAACTAATTCATGGCTGATTCAAAATTCCTTGCAAAACTAAAACGAGCATTCTCTAAAAAACCCAGAGGTTTCCTATTTGGCCTCCAAAATCTATGAGCATAAAATAATATCCAGATTGTCTCAGGTCCTCTCACAATCAAACACCAGACTGTCTCAGAATTTTGGATTCAAAATCTCAAAAATCTCAACTTATAGTTTATTTCAGACCCCAAAGAATCTAATGTCCCCTCAACTTTCATAAGATATATTGTATGTTTGTTTTTTATTTAACCAAATGTGCTACAGCATATGCATGGGGAATTTCCTGCTTAAATATTCAGAATTCAAAAACTACTAAACCACCGAACTTTAAATAAAATGTATTACATGCATTTCAATACTATAAACCAAATATGCTGGGTATTAATGTATTTAATCAGTTTTTAAATACTTACTTTGAAAAAAAACTTGTCCAAAAGTGGGGAAAAATGTTGGTCATGATTTTCATTAATGTCAAAGTCATTTGCACTGCATTGGCAATATAAAGGTGTGTATGTGGGCATACATATATTTTAAAACTGATGTGTATCCATTTTACATGGCCAGAGTGGTTTAAATGGCCATTAGTGTAAATGCAAATCTGTTTTATAGTTCATTCATAAGTGACTTGTTCAAACAGAACAAGTCAGAAGGGGGTTTAGGATGAAGCAAGTATTGCTATCAAGGCTGTGGATTCTTAGCACTAGCATCTTGCAACTCTAAACATACTGGGAAATGGAGTTAAAAATCAGTTTATCGCATGGAAGTAATTACTGAATAATGATTCATTTATAAGTGAATAAAGCTTCTCCCAACCCACCAACCCCGGGACCTTCCTGAGTGAAAACTGTGCTTGAATTTATGTATGTTTGGGGTAGTTCTGTTTTTTTCTTGGCAGTCTGTCAATAGTCTGATCAACCTCCCATCTACTGTTTTGATGATGCTTTTACAAAATTAGTACTGAGTCCAGAGAAATTTCATCGGTACAGACGCATACGAAAATTATACTGCCAAAAACATATGGTTTGGAATAAAAGATCTCAATAGCAGGTAAAATGAATGTAGGTCCATAGTATCATAGTCATAGTATCATAGTATCTAGGGTCAGAAGGGGCCTAGAGCAGGCCATCTAGTCTGACCCCCTGCTAATGGCAGGAACGAGTGCTGGGGTCACAGGACCCCAGCCAAGTACCTATCCTAAGTTGAAAAGAAAGTACCAATGTTGTTTATTTCTGGTTCACACTTAGAGAAGCTTGTTTAATTTTTGCACAGAAAAACCTGAATAGAGATATCTAACTGAACCCAAACTACTCTCCTTCAGTCCAGATCACTTGAATTTGTCATACTCAGAAGAGTATGACTTATTTTAACTATTTGCTCAGCTGTAATTTAGCAGCTCTTCTCTTTCCTCAGTGGGGTGCCTAATCAGTAGCTAGAGACTTCATAGTGGCCACCCTACATTTCATCTGGACAGAACTGCAAGACCAGAAACTGATGAGGGCTGATTGGCACTGACTGCTACAAAATTAGCATTTTCATGGAAGCCAACATCAATTATCATCAACAGATGTGATACTCGCGTAGGAGATTCTGAACAAATTGGCAGCATAGGCCAAATCACTTAACTGTACTGTAACGATGAGTGAAACCTAAGTAAATGAAAGAAATTAAACTAATAGGGCTGTTGCTACTAAAAACATGTATCCTTTGGGGGAGGGGAGAGAAATCTAAAATATATTGAGAGCTATCTGGCAATCCATAAAGAGCTTGGTTCTTGGTATTTAGTCAGTATCTCTTACAAATTCAATATTTGACATTTTATAAAAGGATCTATGAACCTATGTGTAAAGATAAGGACTCTATGCTTTGAATCATTATGAAATCATATATTTTTACAATAATTATTCTGGAATGTTGTGAGCCTAGCAAATTTAAAATCTAAATGTAAAACCAATTTCATGCATTAATTTTTTCCATCAGCCCAACATATGTACAAATATATACAGTACCACTCAGTAACCCAACACTTCCATTCTCCAGATATGCTCACAAAGGCAAACATCTTGTAAACTCATCAAGATATTTTTCTTTTAAAGAAGGACTTTAACAAAAAGAGACAGTGCTGCTGTTGTACAGGAGACAACAATGGGATATGAGGCTAGAAATACCCAAATAGACAAACAGAGTTTATAACCTGTTTCTGGCTTGACCAAGTCTATGGTGCACAGTGAAGGAAGGAAATTATACTGCTATTACCCATTTTAAATGGTAACACTTGAACACTACAATAATTTATCTTAGGCCCTAATTTATGACCCTGTTCTATTCAATTGGACAATCTGAATATGTTTAATCACATTCAGGACATATACAAGTTATAATTTATGAGCAAAATTCACCATAGTGTTTCAGGGGTATGTTGTGGCTGAAAATAACAGGAATATGAGTATAGTGTCATCACTTCACTGACCAAGAAGAAAAAGCATGATCTCATGTTCTACAGTGTTCAGAAAAGATAAACAGAAGTAATGTACATGACTTATGCAGGTGTGTATAGCATTAAGAAGTAAACTCAAAGCAAAAGTGAGCTGGATGAGTAAAAACATGGAGCTGGGCTAATTTAACAAAATAAAATGTAGAAAGAATAATGATGCTTTTAAATACATTTACACAAATCTAATACTAGTGCCTTTATAATCATTAGGACAACTACAAAACCTCCTGTAGGAGTTTACAGACCTTTTCTAAGCAAGTTTTAACCAACCTGTTATTTTTGTTTCAATCAAGGTGTTGCTTCAATCAAATTCAGCAAACAAGTAGCTTTCTTATGCTAATTGCTGTCTGGTACAAGGTGTTTCTTTTACATATCATATATTCAGCTCCTCATTATCATTCTAAAATATAAATAAGTTATAATCTAAAGACTAATTTTGCATAAGTTAAAAAAATTTTGACTGTGAACCACAGGTATGCACTTTTCTTAAATATGAGCATTCTGGAATGATAATGCATTGAATGACATCCTCCTCCTTGTTACCTTAATTTATACATCAGGGTGTATAATTTGTTTAGTAAAGAACAGAGGAATTAAAATATAATAAATATATACAAACCAAATGCTATTTGCAAAATATTTAAAGCTTTAATGGTAACCTTTATCATATATTAGAAATTGGTAACTCCACAACACTACCATGTGTGGGTGAATTCAGAACATTTGCATCCTTATGCATCTCATTGGTAATTTGAATGAGTTTCCTTTAGATCTAATGATGCTGCTGGACTCAAGGTTAGTAGATCAATGTGCAGTGCACATCAAAATCTAGCATGTAGTTTTAATGTCTTCCTGGTTATATTTATTCTGTATCACTGGCTCATTATGAAAAATCAATATAGACATGATTATGCTTTGTCCAATTACTCTATGCACCTGTGGAGCAAAACAAAAATTTAGTACAGTGACTTCACAAGTAAAGCTTCCATTTGAAAGGTTTTTGTGATTTGTTGCTGCATAATCCTGTCCTTTTATATTTTTCCCAGTTAGACTAGAGTATCACTGATTTCAGCTTACCAATGATAAAAAATAAAATTGGTTTACTAGGTTGAACACATTGACTTATGCACCGAGGACAAAATTATTTAGACATTTATTCTTCACAAAATCAGGGATTTTCCTTTTTCAATGTTTGCTAAAGAAGAAAGAGCTAACATACGGCTCCTATAAACAATGCAAATGATGTCTCTGTCCATATGATTTTGCCTTGCTTGGTTCTTATTTTCTTGATTGTTCCACAAGCAGGCCAGAGAGACAGGCAGAGCTCCAGCATCTGAATGTCTGGATGGTAGTGCAGGGAGCATGAGTTTTGGTTTAGCAGGAACTGGAGAATATTTTAGGACAGAAGGAACCTGTACAGAAAAAAAAATGGGTTCTACTGAACCACAACGGAAGCCAGATTGCTGGCACCAAAAGACTGTACAGAAGTTTTTAAATTTAAAAAATGGTGGAAAGCTGACAGGTGCAAAAGAGCATGAAGATTGAGTTCAGACAAACTCAAAAGAGAGTGGTTTATATATTCTATACTCTCTTGAAGAGGACAGTGAAGAAATTATGAAATTTAACTGTAGATAATAATAAGGATAAGTCAGAATCTACAGTCCCAATCAAGCAGTAACATGAAGCTGCTTGAGCTTGAGCATGAGCAGTAACAGGAAGCTGAAAAATGACAAAATATATAAGTGCCTCTCCACAAATGACACAAGCCTAAAAAATAAGATGGGTAAACTAGAAGGTCTGGTATTAAACAGTGACTTTGACATAGTAGGCATATCAGAGACCTGGATGATAAGAACTAAGATATGATTATACTGGATTCTAAACTATAGTAATGATGGAGCAGACTTGTGTCAGTGGAGAACTGGTACTGTATGTTAAGGATAGTTTAGACAGTAACAGCAAAAAAATACTATCTGAAATCAGAACTACCATAGACTCCCATACTTGAATGACAAGAATATAATATTAGGATCATACTACCAACCACCTGCTAATGACGCTAAACCTGATTATGAAATAGGGAGATTTAAAAAAAAAAGCTGATAAAATGAGAGAAGCAATAATACTGGGAAAATTCAACTACTTTCACATAGTGGGTAAACACCTCATCAGGACAAGGTACAGAGATAACATTTCTGGATGTAATAAATGAGTACTTTCTAGAGCAACTTATCTTGGAAGCCACAAGAGGAAAAGAAATTCTTTGCCTAATCCTGAATAACATACAGGATCAAGAGGTATCTATTGTCAAGCCACTCCATAATACTGATCATAACATGATCACATTTAGCACTCTAATGGTGCAGGGGGGAGCGGGGAGAATAAGCGAAGAAAAATCCACCATGCTGATATAAAATGTTAGGAAGGGCAATCACACAAAATGAGGAAGTTAGAAATAAAAAAGAACAGTAAAATATGTAGGAAGCCTTCAGGCAGCTTGAAAGGTGTTTAAACTTACCATATTAGAGGCTTAATTAAAGCATGTAACACAAATCAAAAAGGGTACCAAATGTATCAACTAAGCCCATGAATGGTTTTATACTAGAATTCAAGAGGACATTCAAGGCAAAAAGGAATTCTTCAAATTTGAGGAGTGTCTAGCAAAAGACACTAAAGTCAATCATAAAAAACATTTTTTAAAGACTCAGCAGCAGGAAGCTAGCAAGAGAATCAGGGGGACCAGTAGAAGACCAAGATATAAAAGAACTATTCAGAGACGGTAGTAATAGCAGAAAAGCTGAATGAATTTTCTGTGATGCATTTTACTACAGAAGATACTGGGGAAATCTAGTATGGATGTTTCCTTGCATATAGTTCTGAAGAGTTGGACCCCATTGAACTGATAACCAGGAATCCTGGTTTTCTTTGGTTTAAAAAAAACCAAAAATCCTGGTTTTAAAAAAACAAGAAGACCAAAAAACAGAACTCCAATTTTCAGATATAAAAATGTAACCCAAAATCCACATTTTCCTATGATTGAAATAAAACACCACTAATTCTAATAAAACAAAAGGCTTAATCTGTCTCTCTGTGCATCTGTCTGTCTGTCCATAACACTTTTGGGCACCTGCTTATTTGCCACTGAGAGGGAGGGCAGTGATTGACTGCGCAGACTGGGCTGCACAGGCCCAAGTCTGAGCCACTGCTAGCAAAGATAGTGGAGCACGCCCTGACTGTCTGATCGGTGGGACTTGCCAAATGTCTCCCTGCCTGAGGGCAAAGTGTGGGGGAGGTCACAGTGGTGGTGCCCCCTCCACCACCTGGCCTTGAGACCCCCAAAATAGTTGGCAGGGAGGGGGAAGCAGCGGACAAGGAGGGGCGGAGAGGGGAGAGGAGGGAAAACAGGCAGATGTGAGTGGGGCCAGACCTGGAGTGCTGTGGGGGCGGGTAAAGTGGGGTTGGACCCAGAGTGATGGGGGGAGAAGGTGTAGAGCAGGGCTGGACCCAAAGCAGCAAGGAGTGGCAGGAGAGTGGGGCTGGACCCAGGGTGGTGGGGAAGGGTGGGTGTGGAGTGGGGCCAGACCTGGTGTTGCAGAGTGGGTGGGGAATGGGGATGGACCGGGGGGAGGGGGAGGAACAGGGGGATCCCTGCTGATAATAGAAGAAGTTGTCAATAAATCAATACATTAAATATTAACTTAATCTGGGCCCGGATGACATTCCCCCAGAGTTCTAAAGGAACTCAAAGGTAAAATTCCAGAAGTGTTGGCAATAATATCTAACCAACCATTTCAGTATAAACAGCTTCTGTACCAGTGCACTGGCAGTTGCCAGCATAACACCCATTTTCAAAATGGTTCAAAGGGAGTCCTAGAAATTAAGGACCAATAAGCCTTGCTTCCATCCCTGTCAAATTGGTCAAATCTACAGCAAAGAATAAAATCAGCAGTAACATGGACAAATGTTATTGGCTAGGAAAATGTCAGCATGGCTGCTGTGAAAGAAAATCATGCTTCACCAATATGCTGTAGTTGATTGAGAGTGTTAATTGAGCATAGGCACAAGTGGGATCAGGTTGATATATATCTTTCAAAAAACGGTCAATAAGTTTCCCCACCAAAGTTAAGAAAAAATAAAATGAGTTACTCCAAGTTTGGAGGAAAGGTTTTTTGTAGATTGAGACCTGATAAAAGACTGGTAGCAAAAGTTAGGGCTTAGTTATGTTTCAGGATAGAGGAAGGTCAAATATGGGGTCCCATAAGTATCTGTACTGGACACAATACTGTTCAACATTTTTATCAATGATCTGGAAATGGGGGTGCATGGTGAAATCTCTGAGCTTGCAGATGATATGAAGGTGAGGAAGAGAAGCTGCAGAAAGATCACATCAGGATAAGTGCCGTGTGCTCCCAGACTCCAAGGCCCAGCTGGAGTCAAGGGTTCTGCTCTACCCCAAAGGTTGGGTACACACATAAATATGGTATGTGCTGTCTAGTGCAACCTTTGTGCATAAACACGGCTTTAATGACAGTTGTGGTTGCTTGAGTCAGAATGTTGTCACTTATTCTTCTGTCCTTCTAACTGACATGGAAGATTTTCTAAATACATTACTGATAGTAACATTCCAAAGCTTTCAGGTGTTTCTGACATTCATCTAAGTTTCACACCCATGCTACAGGACAGGGATGATAACAGCCCAGCAGACAGGAAGTTTGGTTTGGGTCCTGATGTCTTAATCATGAGTTTAGAGATGTCTACAAGCAACTCTGGCAAATTTTATTTGGTGTTGAATATCATCACCTATGTTTACATTTTAAATGTTATTACTATGTCTACCAGCTAGAGGAAATTCTCAACAGCCTCAAAGTACTGGAGCAGCTGTTTGATTTGGGATAGGTTGGTAAACGATCTTGTTTTTCATGAAGCTGACAGTAAGTCCAAGCATTTCATATGCTTCACAGAAAGAGTAAAAAATAATATGGAGCTTCTCAACTGTGTGAATAAATGACACAGTCATTGATGTACTAAAGATCAGTAATGGAGGTGTTGGTTATCTTGGGTTTGGAACATAGCCAGTTGATCTTAAAGAGAATCCCATCTATGTTATTTTGGATACTGACTCCAGATGGAAATCTATCAGCAATGAGATGCGGAATAGCTGAAAAAAGTGTTGGTTCAGTCTTTGCTTGATTCTAGATCTAATATTAAAGGTGTCCATCACCACATTGTTGCTTCAGATAGTTGCTGTCGTACCATCATAGAGAAGTCTGATGATGGTAACATATTTTGACAGGCACCCGAATCTCATCAGCATCTTCCATAGGCCCTCTCTGTTAATTGAATCAAAGTCCTTAGTCAGGTCAATGATTGTCAGGTCAATGACTGTCAGAAGACTAATGGAGGAAAGCTGTCCCTATTCTTTCCATTTGCTTCAGCAAACTTTGAGATAGATTTTTTTGAAGACAAGAGCTGACAGTGATATGGAACTTCTACTGCTTTCCCTTTTCCAGCAGGAAAATTGCACATTTTTCTATAAAGTAAGTTTCCTGATTCAATTTTAATTTTGGAACAAACCCCATTTGTACAATACCTGTACAAAAATACACAAACTGCATGCTTTTAGTGCACAATGAAAAAGGCTTTATTCACTGTGAGCTAAATATATCTACCACTACCAGCATATGCAATTTGTTGTCTGTCTTGATTTTAGATGATGATGTCAGAAAATCAATGAGCAGAGTAAACCACATTGCCAAGTTTTGGTGTGTTGTAAGGGAGTAAGATTCTTATTGCTAGTAGGAATGCAGTGTGCTCAGATTAAGTATTGTGACAGTACTTTTTCACATTCTTTTTTTCACTACGGTCCATAAATCGATTTTTTCCAATCTCTGAATTCCAATCTGTCTCCTTATGTCCTTGGAAAGACACATCATGAACTGACTAATTCACATCTATCCATCTACCTATTTGTTCTCTCTATATGGGTGTCCCATTCTCTCAATTTATGATTACATGCTTTTCTGCTTTGATTAATATGGTTTTAGGGGTGAGTCTTGTGACAATTGTTTCCATGCCTGTACCCTTTTTATTGACACTGCAGCACTGCATACTGCTTCACACTTGCAACTCAGATATAGGCTCTAGATTGCTCGTTCCTGAAATAGGAGTGTTCATGATTGCATGGAAGAAAGGGTATTGGTATCTTACTTTGAGCACATGATTTGGAGAGATAACCATAGATTTGTCATAGTAAAACAGAGCTGTTGGTTTTAGACTTACAGTTTGAAAAAGGAGCCAAAAGGGAGACAAAATAGCAAAAGAAAAAATGTATATATAAAAGTGTATAAAGTTAAAAAATGTGTGGGGAAATAACAAATTCATACTAAGATTAAAAATTAAAGATAAAAAACTAGGATATGAACAAAAAACACAAATAATATTTTACAATAAGCATTGGTTATTTTCTCTTAGTACCCAGATTCAGATCTTATAGTACTGTTCTTCACTCCTTGGAAAGCTTCTATTTATTTAGTATTTTCCATGATAACTCTTTTTAATACCCATTTTTTTCTGTCCCTATAATATATGGTTTGTGGAAGGTATTTTGTTTTATAGGTCTCCTTATGGAGACTGATGATGTGGAGGACAGCCTTTCAGTGTTCTAATTAATTTAAGGCCCATCTGTAGTTTGAGCCATTTTTTCCAAAATATTTAGAATTATAGAATAATAGGGTTGCAAAGGACCTCAGCAGGTCATGTAGTCAACCCCCTACTCAAAGCAAGACCATCCCTAACCAGATAATCCCAGCCAAGACTTTGTCCAGCTGGGTCTTAAAAACTAGTTTGTTCTAGTGTTTCACTACTGTCCTGGTGAATTTTTTTTTCCCTAATATCTAACCTAAACTTACCTTGCTGTAACTTGAGACCATTGCACCTTGTTCTGCCACCACTGTGAACAGTCTAGCTCCATCCTCTTTGGAACAACCCTTCACGTAGTTCAAGGCTGATATTTAATCCTTCTCAGGCTTCTCTTCTCCAGAATAAATGCTCCCAGTTCCCTCAGCCTCCCCATATCAGTCACGTGCTTCAGATGCCTAACCATTTCCATTGTCCTTTTCTGGACTCTGCAATTTGTCCACATCCTTCCTGTAGCAGGGGGCCCAAAACTAGACACATTGCTCCAGATGTGCTCACCACTGCCCAATAGAGGGGAAGAATCACATCCCTTGATCTACTGGCAACACATCTACTAATCCAGCCCAGTATGCTGTTAGCCTTCTTGGCAACAAGGGCACACTGTTGGTTTATATTCAGCTTCTTGTTCACTGTGACCTCCACGTCCTATTCTGTAGAGCTGCTGCTTAGGGAGTCAGTCCCTAGCCTGTACTAGTACATGGGATTGTTCCAGCCTAAGTGCAGGACTTTGCATTGTCCTTATTGAACCACATGGGATTTCTTTTGGCCCACTCCTCCAATTTGTTGAGGTCTCTCTGAATCCTAGCCCTACCCTCCAGTATATATACTATTCCCCCACAGCTTGGTATCATGTACAAACTCTGTGAGGGTTCATGCTATCTCATCTTCCAGGTCATTAATGAAAATATTGAACAAACCTGGCCACAGGACCAACCTCTGGGACACTCCACTTGATATCAGCTGCCAACTAGACACCGAGTCACTGACTACTATCGTCTGAGCCCAATGATCCAACCAAGTTACAGTCCATTTATCCAACCTATATTTGCTTAGCTTGCTTGTGAGAATGTTGTGGGATAATGTATCAAAAACTTGCTAAAGTCAAAGTAATTCACATCCACTGGTTTCCCTGCATCCACAGAACCAGTCAGCTCATTGTAGAAGACAATCATGGTGGTCAGGCATGACTAATCCTTGGTGAATACATGCTGACTTCCTAATCATATTCTCTTCCAAGTGCTTAGAAATGGATTCCTTGAGGACTTGATCCATGATCTGGCAATGATTAATTTATTCTCAAACCTAGTAGGCTGAACTTTTGAGCCCTATTCTCAGCTAGGTTTTTTGTAAGTATTCTACAATGTCAAATGTCCCACCTCACACATATGTAGAAAAAAAGGTAAACTACTGTAGTCATGGTTAAATGTAAATTCCTAAAAGACTGAACTGTGGTAACATCATTCAATACATAGAGCATGTATTAACTCTATAGTCCCTTCCTTTTTTACCAGGGATTCTGTTTTTTTGTGATGATAAAAAAAGAAACATCCCCAATTTTCAGATTTAAAAAAGCAACCTAAAATCCATATTTTTTTCATGATTAAAATATTAAAATAAAACACTACTAATAAATATATATATATATATAGTGGCGTTTTGTTTTAATCACAATAAAATGTGGTTTTGGGGTTACTTTTTTAATCTAAAAATTGGGGATTTTTTTATCATAGCAAACTATACATTAGTGGTGTTTTCATTTTAATTGCAGAAAAATGTGGATTCTGGGTTACTTTTTTAATAAAAAAATGGGGGATTTTTTTTTTATCACAGAAAACCAGGATCCTTGCTGATTACCATGAGCTCTTCAATAGCTACCATTTTGTCTTTGGCTTCTTACACAGACTTCCACAAACTTCCTGTTATTTTTCCAGTGCAAAGCAGCATCACATTCACCATCCTGTGCCTGAGAAGAGCAATCACCTCTTTAGTATCACTATAATTAATAGTTAAAAATTAGGACAGAAGTGTGACCTCAGACCTCATGATGCACTTATTTGTTCTTTTATTTTCTTTGCCAACACTTAGAAAGTTCTACTGAATGACTTTCCTTACCTTAGCTAACAGTTCTTAGATTCCTGTTGTTCATTTTAAAATCTTTCTCCCTCTGCTCTTCTAACATTTTTTGTTTCCTCCTAAGTTTAGTCAATTAAAAAATCTACTCAGGCATTTGATTGTGTTCTTCAACAATATGTTAAGGTTTTAAGATCACTGATTCTCTCACTTTTCTGATTTGGTTTGCTCCAAAACTTGTTTAATTCCTCATTTGGCTCTGTTCCTTGTTTTTTTCTGAGTGATCTTGTTATGTCTCAGATATGCTATATAGACTTTTCTTCATCTGTTATCTATTTATTTTTTTAAATGAATGACAGCACTTAATCTAACACCTATTACCTCTTGAAAAAACAGTCACAATGCATACCTCACTACACAGGTATCTCCCAAAAATTCATGTTCAGACTTACTTATTCATATCCCATATGTTTTCAACAAACAAACTAATGGAAATGTCTATGCCTGTTCTAAACAGCTTTTACAAACTATTTGTCATTGTTTGGATAGCAGTTTCCCAAATTTAGCAAAACAAACATTTTTCTTATGCTAATTGCTTTCTGTTACAAATTATTTGTTTTGAATCTGCCTCAGTAGATTCATCTCTTCAGTATCATACAAAAATCTACAATGCTTTGCAATCTTAAGAATAATTTAACATAGGTTAAAAGTACAACAATTCACATATATACTTTAGCTTAAATAGGTTCTGGGACTGTAAATAATGGTCTAAACACCAGAAAATTTTCATTTCAAAATTGCTATTGTGGAGATTATAACAGTCTAAGGGATTTCACAAAAGCTCTATAAGTATGGTCAAACATAAAAAACAAAACAAAACACAGGATATGTGTTTAACTAAGGCTTATATTTCTGTAGAGACATTAACTCGGGACTTTTATCTGCTGATCTGACTTCAAGACAGCACAGCAGTCAATTATGACACCACTGCTTCATCACCTCAGATTTTCTGGTTTGACATCTGAGAACTAGTCTTTGTGAGACAATGATCTAAAGTTTGTATCAGCCTAAATACCATTGGTTCCATTTCCTCTCTAGGCAATTAGAGGAAAATAGTTTTTAGCTCACCTTAATGATGCTTGGTAGATATCAAACGTTGGTCTTCTCTGAGGTCTCCAGATAACTTCTACCTTTTTAGGTCGACATAAGTGCCCAGACTTTTGTGTTGGCACTTTGCCTTGCCACCCATAGCTTGTGTTATGATATAACAAGTACAGCTTTTGTATTCCCAAAGGGTCAAATCATATTTACTCTGTAGATGCATAAGCAGTGATACACTTGTGGAAATTAAGGTCTTGACATTTACATAGAATTCAGGATGTGGCATGATCCTTGCTAGCCTACTGAGCATGCTCAGTAGGTCTGCACTCCGGCCAGGCAGCTGCTCAGAAGAAATAGAATCACTGGGAAAATGAAATCAGACAATTCCTGAAACCTTATTTGAAGAGACATCACAATTTGTAGGTGTAAGAGACAGGCAGCCCTCTCACTTTTTACCCAATTCCTGTTAGTCAAGGTACAGATCAGCAACCTATGGTTGTTGCCTAGATCTGGCTCAAGACGCCATTTTATTTGGTCTGTAGAGTCAGAGGGCTTCTGCACCATTTTGGAAGTGGGAGGCTTCCAGTGGGGGCTTTGGTGGTGGGGAGTGCCATCTGTGTGGTGGCTGGGCAGCTAAGAAAAGTGATAGCAACAGGGAGGTGGTAGAGTCATCTATGGGGGCAGACAGGTTGGAAAGGAGCCGGTGCTCAGAGCTAAATTCCATTGAAGTGGGCCTCCCCCATTCCAAAGCACTGCCAGCATATAGGTTATAAGACTTGACCTGGAGAAAGAGAATTAGCTTCTATGCCTCATTCTCTCACATGGAGCATGAATTCATATCTCTTAATCTTCTGCAAAGTTCTCTAAATGTCATGCTCTGTAAGAGGCCACAGACTAGGCAATACCTAAAACACTCTCTCACCCTTCTCTGGACATATTGGATAAAAATGGATTAAAAAATCTTGCCATTTTTTCCACTATGGGAAAAGGCAAGAACCCAGACACCTTTAAGGGCAGCATTTCTCTCAATAAGTCAAATAACCACTGTTTCTTTCTATTCTTCATGATTCCAGCTACCTTTGTCTTTTGGCTGCCCAATGGACCAGCTTTAAAAAGTTGGGATGGAAAGCAGCTTAATACTAAGCCTTGGGTCTTGTGGAAAGAACAGTTTGCTAAGACGCAGGGCCTAACACAGGCATGGGCAAACTGGGAGCCTGAGGCCCAAATAGAAATGGGGCCTGAAAATGGTAATTTTAAAATTATTATTGAACATCATCTCTAGTGAAGGGGGGACCAATACTTAAAGTTTTGCTGGGACCATGAGGAGTCTAGTTACGGTGCTGCTAAGGAGGTGAAGCTGGTTTAAATCTGATCTGGTTAAGAAAATTTAGTTTCTGGGGTTGCATCCTGATCCCTTCTTAGTCATCTAAGTCTCCAGATTTGGTTACTGAAGCATCAAAAGGAATTCAGTTTTTGGACACATATCCATATGCATGTGCATGTAGATTTGCAGACTCATTGTGTTCACTGGGAAGAAGATGAGTGCATCACTTTTCATGTTTTTCTCCCAATAGGTGAGTAGTTAGGTCAATCATCAAGGAAACTAGAAGAGGTGGATCCTAGGTTCCCCTCTCTGAGAAAGGGTTTGAGTCTGGGTTTTCTTGACTTTCTCTGAACAGCAGCAATGATCCCTTGCAGTTGAGGATATTATGGAGTATCCTCTTTCATGATTGTATTATCTGTGGGCCCAAAGATAGCTGACATGGCCAATTTGTGATCAATAGCCTCTATTGCAACTTAGGCATGTGTTTCCTTGTGGGATGGATGACTCTGGATTCCTGATTCAGTCCATGATACACTGTTTCTGCTGCTCCTGCTTTTCCATTTCCTGTTGCTGTCAAGAGGTTTCAAAGAACTGAGATCCTTGCAGGAAATTCTTCCTCTATTTGGTATGGTCCTGGGCAATAGCCTTCTAGGAATTTTTATATTTATATAAAAATTATGTAAAAGATTATGTAAGGGATTATTAGCAGGGATCCTGGTTTTCTCTGATAAAAAAAAGTAATCACCAATTTTTGGATTCAAAGAAGTAACCCAAAATCCACGTTTTGTGATTAAAATGAAACACCACTATATATATATATATATATATATATATATATATATATATATAGCAGTATAAGGGATATGTGTGTGTGTATAGTGGTGTTTTATTTTAATCACAGAAAACATGTGGCTTTTGGGTTACTTCTTTGAATCCAAAAATTGGAGATTACTTTTTTTATCAGGAAAAACCAGGATCCCTGCTAATGACTATAATACTAACTAAGCTTTAAAGAGAGCACCAGAGAATGGACTGGCTAATGATGCAGGGACAGGCAAATCTGGCCCATGGGCTGGATCTGGTTTTGTAGTGAACTCCATTTCCCAGCTGCCCCTAGAGTTCAAGCTCAAGTCTGGGTTGCCATGGAGACCAGCCATGGCCGCACTGGCAGGGAGCATGGCAGGGCAGGGCAGGAGGCTGCTCTGGAGCCACTGTGACCTTGCAATGGGGCATTCAGTTTTAGAGCTAGGGCAGAGCCATGATCTGCAGCCTGCATGTTCTGGGCAGAGGTACACAGGCAGGGAATCATGGATCTGCCTTGGTTCCTTGCAGCAGTGACTGTCTGCTTTGAAGCAGGGACAAAGCTTCAATCCCCTGTCTGTGTGCCCTTGTCCAGAGTGCAGGCTATAGATCATGTCTCTGCCCTGGCTCCAGAGCAAGCTTCCCCCATCAGAAGATCCCAGCAGCTCCAGAGCTGTCCCTTTCCCTGCTCTGCCATGCACCCTTCCAGTGTGGCTAGTGCTTGTCTCCATGGCAAACCTAGCCTTGAGCTTTCACAGCGCAGCTGTGGTTGGGGTCTCCATGGAGACCAGCTACAGCCATGCAGGCATGGGATGCTGGGAAATGAAGTCTGGCTGCTGGCCAGTTCAGCCATTTTGCCCACCCCTGGACTAATGGCTGTACTGTAATATGGTGGCTAAAAGGTGCTGGGAAGTCAGTGCAACCTTTTTGAAGGAAAGTTTTCAAATCCTAAAGAATAACAAATCAGACATTGACTCCTATTTTATTTTAGTTTATTTAGCTTTGTTTTTTTCCCCATTTCACATTCTCCTATGACTCAGCATTTTTCTACCAGCTCTGCAGAAGGAGATGAATTGTGATTAAATTGAGCTCCTGAGAAAGAAGGAGGAGAAGGGAATTTGTCTCTTATTTCTATCTACCTTTATCTCTTTCTGTGGCATTATCAGAAGAGGGAATTCTATGCCAAACTCCTACACATCTCCCTGAAGTAAAGACCACTTAAAATGTGAACTTTGAAACTGTTGAAAAGGTGAGGTTATTTTTGGTGTTTGATACTGTTGGTTTTTTGGCAGTAATTTATGCTACTATTTGTTTATATGTGCAACCTCATTGTAGAGGGTTTTATTGGAAGACTAGCAAATTACCCATCAAGAATGATGAATTTCAGGGTGTGTTTACATGGCCCCAATTGCCTGCAGCACACCCTCCAGGGCCAGCCATATAAGGACTCCCTCTGCCATTGCCACCTCCTCCTGCAGCGCAGGGGATCCCTCCTCCTGCCTGCCCCCATCTAGCAGTAGGGCTTCCCTCCCTTCCTCCCTCCCTCCCTGCAACCTCCCTCTCTCTGCCAGCTGTTGTTGGGCTGGAGGGCAGGAGGGCACCACCACCATAAGTTAATCCTCCCCTCCCTGCTTCCCTCCCTTCCTTTCTTCCATACTACCTGGCCCAGACAACATCTACCACCATGACTCACCCCTTTGCCTACCCTTGACCGACACCCACCAGGGCATACACATCCTCCCTTCCTCCCCACCACCTCCCCCTCCCTGCCAGCTGTTGTTGGGGCCCCCTTCCCACTCCTCTCCCTCCTTCCCTCCATGCAGGGCCCTGACAACACCTGCCATCATGACTCCCACTTCACCTCCTCCTGCCCTCCTCCCCTCCCTCCCTGCCCTCTACCTCCCCATCCCTGCCAGGTGTTCTGGAGGCAGTGTAATGGGAAGCAGGGGGGGCACTGTGACCATGACCCTGCCTGTTCATCATCAGGTAGGGAAGAATAGGGAAGCTCTGCCCCTTGGACAGCTGGCATGTGTTTGCTGCTGCCACAAACTTCTGGCTCAACCTTGAGCCCATGCAGCCTGGGACCATGCAGCTAATCACCACCTGCCCTCTCAGTGGTGCATGCACAGCTGGCCAAAAGCATTATGGACAAACAGACCCACAGACAAACAGGCAAAGCACTTTATTATATTAGAATATTTATCTATGTTATATAACTGGTGAATATATATTTAAAGAACTAACTTATAGCCAAACAATGGTATGGACAAATAATGTTAATAAATTAAAGTGAGGGAATATATTTATTCTCATCAGGAGTTCCATAGTAAGTTTTGTAAGTTGATCTATACCAGGGCCAGGCAATTATTTTGGCTGAAGGGCAGCTTACTGAGTTTTGGTGAGCTGTGAGGCCTGCAAAGATACACCCATCAAATGTCTAAGCCCCACCATTTGGCAAGTGTTCTTTCCTATTGACCCAGAAGTTCTTCTGTGGGTGGGAGTTGCCATCTTGGAACTGGAAGGCCTGCCCTGTCATATGGTTCATGACTTAAGAAGGCCGACCCACCTGATACCAAACCATGTCCCAGAATCTTCTGCTCCTATAATGTGGTCCGTGTTGTGGTGGGTGTGCAGATCAGTGCTGCCTGCCATTTCTCAGTGCACTGAAAAGGGGTAGGAAAACAGCTCTTGCCAGTGGGCAGCAAGGGAAGCCCAGCTGGTCCCTAAAAGATGTGGGTGGGAAGGAGAAGGGCTTGGTACCATGTACTCCCTTGGCCTCTACTGTGTCTGCCTGGTGGGGCTGCAGGTTTGGTGGGGTGTGTGTGGAGACATGGGTGTGGATATGGTGGGATGCGTGTGAGGATTGTAGGTATGTGTGGTTAAGTGTGTGGGTAGAGTTTGGTGTGAAATTCTGAGGCTGCAGCCAAATCTATGCTGGCTTCTGCTGCTACTGCCACTGCTGCTTCACCCCACCTGCCTGTCTCATGACACTATGTATCAGTGCCTCCCCCCAGACACACCCATTTTTGGTTTGTGATGCAGCTGAGCTCCTCTATGCCTCCTTCATCCCTGTGCTCCCCCACCCAGCCAGACACAATAGGGTGTGGGGATATATTGTATGCCCTGGGTAAGCTTCCAAGTCCAGTGTTTCTCATGCCTCTGAGTAGTTCATTTCTGCCTCCAGCTGTGCAACCAGCTCTGTGGCCAGCTGGAGGGTGACAAGCTGCTGGCAAAGTTCCCTCTCTTAAGTTTACTTGCTACAATGCTGCTGCTTTTCCCTATCTGCTGCTCAGAACGCTGCAGTAGGGACAAGAAAAAGAGCCACTAGGGGTGGGGAGACCCAAGCAGTTCCCTGGGCAGCAGTGGCAGCAGCAGGCCTTCCTGGGAGCTATATGTCCTGGCTGGGGCCAGAGACCCTCCAGCAGGAGAGACTGGGAGAGCAGCTTGCTGCCCTGGACATGAACAGGCAATGGTTCAGCTCCATGCTGAACACAGCAAGTGCATTGATGGACCTGGTCAGATACAATTAATTGATGGGTGTCCACCTGCAGGCCAGATCCAATTAGCTGGCAGGGTGAATCTAGCCCACTGCTGTTTTAGGAATTATCTAGGAAATCTGCCTCAGGTTTGAGTGAATGGCCATGACAAAGAATGTCAATGAAATCATTACATGTACAAAAGGGAAAGTATCAAGTATAAAAGATTGTACGTTAGCCTGTGTTTAGACATGGTAATGATAGAACGCAATTTTGTGTTCTGCTCAGGAGTCCATGCTTCTGAAAAGCTATGAAATAAAGGTCAATGGAGAGAAGGGGAAGGGAAGAGAAATGACCCAGGATTTGGAAAAGAGGCTTTATGATGAAGGCTTAAAATCAATTTATCCAACTTATCAAAGTACGGCTGAGAAATGACTTAATCACTATGTATAGATACCATCATATGGTTGAATTCATAAAGATAGGGATTGTTTGTACTTGCTGACAAAGGCTGAAAGTTGAAGTTAGACCAATTCAACCTTGAAATGAGATGCAATTTTATAGCAGTAAGAGTAATTAAATGCTGGAACATCTTGCAAGAGGAGATGGTGGACTGACCATCATTAAGAGTTTTACTTGAGACTGAATGGTTTTCTAAAAGATATTCTTTGATGGAGGTTTAGGAAGAATTATTCTACTCTATCTGGCTTGTTGAGACCTAAATTTCCCAGCATTTCCCCGCTATGATAGAAAAAAATACACTATCATCTCTTTCATAATCTCTTCAAGTTCCATTTTTAAAAAAGTTGACAGCCTTTTTTCTCAAATTCTCCCAGAAGTCTGTTACACAAATTTGTCCTGCAATGACTGGAAACATTCTTCTACCTTCCACCCTGAATTTATCCATGACCATGGAGATGGAGACTAAGGCTAAGCCTGAGGACTAAGCAGGAGGCATACAAGCTATGGAAGAGAGGAGCTGTCTCCAAGGAGGAGTACTCTTGTGTTTGGGAGTGCAGGAGGGCTATTAGTAAGGCCAAGGTGGGAGTAGAGCTTTGCCTGGCAACTAGGATCAAGGACAACAGGAAGTCCTTTTTCAAATATGTGGGGAGCAAAAAGAGAGCCCTGGGCAACATCAGACCCCTGAGGGACTCGTCGGGCAACCTGGTGCTTGCAGCCAATGGTAAGGCTGAGATCTTCGATGGGTTCTTTGCCTCAGTCTTCCTGAGGGGGGACTGGGACATCCCTCCTGCCGGAAGCCTGAATTCCCCCTCGGAAATCACTGCTAGGCCAAGGGTGAAGGGAAACCTGGTGGAAGGGCTTCTGGAAGGGCTGGATGTCTTTAAGTTGGTGGGTCCAGATGACCTGCAACCAAGGGTGTTGAGTGAGCTGGCAGGGGTGATTGCCGGGTCTTTGGCTCGGTTATACGAGTGCTTTTGGAGTTCTGGACAAGTGCCGGAGTACTGGAAGGTGGCCAATGTGGTTGCCATCTTTAAGAAGGGGAGGAAAGAGGACCCGGAGAACTACAGGCCTGTCAGTCTCACCTTGGTACTGGGAAAAATCTTTGAGAAAATTCTCAAGTCCCACATCTGTGAAGGACCGACAGGGGACCTTATGCTGAAGGGAAACCAGCACGGGTTTGTTAAGGGCAGGTCCTCTCAGACCAACCTGGTTGCCTTCTACGACCAGGTGACCAAATCCATGGATGCAGGTGCCCCTGTTGACATAATCTTTTTAGACTTCAGGAAGGTGTTTGACACAGTCTCCCACCCCATCCTCATTAAAAAGACGGCTAGCTGTGGCATTGACCCCTACACGGTTTAGTGGGTCAGAAACTGGCTGATGGGGCGCTCCCAGAGAGTTGTGGTGGATGGGTCATACTCAACCTGGAGAAATGTGAGCAGCAGGGTCCCGCAGAGCTCGGTCCTTGGGCCTGCGCTGTTCAACATCTTCATTGTGGACTTGGACGAAGGGGTGGAAAGCATGCTATGCAAGTTTGCTGATGACACCAAACTGTGGGCTGAGGTCGGACACCAGATGAGAGGGAGAGGCTGCAGTGGGATCTGGGCCAACTGCACAAGTGGGAGGACAAGAACAGAATGGGATTCAATGTGGAAAAGTGCAGGGTGATGCATCTGGGGAGAAGCAACCCCCAGCACACACACTGGCTGGGAAGCTCCCCTCTTGCTAGCATGGGGGAGGAACGGGATATTGGCGTTATTGTTGACACCAAGATGAACATGAGCCGCCAATGTCAGACGGTGGTTGGGAAGGCCAACTGAACCCTATCATACATCCAACGATGCATTTTGAGCCAATCCAAGGTGGCAGATGGAGTACTGTGTCCAGTTCTGGGCACTGCACTTCAAGAGGAATGTGGACGGCCTCGAGAGGGTCCAGAGGAGGGCCACTAGATTGATATGCGGAAAACAGGATAGGCCTGATGAGGAACGTCTGAGGGACCTGAACCTGTTCAGCCTCAGTAAACAGAGGCTGAGGAGGGACCTGGTGGCAGCCTATAAACTGCTGAGGGGAGATCAGCAGGAAATAGGGCAGTCTCTTTTTTCCCGGGACCACCAGGGGTAACTAGGACCAATGGTCACAAGTTACTGGAGAGCAGGTTTAGGTTGGACATAAGGAAACACTACTTCACAGTTAGGGTGGCTAGGAT
>JAGPOW010003316.1:117325915-117379787 GCA_030014935.1 Caiman crocodilus
CAAGAATAGATTAGATAGGTACTTGGCTGGGGTTCTGTGACCCTGGCACTCGTTCCTGCCATTGGTGGGGGGGTCAGACTAGATGGCCTGCTTTAGGCCCCTTCTGACCCTAGATACTATCATACTATGATTATACACAGCTGTCTTGTGTTAATATTATCCTTTAATTTAAATATTTTTCCATCCCCGGTGTTTATCTTTTTGATGTATTATTAGACAGCAATCATATCCCCGAGTAGTCTTAATTTAACTTGGCAAAATAAGCCAAGTTCCTTTCATACAATAAATTCTTCATTCTCCTGATCATCCTAGCAGACTCTTTTCAGTTTGATTTAAACTGCCCTGAGTATGGGTATCCTAGGGCTGTGTGAAGCTTTGCATGGTGATTCATTTCAGAGAAGATTCAGCCTGATTCAGCATTCGAATCTCTGAATCTGAATCGAATCAGGAGACCAATAAAAAGATCAGAATTAAAAGCTTCCGAATCAATTCAGAAAAGATTCAGAGAAAGAGTCAGAGATTTGGGCAGTCCCCGCTTGCTGTCACAGGGAGCTGGACCTGGGCTCTGTGACACTAAGTAGGGGGCAAGGGGGCCTGGAGGCAGGGGCTGGAGTCCATGGGGGGACTCCCACCAGACCCCATCCCCTGCCTGCTCAGGGGCCTGCCTGAGTGGCCCCTGATCCCCAGCTGCTCTCCCAACTTTGTCAACACCTGCCCCTCCTGTCTATATAAATATACTGTATAGAGTATTTGGATATGAATTTAGTTTGCTCTTTATAGAAGGTCAGACTTCATGATTTGATTTGATGGTATCCTCTGGCTTTAATTTCTATAAACAAAGGCAAACAATATGGCTGATATGCTGAAGACTATTAATAAAAGGCAGTCAGTTGCCAATGGTAAAGAATTTTTAGTTATCCAAAGAATAACAGTTTGTTTTAACAACAGTAATCCACCACATAAACACTTTACATTTGTAGATAGAGCATGTGGGTGTCTAACGTCAATTAAAGGAATGTAGGAATCCAGTTGGATGAAAAAAATCCATCAGCATAATTCTCCAAATGGCAGAGCTTTTGCATATACACTGAGCACTGTGAAACTCAAGTTCAAGACTAGACACAGATACCATGTAAAAGCTCATAGATGATAACTTAGTCTCCAGGGAACATCATTCAATTTTCATTTCTTAGGTGCTTTTCTGGTTTGACAAATGAGGTATGATTTTAATCACACCTTTATAGCAGGTGTTGTTCAGTCTATTTAAGCTGCAGAAGCAAACATGACAGTAGCTTAACAAGGTGATGTTGTGGTGAATTACTGTTAATAAGAAAATCTGAGAAAAAAGCAGGGAGGATTATGGCAGGAAGTAAGGATAGTATTTTATTCATGTGCTTTGAATAAGTTTTCCCCATATAGTATGCAGTCATTTGAGAGATCTGTGCTCTCTATTATCAAAATCCTTTATGTATAGTTACAGCTTTTATGTAAAATTGACCAGCTAATGAAACAAAAGCTGTTCTGAATAAGTCTTTACTTTATTATGAAAGAGCAGTCAGTTGCTTCTGGATATATTAGGGTTTATTGGTCTTGTACAGATGTGGTATAATCACTGCTTTGCCTTGCTTGAATAGCAGCCATCTGCTTATCTTTGGTTGATTACAATATTTAATAAATATTCTTAAGCCTGTAGCTGTGGAATCAGTCATTTCTTCTCTCTCATTTAAGTTTAAGCAAAGGCACAACACATAATGAACTCTCTAAGCAATTTGGCTTTTAACTTATCCTAGACCAATGGAAATACATCTGGCACCACAGACCAAGATTCCTATAAAATTGCACCTATAGATCACTTAAATCATCTTTCTTAAATAGCCATGCTAATTAGCTCCATAATTTAATTAACATTTTGTATCAATACCTGAAAATTCCCTAAATATTAACTCAATAGTCAATGTTTAAACTATGCAGGAAAATAAAAAGGAAAACAAGAAAAGTAATTCATTAATAATTCAGAATCTGCATTAGAAACCAGAAAGTAATATTGGTCAGGCATAAAAATGTGTTAATAATCAGCCACGGGGTGCAATATTAGTATATTATTGTTGGCCCAAAGTGATTTTGTTTTCATGTTAAATGTTATTTCAGAATACTAATAAAATATATACATAGTAAATAAAAATATATAAGTAAGTTACATTCAGTAATGGTCCCTACATCTTTAGCTAGTCTTCTTGGAAAGTGCCTGTATGAGGAAAGGTTCCCATGCTGCCTCTAACAATCCCAACAATATACTAGTGCAGCACCTGGCAAGTATAATTAGTGTGAAGCATTAAACAATGACTTTTAAAGTGAGAAAGGTCAACAGGAAAGCAACCAGAGAGATTTTAGTTAAATTAATTTTGAGATGGAGAAGAGGAAAGAAGCATAAAAGAAACAATAAAACCATCTTTAATGTGTTTGTCAGTTCATTAATAGTTACAGTTTGGTATAGAGGTTCTGCCTGGCATTCAGAAGAAGATATTTGCACTACTTGTAAATGAACCAGACGGCAGTCTGAGAGAGATTAAAGAATGTGAAGTATTTTATGATTGATGACTATTATCTACTTACTTCTGTTTTCAGTTTGTTACTTAGTGGCGTGGCGACTGGTATCACCTTAGTCAGGCAGGGCATGTGTCCCCACAGTGACCAGTCAGTGATTGGGGAGGGTTCCCCCATGGCCAAACTAACCGACCAGGGGAGGGTCCCCCCACAGCCAATAGTGCCAACCAGGAAGTGGCCATGGTGCTCCCAGAAGTGGTCACAGTACTTCATCTGGCTCTCCTACTCCCTGGCCAGTGCTTGCAGGGGAGGCACCGGTGCTCCCACCCACCTCCCCTGCCTGTTGCATAAGTGGGGAGAGCAGCCTGTCACAGGGTGCACCAGCACTTTCAGGGGGTGCACGTGCACCTCTGTGCACCTCCTACACATCGCCATTGCTTAGTAGACATGCTTACTCATGCAAATATTCTAGAAGCAGTTTACTCTTGAGTACGCTCCTTCACTGTGTACTGTCTTGGGCATGTGTCTACACATGCAGGGTCATGTGAGAAGATTTGTTGCTTTTAGCTGCAGACTGTTCCTGCTTCCTGTGGCCCTGCAGTAGGCCCCTGCAGAAGCTAGGGGGATCTCAGGGGCTGAGGGACACCTCTCTCCTGGTGGGGACTGGGACGTTGCTGCCTACCCCCAAGAGCTTCCTGATTCCAGAATAGGTTTTGCAACCAGAGCCCAGGAAAGTACAATGTCTCCCTGCCCTGGCAGAAGGGAGCTTCCAGCCCCAACTCCACAATCATGGGTTCTAGACTGAGAGATCCTTCTTTCAGAGTGCCACCTCCACAATTGTGGGTTCAGCACTTGGAGACCCTTATCTCAAGGGATCCTGGTTTTCTCTGATTAAAAAAAAAAAAATCTCCAGGACCTGAGACAAGCCCCGGCCTGCCCACAGGTAAGCCCATGGTGGGAGGGACATAATCCAGCAGGGAGGCAGCTAAGTGAAGCCAAGGAGGGTCATTCTCCCATGGAGAGATATTCCATAAGTATCCATAAGTATCCCATGGATACTTAGGCCATCCATGCAGGGAGCCATGTGACTAGGCTGCCAGTGCGTGAGACAGGTTGGGATGGGGCACTTACCTGTCCCCTCCTTTGGTGGGGGAAGGGACCCCCCTATCCATCCGACAGCAGAGTAGCACCGGCTGGTCCTTCTGTGCATACACACAGTTTAAAAGGGGCCCAGCAATGGCAGAAGCCACACTCAGGTCCTGGTTCCAGTGCAAGATTCTCTCCTGCCCTGGGCAGGACATTGAACTTGATGATCTACTTAGGTCCCTTCTGACCCTACATCTATGAATCTATGAAATGCACAGGTGAAAGCCCATTGCACTGCTGTGAACCCAGGGACCCCCCAAGAGACACCAGGACCCCCCATGAGCCTGCCCACAAGTAATCAGTGGCCTGTGGTGGGAGAGACATAATGCAGCAGGCAAATGAAGCAAATGATTGGAGCCGAGGAGGGTCACACCCCACCCAGCTCCTACCTGGTCCAGCCCCAAGGAAGACATGTGACCAGATCCTCATGAACAGGACATGCAAATAGGCATGCTTCTGGGCCTGGCACGTGAGTTAGTGTGGGAGTTTGTGCAGCATGGTGAGCAGGAGGGCCTGAGAGTCTGTCAGTGAGCCAGTCAGTAGCCATTAGTAGCCAGACTACTAGCAGCACAATGTGAATGGGAACACATTGCACCCTGAGGGTCCTCTCAGAGTCTGTGGCCTCTTCCTCTGGCACCTCAAAGTCTTCCACCCAGATGGAACCCATGATTCTAGGCTCCACACAGATGGAGCCTCTTGCTGTTAGCTGCAGGTGCTCCCAGTCATGGGACTGGGAACATGGCTACCTCCCCTTCTGAGGTTTGCTCCACTTTGAGTCCTTGGAGTGCCAGATAGAGGAGCTCCAGGTGACAGTCCAGAGACTGCATGCCATCAGGGATGCCAAGCAGGAGATAGACTCCTACTGCCAGGCCCTTCACTCCCTTGAGGCAGAGGGTAGAACAAGGTCACCTTCTAGGACAAGGGAGGACTTGGGGATATCCCATACTGTCCAGCCAGGGGGTTGGACCAAGGTGGTCAAGGGCATCAAGGTGGCCAAGGGCCGCAAGGCACACCGCACCAATGCCCCCCCCCAAATCCCTGGAGCTTTGCAACAGGTAAAAACCTCTTGCAGCCCCAGTAGAGCCTGCAGAGCTGCCAGATCCTGCAGACATGGGAGGATCACCCACCCTAACTCTCCCTAAGATGAAACATAGAGTGCTTATTCTGGGAGACTCCCTCCTGAGTGGGACTGAGGGGAAAGCCTGCCACCCCAACGCCCTAGCCCAGGAGGTCTGCTACTTCCTAGGGGCTTGCATCCAGGATATAGCAGAGAGGATCCCAAAGATTATCGGGCCCTTTGACCATTATCCTATGCTCCTTATTCATGTAGGCATGAATGACACAGCTCAGAGCAAATCCAGCTGGGTGACGAGAGACTACAAGACTCTGGGAGTGGGGTTTAGGGGGTTGGAGGTGCACGTGGTCTTTTCCTCACTTCTCCTGATTGTGGGTCATGGGTTGAGGAGGGAGAGATAGGTTGAGGTAGTCAACTAAAGACTGTGGTTCTGGTGTCATCATGAAGACTTTGGCTTCCATGATCAAAATTGACTCTTTCATGAGAGAGGCAGTGGTCTTCTGGGGAGGGATGGCCTTCACCTCACTCTGCTGTGGAGGAGGCTCTTCTCAGCCAGACTGGCTGACCTGGCTGACCTGCTTAACTGGGGTTTAAACTAAACCTACCGGGAGTTGCGGGGAAGATGACCACTGCAAGCCCACTGGAAAGGACTTGTAAATCCAGCAGACTAAGGCACTTAAGGGAACTCACACCTACCCTAGCCTTGGAACAATCTGTAGAGAAGGCAAGGACCCCTAATGGGACACTTAACTGCGTGTGCACCAATGCCAAGAGCTTGGGAAATAAACAGGAGGAACTCATCCTCCTGTCAAACAAGAATTACTATGACATCATAGGGATAACAGAGACCTGGCGGGACTCCACCTAAGACTGGGCCACAGGTATAGATGGCTATACCCTGTACAGGCAAGATCATGCAGATCAAAGGGGTAGGGGTATAGCTGTCTATGTCAAGGACAGGTACATGTCCTTCCAAATTCACATTGGCACCCAGGAAGCATGACTGGAGTCTCTCTGGTTAATATATGTAGGGACTGTTGCACAGGGAACATTATGGTAGGAGTCTACTACAGACCTCCTAACCAGAAACAAGAGCTGGACCAGGAATTTGCCAGGGAACTGGCTGAGGCTTCACACTTTCAGTGCATGGTTGTCATGGGAGACTTTAACTACCCAGACAACTCGTGGAAAGAGCACTCAGACAAATCTGAGTGGTCGCCAAGATTCCTCACATGCAGAGATGAGCTCTACCTGACCCAAGAACTCTATGGGCTGACAAGCGGTAAAGCATTGCTGTACTTGGTACTGGCCAAAGGGGATGACTTAGTCAGTGACCTAAGAATTGATGGAAAGCTGGGTGATAGTGACCACGAGCTGATCACCTTTAGTATCTATCACAAAGGTGGCAAGTTGGTCAGAAATACTGAATTCCTCAGCTTCAGGAAAGCTAATTTTGACAAGCTTAGGAGTCTCGTTGTTGAGGACCTTAGAAACTACGACTTGACAGGAAGAGGAGTCCAAGAGCAGTGGTTGCTCCTCAAGGGATCAATCCTGACTGCATAAAGGGATGACCATCCCATCTTGAAGGAAGGGTAGCAAAAGGTCTCAGCACTCACCTTGGCTCAGCAGGGAACTTGAGGACCTCCTACGCTTCAAAAGAGAGACTTATAAAGGATGGAAAGATGGAATTACCACCAAGGGCCTCAGCAGAGGTCCCTACCTGCAGGGAGAGGATCAGGAAAACCAAGCCTGCAAGCAACCTCCATCTGGCTTCACAAATCAAGGATAACAAAAAGTCCTTTTTTCAGATATGTAGGGAGTCAGAAAAAATAGCAAGGGTAAGATTGGACCCCTGATGGACCAAATGGGACAGCTGATAACTGACACCCAGGAAAAGGCCAACCTGCTTAATGGGTACTTCATGTCAGTCTTTCATCAGTCCAATAGTGAGACACAGGACAGCCAGCGTGAGGGCATATTTATACCCAACATCAGCATTCATTTAGTAAAGGATCACCTTGAGAGGCTGGACACCTTCAAGTCAGGTGGTCCTGACAGAGTACACCCTAGAGTACTCAAGGACCTAGAAGGTGTCAAAGCCCAACCATTGGCAAAAATATTCAAAAACCTGTTTCACTCAGGTGAAGTACCTGAAGACTGGCCAATGTGGTACCCATCTTCAAGAAAGGGTGGAAAGTAGATCCTGGAAATTACAGGCCAATCAGGTTGACCTAAATCCCTGGTAAGATTCTCAAGAAAATTATCAAGGTGATCCTTCTGGATAAGCTGGCTGAGGGCAACATCCTGAGGGATAGCCAGCATGGGTTTGTCATGGGTAGGTCTTGCCTGACCAATCTCATCTCATTCTATGGCCAGGTGATATAACACCTGGACAAAGGAGAAGACATTGGCATCATATAGCTGGACTTTAAAAAAGCCTTTGATTTGGTGTCCCATGACCTCCTCATGTAAAAATTGGCCAACTGCGGCCTTGGCTACACCACAGAGCCTGATGGTTGGGAAATTGGCTCTGAGGTTGGACCCAGAGAGTAGTGGTAGATGGCAGTGAGTCATTATGACACTCCATGACCAGTGGTGTCCCCCCCAAGGCTCTGTCCTGGACCAGTTCTCTTCAACATTTTTATCAAAAATGTGGACATTTGGATAAACTTGATAAGTGGGTGAGCACAAACCTGATGATGTTCAATACCGATAAATGTAAGGTACTTCACCTCAGGAACCACTCTGTCACAGCATGCTTACAGGTTCAGCAGTGCTACACTTGCTAGTATCACTACTGAAAGAGACTTAGGGGTCATGATTGACCACAAGATGAACTTGATCCACCAATGCAATGTCACTGTTGGTAAAGCAAACAAAACCCTGGCTTGCATCCATAGATGCTTCTCAAGTAAATCACAGGATGTCATCTTCCCACTGTACTTGGCCTTGGTGAGGCTGCAGCTGGGGTACTGCATTCAATTCTGGGCTCTGCCATTGAAGAAGGATGTTGAGAAGCTTGAGAGCATCTAGAGGAGAGCCATTTAAATGATCAGAGGGCAAGAGAAGAGGCCTTATGAAGAGAGGCTGAGAGCCATGGGACTCTTCAGTCTGGAAGAGAGTAGTCTCGGGGATGGGATGGAACCTGGTGATTGCTTATACGTACATAAGGGATGTACATCAGGATCTTGGAGAATGTCTGTTCACTGGAGTGTCCCAGGGAAAAACAAGGACCAATGCTCATAAACTCCTACAAGACCATTTTAGGCTGGACATAAGAAAAATTTTCTTTACTGTCTGAGCCCCCAAGACCTGGAATAGACTCCCTCCAGATGTGATGCAGGCACCTACTCTGGACTCATTCAAGAAATGCTTGGATACTTATCTTGTTGGACTCCTTTGACTCTAGCTGACTTTCTGCCCCTGGGGCAGGGGGCTGGACTTGATGATCTTTGAGTCTCCTTCCAGGCCTAACATCTATGAAATCAATGAAAATGAAATACTGGTATAGATAGATAGATAGATAGATAGATAGATAGATAGATAGATAGATAGATAGATATTAGTGATGTTCCATTTTGATCATCAAAAATGAGATTTTGGGTTACCATTTTTAATCCACAACTTGCTTCAGGAGTCTGGAGTCAGACATCTTGATGACATGGTGGGGTCAGTGAAATTGATATTCATGATATTTACTGGAGAGAGGATGTTAATGTTGTTGTGTCAAACTTCCCACTGAATTTGAAGTTGATGGTATTTCTCCAATGACTTGAGGTAGCTCCTGTCTATTGTCCACATAACTCCATACAGTAAGATGAGGTTCACAACTGCTTAATAAACTATGAACTTGGTTTCAGATCTGATGTTGCAAATTTCGAACACCCATTTTGCTAGGCATCCAAAGGTTCCACTTGCACGTTTGATAGATGTTTTTCATCAATGCCAGCCATCAAGAAAGAACTCATAAACCAACTGAATGAGTTCCCAATCAGAATCAATGAGCACCTCATGACTTTCTGCCTAAAATGTCATGGAGGCAATATGGCACTGTCATAGATTCATAGAAGTAGGGTCGGAGGGGACCTGAGCAGATCATCTAGCCTGACCCCCTGCCCTGAGCAGGAATGAATACAGCGCTCTTATTACCCTGATAGGTCAGGTAGGAAGGGTGGGGGTGTGGTGCTCTATGTCAAGAAGCAACACACATCCAGAGTAAGTAACACTGGGTCAGAGGAGGAGCAAACAGAAGTCCTCTGGGTTAGAATACAAGGGGGTCAGGGAGAAAGGGACTTAATGGGTGAAGATACAAGGGGATCACGGGGAGAGGGATTTAATGGTGGGGGTCTACTACAGACTCCCCCAACCAAGGGGAGGAGCTGGACTGGGAATTTTCGGGCCAGCTTCCAGAGGCACTTGAGGCAAGGGATGTATTTCTCATGGGTGATCTAAATTACCTGGACATCTGCTGGGAGGAGCAGTCAGCCAGGTCGGACCGTTCCAGGAGATTCCTGGCCAAGATACAAGACCTTCACTTAACCCAGGAGGTGCACAGTCCCACCAGAGGAAATGCCTTGTTGGACCTGGTCCTGGCCACAGACGATGATCTGGTAAGGGGGCTCCAGGTCCTTGACCACTGCGGTGATAGTGATCATTGCTTGCTGGAATTCATCATCCAGTCCAGGGTGACAAGAGTCTGCAGCAAGGCGGTAGCCCTAGACTTCAAGAGGGCCAACTTCAACAAGTTGAGGAGATTGGTGGGAGAGGCGCTGGGGATCTCAAGGGCAGGGGAACTCAGTGCCCGAGATGAGTGGTCATTCCTTAAGGAGACGGTACTCAAGGCCCAAGGTGTGACAATCCCCACAAGAAGCAAGGGGGCAAGAGTGCCCAAAAGCTTTTCTGGCTCACCAAGGACATCCAGGAATTCCTGGTTGCCAAAAAGGTGGTGTACACCTGATGGAAGTGGGGGCTATCTCTAAAGAAGAGTATACCTCCACTGCTCGGGCCTGTAGGGGGGCTGTTAGTAAAGCTAAGACAGACATAGAGCTAGGACTAGCATCTAAAATCAAAGATAAAAAAAAAGTCATTTTTCAAATATATAGGGAGGGTGAAGAAGGCACTGGGAAAAGTGGGGCCCCTGCAAGATATGCTGGGCAATCTGGTGGTTGTGCCAGAGGAGAAGGCAGACCTCTTTAACAAATTCTTCACCTCCCTTTTCTTTTGCAGGGACTGCGATTTCCCTACCGTGATGCAAGACGTAGTCATGGGGAACGCCTCAAGACCTAAGGTTGAGGAGGACCGGATTAGAGTGCTTCTGGAGGGGCTGAACATGTTCAAATCATCAGGTCCAGATGCTCTCCCCCCAGGGTGTTGAGGGAGCTAGCAGGGATTATTGCAGGGCCCTTGGCATGGCTTTACAAGTGCTCGTGGTGCTTGGGCCAGTTGCCAAATGATTGGAAGATAGCCAATGTGGTCCCCATCTTTAAAAAAGGGAGGAAGTAGGACCCAGGAAACTATAGGCCTGTGAATCTTACCTCGGTTCCAGGGAAGCTTTTAGAAAGAATTATCCTGGCACATGTCCAGGAAGGGCCAGAAGGGGAGGTTATGCTTAGGGGCAACCAACATGGGTTCATTAGGGACAGGTCTTGTCAAACCAACCTGATGGCCTTCTATGACCAGGTCAACAAGTCCTTGGATTCAGATTTTGCAGTGGATATAGTTTTTCTGGACTTCAGGAGGGCCTTTGAAAAGGTCTCTCACCCCATTCTCAGTAAGAAACTAGCAGACAGTGGTGTTGATGCCTACATGGTCAGGTGGGTCACTAACTGGCTGGAGGGCTGCACTCAGAAGGCGGTGGTGGACAGGTCTTATTTGACCTGGAGGGATGTGGGCAGTGGAGTTCCCCAGGGTTTAGTCCGCGGGCCCGCACTATTCAACATCTTCATCAGTGACTTGGGTGAGGGGGTAGAAAGCACCCTGTTCAAATTTACAGATGACACCAAGATGTGGGAGGAAGTGGGTATGCTAGTAGGAAGGAACAGGCTGCAAGTACTTCTAGACAGGTTACAGGGGTGGGCTGAAGAGAACAGGATGGAGTTCAACACTGACAAGTGCAGTAATGCTCCTAGGGAGGAGGAACCAGAGGAACACCTACAGGCTGGGGAACTCCCTTCCTGCCAGTGTCAAGACAGAAAAGGATCTTGGAGTCATCATTGATGCCACAGTGAACGTGGGCCAACAAAGTGGGGACGTGGTCAGGAAGGCCAACCATACCTAGTTGCGCATCCACAGATGCATCTCAAGCAGGTCCAAGGAGGTGATCCTCCCCCTCTATGCGGCACTGGTCAGGCTGCAGCTGGAGTACTATGTCTATTCTGGGCGTCACACTTCAGGAACGATGTGGCCAATATGGAGAGGGTCCAAAGGAGGGCCACCCTTACGATCAGGGGTCATCAGGGCAGGCCCTATGAGGAGAGGCTGAGGGACCTGAATCTGTTCAGCCTCCAAAAGAGAAGACTGAGAGGGGATCTAGTGACAATCTACAAACTAGTCAAGGGGAACCAGCAGGCATTGGGAGAGTCCGTGTTCCCCCAAGCTCTGGAAATTACAATGGATACAAACTAGCAGGGGGTAGTTTCAGGCTAGACATTAGGAGGTGCAATTTAACTGTCAGGCCGGCTAGGACCTGGAACCATCTTACAAGCAAAATGGTGCTGGCTCCTACCCTGGGGTCTTTAAAAAAAGGCTGGATGAACATCTGGCCGGGGTCATTTGACCCCAGTACTCTTTCCTGCTATGGCAGGGGGTCAGACTATATTATCTTCTCTGGTCCCTTTCAACCCTATCAACTATGAAACTATGGCCTTTACTAAGTTTAAGCTCAAATGAACCCAGCTAGGTAGTTGTCAAGTCTCTTTTTAAAGACTTCTAAGGTAGGAGCCAGCACCCTCGGAAGCTGCTTCCAGATCCTGGCCACCCAGACTGTCAAGTAGTGCCTCCTGATGTCTAGCCTGAACCTACTGTCAATCAACTTATGGCTGTTGTTCTTTGTTACTCCTGAAGGTGCTCGGGGGAACAGGGTCTCACCCAATTCCCTCTGGTCCCCTCTGATAAGTTTATAGATGGCCACTAGATTCCCTCTCAGCCTTCTCTTATGAAGGCTGAACAGGTTCAGGTCCCTTAGCTTCTCCTCATAAGGCCTTCCCTGCTTCCCCCTGATCATGTGAGTTGCCCTCCTCTGGACCATCTCAAAGCTGGCCTCATCCCTCCTGAAGTGCAGTGCCCAGAACTGGAAACAGTACTCCAACTGTAGCCTAACCAGTGTCACATAGAGGGAGAGGATCACCCCCTTGGACCTGCTCATGATGCATCTCTGGATAAGTGCCAAGGTGCAGTTGCCTTGCTGAATATGTCCTCATATTGGCAGCCCATCTTCATTTTGGTATCAATAATGACTCCAAGATCTCTTTCTGCCACTGTTCTTTCAAGAAGGAAGTTCTCCAGCCTACAGGTATGCTGCTGGTACTTCCTGCCCAAGCTGTTGTGCACACAGGGCATACAGTGTGAATTAAAAACAAGCCAGAATCTTACTGGGGGATAAGGCATAATGCCACATTTATTGTAACATAAAACATGCAACATGAAAAGTATAAAGAACAATAAGGTTATTTGCTCACTCATTCCCATACATACTCATTCACTCATTCATGCATCCATTCAAAAGAGACAAACACACACAGAGAAGTTAGACAGTCCTGCAAAGGTTAAGGTGTTCCCAAGTTTCAAAATTACTCAAGGTCAGTCTGGTGGCTGGCCAGTCTGGTGGCTGGTCAGTCTGGTGGTTGGAGTCATGTCTTGTTGGACTCACCCAAAACACCTTCTTGAAAATGGAGGAGACCCAAAGCCTCGTCTTTGCATTCATTCTTTACAGTAATAGCTGTCCATAGAGCCTATGGATTCCACTGAATCGGATACGAAGTCCATCCTTCTTGTCCTGTTGGCAAGCTGGGATTTGTAGGTTGTGATCTTCTGTCTTTGTGGTCTGCAATCTTCAGGGGCCATTGCTTGCAGTCCTCAACCATCAGGATGGAGCATGATTTAGTGACTGGTCATTCTTTATTGCTGACTCTAAGTTTCTGCAACTCTTAACTGTTAAACCACAGAAGGCTATTTTCACCTGCTACAAGAGGCCTGTCTTTCTGTGCCACTGGCATCATGTCCATCATTTAGTCTTTTGTTACCTCTTTCCACATAAACCGGACATATCCACACACATCAGACATACCACAAACCCTTACATAAGCATTTTACTTATACTAAATTTAAGTTTTAAAGTCATAAGACCAATAGGTAAAATCCATTTATGCTAAGCAATAAGAAATTTAAAATAGACGGTTAATTCCAAGCACTAATAATGACTGATCAAATTATTGTAAAAAGTAAATCATAACCAGATAAACTTTATCTTAATGGTTAAATCTTATATATATATGATGCATATATATATAAAGAGAAATAACAAAATAAACACTCAAAACAATTATAGTCAATAACAAGATAAGCAATTAAACCAAAATCTTCATTGCAATACTACAAAGTGAAGTACTCTGCACTTGTCAGTATTGAATCCCATCCTATTCACATTTGCCCACCCCTGTAACCTGCCCATGTCCAGTTGTATCCTGTCCCTCCATTTTAGCATGCCCACCTCACCCCAAATCTTGGTACCGTCAGTGAATTTGAACAAGGTGCTATTCACGTCCTTGTCCAAATCGCTGATAAAGAAATTGAACAGTATGGGCCTGAGGACCAAACCCTTAGGAACTCCACTTCCCGCTTCTCTCCAGGTCAAATATGACCCATCCACCACCACTCTCTGGGTGTGGCCCGCTAGCCAATTTGTGATCCATCTGACTGTAGGCATCAATGCCACAGTCACCTATCTTTTTAATGAGAATGGGGTGGGAGACAGTGTCAAAGGCCTTCCTGAAGTCCAGAAAGACTACATCTACCATGACACCTGTGTCCAGTGATCTTGTGACCTGATCACAGAAAGCTATCAGGTTGTTCTGACAGGATCTGCCCCTAACGAACCCATGCTGGTTGCCCTTGAGCATCCTCCCCCTTGATGGTCCCTCCCAGATGTGCTTCTGGATATTTTTTTTTCAAAGAGCTTCCCCAGGAACTAAATAAAGACTAACAGGATTATAGTTTCCTGTGTCCTCCCTCCTCCCTTTTTTGAAAATGGGGACCAAATTGGCCTTCTTCCAGTCTTCTGGTACCTGACCATAGCACCACAAGGGCTCTTTACACCGTGCGAGGGGCCCTGCAATGGCCCCTGCCAATGCCCTCAGCACCCTGGGGTGGAAAGCATCTGGACCTGCTGATTTGAACAAGTCCAACACCTCCAGAAATTCCCTGACTCAGTCCTCCCTGACCCTAGGCCTGGCGGAGTCACTCCTGAGTCATCCTGTATCCCAGTGGGGGAGAAGTCCTGGTCCCTGCTCAGAAAAATGGAGGCAAAGAATTTGTTAAAGAGGTCTGCTTTTTCTTCTGGTGCAACCACCAGATTGCCAAGCATATCCTACAGGGGCCCCACATTGCCTGGCACCTTCTTTTTGCTCCTTATGTATTTGAAAAAGGACTTTTTGTTGCCTTTGATTCTTGTTGCTAGCCCTAGTTCCATCTTTGCCTTAGCCTTCCTAACAGCCTCCCTACATACTCTTACTATGGAGGTATCTCTTTGATGATAGCCCCCCCTTTCACTGAGTGTACACCTCATTTTAAGCTTTCAGATGATCCTGAATGCTTTTGGTGATCCAAGGGGGCTTTTGAGTCACCTTGGGACAATCACCCCTTTGGCTCAAAGGATTGTCTCCTTAAGGAACGACCACTCATCTTGGACACCTAGTTCCCCTCCTATCTGGAACTGCAGTGCATTTCCTACCAATCTCCTCAACTCATTGAAGTCAGCCCTCCTGAAGTCAAGGGCTGCAGCCTTGGCACCCTGCACTGTATGATGAATTACAGTAGGCGATGATTGCTATCACCCATATAGTCAAGGACCTGGAGTCCCCTCGCCAGGTCATCCCCTGTGGCCAGGGCCAGGTCCAGCAGGGCATTCCCCCTGGTAGGACTGTGCACCTCCTGGGTTAGCTGGAGGTCTTCTTTCTCAGCATGGAACCTATGTGAGTGGCCAGACCTGGCTGACTGCTCCTCCCAGAAAATATCCAGGTAGTTTATATCACCCATGATGACCACATCTTTTGACTTGACTGTCTCCATGGGCTGACCTGAGAATTCCCAGTCCAGCTCTTCTCCTTGGTTGGGAGGTCTGTAGTAGACCCCCACTGTTAAGTCCCTTTCCCTGTGACCCCCTTGTATTCTGATCCAGAGCACTTCAGCCTGCCCCTCCTCTGACCCCATCCTGTTATTTGAGGATGTGCATTGCTCTTTGATGTACAGTGTCACATCCCCGCTTTTCCTCACCATTCTCTCCCATCTCTATAGTCTGTAGCCCGTAATGTTTACCGCCCAATCATGGATTGAATCCCACCAGGTTTCTGTGAACCCCATTATGTCTGGGTTTGTACTATCTGGAGGGCAAGTTCTTCCTGTTTATTTCTCATACTTCAAGCATTAATGTAAAAGCATTTAAGGCCTCCTGTCAGTGCATTCACTCCCTCCCCCCAATTCCTAGGACTATCTGGACCCTTGTCACTTACTTGGGTACCTCTTGTGCTCTTCACCTGTCTTGGCTGGGAGGTGTCCTTATGTCCTTCTGTGGTCCCATCCCCTGGTGAACTAGTGTTAAGCATACCATACGAGATCAGCCAACCTAGAAGAGAAAACACACTTCCCTTTAGGGGACAGGTGAAGCCCATCCCACCCGATCATGTCCCCTGTATAAAAATGTGAGCCATTATCCAGGAACCAGAGGCCTGCCTGGTGGCACTAACCGCGAAGCCTCCAGTTGACATTCTCTTTGTCCTTCTCCTCCAAAGTTGCCAGGGCCTCATATCATCTGTTCCCAAGTTGTACCCGGGGAGCCTCCACCATGCTAGCCCAAGGAGCCCTGGGTCTGGTGGGCACCTTCTGCCACTCCTCTGTTGTGTGTCTCTCTAGAAGGTTCTGTTCGCAGGACAACTGACCCCGTGATGAACAGAAATAGGTGTCAATCTCATCCTCTGCAGGCCTCATCCTCCCCTATAGCCCATTCACCTCAGCCTGGAGCTCCTCTATATGCTCCTCCAGAGCCTGAAGTTGGGCATAGGAAGGGCAGGTGAGGGAGCCACCAGACCCCTCTCCGACCACTGGCCTCATCAATGAGCATACTCAAACTCTTGATGAAACCAATGAAACCAAGGACAAGCTATGTGGCAAATTATTGACCAAGTCCTTTCTAGCATTCCAGAGGGAGACAGACTTCTTGAGACTTCTTGAGAATTCCAATACCAGAGTTGGGAGGTACTTAAACCTCTGGAATGGAAATACTGGAAGGAAGGATACCTTCCTATATGTTCTTCTACAAGAGTAAACAGGAAGGAGAATGCTGACTTCACAGACTTGGCTTTTCCATAAAGAATAATCTCATAAATCAACTCAGTGAGTTCCCTATCAAAATTAATGAGCACCTCATGACTCTCCATCTTAAACTGATGGGGAGCCAATATGCTACTGTTTTCAGCTCATATTCCCTGACTCTTGATGGTACTGATAAAACCAAGAGGAAATCTATGCCAACCTTGACCAAATCTTTTCTGTCATTCTGGAGGGAGATAGATTTATTATTTTTGGTGATTTCAGTGCCAGAGTTGGAAGGGACTTTAACCTCTGGAACAGAACCATTGGCAGGGAAGGAGTAGGAAAGATCAACTCTAGTGGCATCCTCCCCTTGATCAAATGCATGGAACATGGACTCATCATCACCAACACATTGTTCCACCAGAAAAAATGGGCACAGGATATCATGGCAACACCTACTAACTAAGCATCAGCACTTGATTGATTACATCATTGTTCGTGCCCAGGATCACAAAGATGCCAGCATCACCTGAACTATGGTAGGAGCTGACAATTCCTGAACCAATCACCAACTCATCCACTAAGTTGTGTCATTCAAACTGGTTTCCAAACAACAGCTGCAACAAAAGCAATGGTAACAGAAGATCAATGTGAAAAGACTCAAGGATCCAAGTAAGCAGAACCTCTTCCACCAGTGCCTCAACAAAAAAATGGTGATTTCCAATCAACAAAATGGAAGAATGTTAGCAGCACATGGGGTGCCTTCAGGTCCACTGTCATCTGTGCCTGTGAACAGACACTTGGGTTCTCTGTCAGGAAACATCAAGGCTGGTTTGATGAAAATTACCAGAAGATCCAAGAGCTGATCAACCAGAAACACAAGGTTTTTAGTGCATGGCAGAATATCAACTCCAAGCAAAAGAAACTGAATCTCCAACAAGCCAAGGCAGAGATTCAAAGGAGGACCTGCAATATGAAGATCAGATGGTAGGAAGACAAAATGCTGGAGATTCAACATCTATCTCACTGATATTCATGATATGTGCCTTTTTTTTTCTGTGCCACCAAAGCCATCTATGTACAGAGCGTTCAGAGACCAATCCCCTTGACACCTAACAATGGAGGAGACCTGGTAAAGAAAAAGGGAGCTATCAAAAATTAGAATACTGCAAAGATTTTGAAAAGATGGTCAGGTTGTGCATAAACCTGCAGGCTTGTCTATAGGCCCATTGTAATTAATTTGAATCCCCTACTGTCACATTTTGTCATTATCAGAAATGATAGACTTGCTTCTCTGGTGATGACAGGAACTTTCCAGATCTGAAATGACTTATTTGTAGATAATTATCGAGGATCCTGATTTTCTTTGATTAAAAAAAGATTCCCAATTTTTCAATTTAAAAAGTAACCCCAAATCCACAATGAAAACGAAAAATCACTATCTATCTACCTAGCTATCTATATATATGTGTGTATATGTATGTACTAGTGGTGTTTCATTTTTTTTTATCATAGAAAAATTGGATTTTGGGTTACTTTTTTAATCTAAAAATTGGTGGGGGGGGTTGGCAATACATACTGTCAACCTTAAGTCCATTTTAATATAGTTATTTTTATTTGGGAATGTATTTAGGTCTATAACATGACATTTAATCACAGCTATGCATTATCAGTACCATGATTTTTTTCTCCAGTTCTATAATGGGAATACTCTTATGTAACACACCTTAAAGTTCAGTATACTTCTCCATGTATCTCCAGCCTGCAATGCCTACTTTCTGCTTCTCTAGACTTTTGTGGCTGACTCTTTCACTACTATATATAGAAAGAAAAGTTTACTCCCTTCCAAATACAGCACAGACACCAAGACTCTGGCTATGATTTTGCCCTTATTCTTTACTAGCTAAACTACCCAGCTTCACATGGGTTGCAGTAATCAAATGTTAATGTTTTATAAATAAAATATTTTCATCCTATTTTATTTCCCTCTACTAATAAGCTGTGTGTATGTGTTTAGTATTGTACCCTATTTTACTTGTATGATACAGCTTGACACTGAGCTTTTGGTCATACCAAAAAGCTATAAAATTTAAACATTTAAATGCATTAAGCAACTGAATTGTGAGATAAAATTATTTATTTACTTTGTAAGACTTTACCATAGCACTGAGGATTTCACATCACATTTTTCTCTCCCAGTATATGACAGTGTTTGGCACTTTTTTTATCCATGTAGAGCTTCAGGATAGACAATGTTGCATTTTTTGTCATCTGGTGCCAAGATGAAAAGGTTTTTGCCTTTGCCAACTCTGGAACAATCGACATAGAGTTGGCCATGAGAAAGGAATGGGCTTCTTAGGTTGAGGCCAACAACTTTGAGTGATTGTCCCTGTGCCTTGTTGATGCTCATGGCAAAAATGAGGCAGATTGGGAAATGGAGCCATTAAAATTGAAATGGCAGGTCAGAAGGAATGATTGGAATATGTGGAATAAAGACATCCTGTCAATGATATGCGGTATGAGCTTCTTGACAGCCAATCTTGTTCCATTGCAGAATGCTGGTGGGTCCAGATTCCTGAGAAGAATGATGGATGATCCAATCTTGAGCTGCAAGTTGTGTGAATGCACACCCGGTGGTTTGAAAGAGTTGAGAAATTCTGTTGGGTAGTTGACTGCTTCATTGGATAGTGTCCACTGACTTGTGTTTTTGCACAGTGCCAGGCAATTGAGAAAGGAGTTCTTTGTTTATAGTACTGACTACATCATTTTTTGGTGCCAGGATGGCTCTTTGGCATAGCCACTTGTGGTCATGAAAGTGATGTGCAACATTTGGAAAAACTGACAGATTCAGTTCTTGATGTGTTGCAACTGTTTTACCAATGTTGTTCATTGACCTAGTTCCATCTTGAGTCTAAGATACCATGGCCTCTTTACCTAGTTTGAACAGGCTTGCAGAAAACTCTCCAGAAGATACATCACCTGTTAGATGCACTTGCATATTGGTCATGAGGCTGAGTTGCTGAATGTTTTTCCAAATGTTTGAAGCTTTGAGGCAGGCCTGTAGTTCATCAGCTTTGTTTTCATGTGGAATGATTGGCAGTGTCTGTGGAAAATCCCCAGCCAACACGAGTCACTCCTTCCATTGTTTTGTCATTATGTCAAAGATCTTGGAGGGTGTGATCAAGCACCTCTAAGGCAGCTTTGTGAGACATTGTGCACTCATCCCAGACAATGAACTGGCACTCCTGCAGGATCTTTGCTTTGCCAGTACCGCTAGCAATGTTACAGGTTGGTGTCTCTGCATTTGCTAGATTTAAGGGCAACCTGAAGGCTGAGTGAGCTGTTCTTCCTCCTGTCAATAGTGTGACAGCAATGCCTGATCATGTCACTGCAAGGGCAATCCTGTTTGTCTGCCAGATTTGAGCCAAAAGAAGATTTAGGAGAAAAGTTTTCTCAGTACCACCTGGTACACCCAGAAAGAAGATGCCACCACTCCCATTGAAACTTGGCTCATTATATGTATGCATTTAGTAATGTGTTGATTGCCATGTTATTCACCAGCCAGAAAGACAGCCACTTTTGATGTTGTGGGTGCATTGAAGTGCCGGTCATGCTTACCAGTTGGAGTTTTGTCTGCATTAATGACATTATACTCTGGAGTCATCTTCTCCATGGAACACTTGAAACTGTGAACATAGTTGTTTTCTGTGTGGAGCATGTCTTACAACTGCAATATCATATGCAGGTTGGTTTGAATGACATTGTTGCAACTCATTTCAGTCTGCTTTGTATTGCCACCCATGAAGTAAATCTGCAGAAATTTGCGCTCTTTATTTGGGAGTGTCATCAGACTTCCAATCCAATGATAAATCTGGCCCTGCACTTTAAATGTGGGCATGCAGCCAGACTCTCTGATGTCTTTTGTGGTGCCAAAAGATGTCATTTGGAAGTATGAGTTGTAACTTCTAATGTTGCTTTGGAAAATGATGTGCATCTGGAGTGTTGCCTGTCAACAATGTATGAAGAGGCTCAGGAAACTCATTCCTTTTGTGGCAGTTGAACCTTGCCACTGTTGCAGTATATCCCTGGAGCTGCTTCTTTCCATTTCATTCCAAGGCAGTGGCTTCAAGAAGTCACCATTGAGCCAATTGCAACTAATGGATCAGAACCGTAATCCAAGGCTGGATTGTAGGAGAATGCAGAGTTTTCTTTTTTCCCTCCAGGGCTGGTTCTTGGCTGCAGCCATTGCTGCTCTGTTTGTTTCTCATCTTACAACTTGCTGCTCTGAAGTCTCAGTTGCTCTGGCTGCAGCTTTTGCAAGGCAATTTTTGGCAAGTTTGCTTCCTGTAGATTGCCTTACAGGGAATGCCTCTCACAAGAAGGCCCAGTATGGTTTTCTCCCTGGACTTTCCTTATGCCCTCACTAGGCCTGCAGATGCTCCCAGGTCCCATTAACCAGTACCAACCACAGCCCTTAGGGGAATAATACTATATGTGGAGCTTCTCCCACTGTACTGCTTGACCTTAGCCAGGAGCTTTGAGCTTTGCTAAAGAATGTTGTGCACATGCAAATGTATTCTGCTTCCTGGGGCTGATCTGTCATAGGGGGTTATGTAATATAGATCCAAAAAATTGTCATAAGGCTTGCCAAGTTTCAAGGAGATAGGTGCAGGGGTTTCTGAGAAACTGCACCTCAAAGTGCTGACAAGCAAAAATTATGATACGTGTGGCTTTTGGTGTGTGTCAAGGCACAGCATAATGAAACCAGCAGGGATGGTAGCTTGGAACAGGGGCCTTCCTGGTGCTCAGACAAAAACAGCTCACAAAATGGATATAAAGGCTGCAGACAGAGACTTACACGCTGTTTCTACATCCCTCTCTCAGAGCACTGTGATTGGAAGGAGAGTCCAGGAAAGATCACAGTCACTAGCCAAGAACAGAAGTTAGTCTTTCCCCTCTGCTCCCCATCCTTCTTCTCAATTTCTTTTCCCCTAAAAGACTGCCTTCTGAATCTCTGAATCTTTTTTTCATACCTTTCTGAATTGATTTGGAGGCTCCAAATCAATTTGGAGGGATTTTATGGTCTCCCAATTCAATTCAGCTTCGGTGATTCAGCCTCTGAATCAGGCCAAATCTTTTTCAAATGGAATCGGCAACCAAAGCTTCACACACCCCTATCAGAAAGGTCTAATCCTCCAAACTAAAGGACTGAAATTAGTACTGGTGTTTCCAAGACTTGGAAAAAAAGATTATACCTTTTATTTTCATGTGTGGACATGTCAGTTACTGTAGTTGTATTGTAACTGTCAGTTACAATAATTCACATGACCTCACCTTCCTTTACCCATTCCTCACATCATCTCAGCTCACACAAGGTTTCTGAGAACAGTAAAAATACATTTATACCCACTGTTCTAATGTAAGACAGTATAATCTATCATTTTTAAAGCATTTTATTTTTTAAAAAAGGTTATATAACTCTAGCAAGAATAATTGTGACTTAGATGCTTACAAATCTTGAAACATAGCTGTATATGTTTCTTTATATAAAGTGCATACAAACACACACATATAGCTATACAGGTCATGTATATAATATGTAATATATTTGATTGATAGATAGATAGATAGATAGATAGATAGATAGATAGATAGATAGATAGATAGATAGATAGATAGTAGGGCTGTGCAAAGCCACACCATTCCATTTCTCCTTGAGTTATGAGGTTCCGATGGAACCGTGTTCCATTTCAAATTTCACTTTGGTTCAAAACAGCTGTCCCTTTTTGCTTCATCAAAACAGTAAGGCTGTTTCAACACTGTTTTGATGTTTCACTAGATTGAGTTGGGCTGACTCCCTGCCCCCAGCCTGATCTAGCACTGGGGATGAGAAGTCAGTCCAGCTGGATGACTTCCCATCCCCAGAACTATGGTCAAAACGTTTTACTTTTTTTTTCTTGGTTTACTTTTTTTAACCAAAAATTGGGGATATTTTTTAAGCCAGAGAAAACCAGGTTCTTTGGTGATGATGAACCACCTTGATCCTAGAACCTGTATACTTCTCTGGGTTCAAGAAGGAAACTAAGTAGACATAGTCCTGACAAACCTTAATAATTGGTCCATTCAGAGATAGACAAAAACTTTCCTTAGCACAAGAGATATGATAAAAGAATACAGTAAAAGACAGGCATAAAGATATAAACATTAAGTTCATAATATCAAACAGAGCTCATGAGTTTTACATAGAGACAAGTCTAAAATCATTAAGTCCATCCATGTCAAATGCTTTGATTTTTGTATTATTTTCACAACAAAGTTCTGCTATAACACTTCCTTGAACTAAAGTTTGAGACACTCAATCATCTTCAGTACATTAGGGTTTTATTGTTATTGGTATTTTAAAGTCTTCATAAAATATACTGAATGATCAACTAAAATTGTATTCACTTCTAGCAACACAAGGTGGATAGGGGAGTGGTATGCAGTTTAAGAAGAGGAAAATAACGTTACCTGAAAATGTATGACTGGTTAACTCAATTTCAGACCTATGCTGTATCCCATGTGCTTTCCATGACCTCAGATCTGTTCAAATCCTTTTACTAATGATTTATGTTAGTATCATCATGCTGTCATCATTACTGTTATATACCCAGCCCCATGCTGTCATTGATGAACTTTTAAAACATTTTTCAACAAAACAGACCCTTTTTACAAGTGAATATTTCAACTCTAGCTCTATTATTTGTTACTGGATATTTCATTTACTGACTTCTAATCTTTATGATAGGTTTAATTGGGATTAATTCTATTATTAGAAATGGAGAAATGAGGACATTAAGATAGTCTTTGCAGCTCAATCAGTAGGAATTGAATGCAAACTACAAAAGTTTAACAGTTTTCATACAAGCTTTGAGTTCATTTATGTACTGTCAAGAGCAGGATGGGAAAACATGCAACTCAGAGGTCATAGTCTGTCTTTCAGTTTCCCATGCTCCAGGGAGATAGTACCTAGTAGTAGGTACGTGGTAAAGCATATGTCCACCAAAGCTCTGATGTTCAATGGGCATATCTACACTGTGCTTTTATGCCCAGGAGCCTATTAAAGTGTCACATCAAAAACAGTGCTAATATGCTAATGCACAGTAGAATTAGTCAAGTGCACATTAAGTGTCACTAAAAAGGCATTTGCTTCTGTTACTGTGCATTAGGGCAGCCTAATGTACCTTTATGTAGTACCTCATATTAGAGGTACTGAACTTAAATGCACAGTAGCAAAAGCGCATTAATGAATGTGTAGATTTGCCCACTTTGTACTTAGCTGTCATTCTGGTAAGGTATGGAAGGAGAGAGTAGGGCCATTTCTTGCCAATAAATCATGAGGGAGAGTGGATGTCTGTGGCTAAATGAAACCTTTAAATTGCTATATGTGGCTCAGGGAAGTGAAGGGTTGCCTTTTGCTCTTCATTTCCTTGCCCTCAATATGTCCCATGGTCATATTATGACTTTCAATTTCTCCAAATCCATGCACAAAAATCAATGCCAGAAGAGAAACTGCATTCTACAAAAATAATTATAAGTATGTTAAAATCCCTCTTCATATTTCAGAATCCATTTTGAATTTAACGTCTTATCTGTGCAAATGTGCAATTGTAGTAGGTAAGGGAAGAGAAAGCAAAGAAGACCAACCAAAGACGAAATAACCTGTAGCGGTATACAAAGCTGTTGATCTTCATCACTGGAGATTACTAAGAGCAGGTTAAACAAATATCTGTCAGGTATGATTTAGATGCAATTAATCCTATCTAGGTAGTGAGGAAAGTGATAGGTGACTTTTTGAAAGTTGTTCCATCCGTATTTGCTATGATTTTACAATTTAGTGAAAAAAATGGATAGGACTTTCTTCTTCTGGACTTCATTCTGGAACTCAGAGAAAATGTATCCTCCTTTGAGGGAACTCCTCCTTCTCCATCATGTTATTCTTTCATAATAGAAGTGCAGCCACAGAGAAGACTGTAAATACGGGTGCTCTGTAATGATCCTAAGACACATTGAGAAAGAAGCCCCAGACACTTACTTTTATTTTACATCTGCCCCAGGCTAGAAAAAAATGCCTCGTGGTTGCCCTCAGACCAGTGTCAGGTGGCAGCAAATACACAGGACTGTGGTAGTAGCGTTACACCCACTTCTGCTGCTGATGCGGACACAGTGTTGCCAACTTGAGACTTTCTTTTATTGACATTCTGCAAAGTTTGACCAAATGTAAATATTACACTTCTTTCAGATGCTGAACAAGGCTCAAACAATAACAAAAAAGTTTGGAGACTGTTCATTAAAGAAAAAAATTGTTTAGTATCCTTCACTACACCAATGTTTTACACTGTTCTGTTTCTTCCTCTTCCCCCCGCCCCACCTTCCCAAGAATTCCCTGCTCATGAACACATCTTGGTCCCCTATTTCGTCTTATAATGTGTTTCTCTCACCTCAGGGGTCTTCTACTGACTCCCACACTGGTATGCCAACTGCACCCCATACTATAATTTGTCCCCAGTCCCCTCCCAGCCTTACCTCCTCCGGTTCCATCCCCCTGCTGTCCTAGCATAGACCCCCCACAAAAAGAAAGACCACTGTCTTCTTATATGACATCCAGAAGTGTTATAGGCAGACAGGAGGCAGCACAGAAGCAGCATCAGCACCACAAAGCCATGAGAAGGGCGTGCTTCACTCCTGCTCAGACACCTGGTGGTGCTGCCATGTTCCATCTGCACTTTACTAATGCAACCACCTTGTTTTCCAACCATGGAGTTTCAGAAGCTCTGGTCTTTTAGGGAACAAGTTTTCCAGAGCTGTTTTTGCTTCCTTGTTCATGGGTGGTACAATATTTTTAATGGACTTATGGACAGGCATTTTGAGTCTGGTTATTTACAAGGTGTCTTGCAAAGGAGAAATGAGCAGAGGCCAGCTAGATGCTATGCAGTGATGTGTGAAAGGGAAAGCTTTTATTCATGAATTTGCAGATGTGCATGCACACATGCTCAAAAAGCAGAGTCAAAGAGATGGCAACCAACCTTCCAAGAAGGTATTTTTTCTTGTTAGGAGGGGATGTTTGTAGCTGTAGATTTCAGAGCTTTGTTTAAAGTATATTTACTACTATTATTTCATGAGAGTTGCAACACAGGCCTTACATGGAATTCTGATTTATTTGAAGACATTAATTAACCTCAAAACAACAAAGAAAATGCTGACCTGTAGGTATATTAGTTATTTCATTATTTGAGATTTTGTCTGAATGAAGGCGCAATGCTGTATCTTGCTTTAATATCATTCCTGTAAGTGAGGCTTTCAGAAGACCGTAGTTCTGGAAAAAGCAAATTTAGACAAGAATGTTGATTTGTTATCTTCTCTAAAATCATTCTCAAAAGTGCTGCTGAATTCAAAAGGCCCTGCTTCTGGGAATGGCTTATAATGCCCAGAATGTAAAGAAACAGCATTAAGCAAAATTCAACCAACAAAAAAATGTGTATGCTTAGGAAGGTTTGACTATACCATTGGGGCATTAAGATTTCTCTTCTTTATGCTGAACCTAATTCCTTAACATAACATCAATTGAACAAAATTACTGCCATTTTCCATTGTCCTAAATGTTTTTAAAACCCAGGAAGGGTGGAAGTTCCTCAAGGGACTGATTCTGCAGTCACAGAGGGGTATCATACCAGTACACATAAAAAGAGGCAAAAGAGCCAAGAAACCCTCTTGGCTGAGCAAAGAAATCCAGGAGAACCTGGAGAGGAAAAGTGAGGCTTACAGGCTGTGGAAGCAAGGATCAACCACCAAGGAGGAGTATACCTGCTTGGCTCGCACTTGCAGGGAAGCAGTGAGGTAGGCAAAAGCAGAAACAGAACTCAGGCTGGCAACAAAGATTAAGGGTAACAAAAAGTCCTTCTTTAAGTACATAGGGAGCAAGAACATAGGGCTAACATAGGGCTGCTACAGGATGAACTAAGGCAACTCATAACAGATAGGATGGACGAAGCTGTGGTCTTAAAGGATTTCTTTGCACTGGTGCTCCTGGACATGGATACAAACACCTCCTCCCCCTCTCCCCCAATGAGACTTCAGTCTGGCACGAAAGAGATATCAATCTACCAACAGTTAGTGCTGACCTAGTGAAGGGGCACTTGGAGAGGTTGAACATATTTAAGTAAGCAGATGATCTTCACCCAAAGGTACTAAAGGAACTGGCCAGTGTCATAGCAAAACCACTGGTATAACTGTTTGAACACTCCTGGCACACAGGACAGGTCCCAGAGAACTGGAAAAGGGCCAATGTGGTCCCTATTTTCAAGAAGGAGAGGGAGGAGGACCAGAGTAATTATAGGATGATTAGCCTCACCTCTATTCTTGCAAAGACCTTAGAAAAAATCATAAAGGATCACATTTGTGGTGGGGCCAGTGGGTATCACAATGCTAAGGGGCAACCAGCATGGGTTTATAGCAGGCAGATCCTGCCTGACTAACCTGGTCTCTTTTTATGCCCAAGTCACAAAGTGCTTAGATACAGGAGTAGCAGTAGATATTATTTACTTGCATTTTTAAAAGGCTTTAGGCACAGTGTCACACCCACTAAGTAGCTGTGACAACAATCAGGTGGGTGGAAAAACGGCTTTTGGGATGCACCCTGAGAACGCTGGTGGATGGGTTGGTTTCTACCTGGGGAGACGTAGGCAGTGGTGTCTCCCAAGGCTCTGTCCTTGGACCAGTACTGTTCAGTATCTTCATCAGTGATTTTGATGAGGGTGTAAAAAGCACTCTGTCCAAAATCATAGACAACCCCAAACTATGGGGTATATTAGAGGGTAGGGAGTGAATTCAGGTGGATATGGATAGACTGGGGAAGTGAGCGGATCAGAATAGGATGCAATTTAACAAAGATAAGTGTAAAGTGCTGGACCTGGGGAGAAAGAATCACCAATACACCTATAGACTGAGAAGTACCATTCTAAGTAGCACAGCAGCGGAAAGGGATCTCAGAGCCAATGTGATGAGGTAATAAATAAGGCTAACCACTAGAAATCTATTAAATAAATGAAACTAAGCAAACATAGTTCTAATAAATGTACAAAAATCTCATAAACATGCATCTAAAGTATCACATTAGATATAATTTTAAAGGTAGATTTTTGAAGGTAGAGTGCAGATTTTTTATGGTATGATATATAAAATATTTTATTTTTATGGTATATTTTTAAAGGTAGAGTGCAGATTTTTACAAAATTCAAAAATCATGAACAGGTTTGAAATTAGATCAGTAATAAATAAATGGCATTAGAAAATCATTACACAACACTGCATTTGCACATACAACCTATGAACTCTTAAGTGAGCTAACACGTAGTATTGGGATTTAATTTACTGTGAAACTTCAACCATAGCAGATATGCTAAATTTTCATGACACAATTTTCACTTGATGCAAAAGAATTTTTGTGCACATGTATTGACTGATTTCTGTGCAACGTAGCAGCACTGAAATTCCAATGGAAACTCATAGCTTTAAGAGGAGATTTCAGGCAGGTTTTGCCTGTTGTTCTTTGTGGCTTGCACACACCTATAACTGATATGTGTTCTGGAACAATGACCCAGAGTTGGCTTATTAAGGATTAATAAAGTATGTATTGTATTCATAAATGTTTAATCAACTGTTATAGATTCTTAAGGTAGAATCCTATGTCTTGTAGACATCCATAATTTCAGATTTTGGTGTTTACATATCTGCTAGCATCAAATGATGGGGGAGGAACCTTCATATAATATTAATTGAATAAAATAAAGAGCAGTGATGATGTTTTTGCCCCAGCAGGAACAAAAGTCCAAGGAAGAAACTAAAGCTCCCTTTGATCTAACACAGAAGATGTTTGACTAAACTATACACTTTTTGATTTCCTCTCTTTCTGCTGGCCCAAAATATATCCCTCACTGAATTAGCCAAATTTGTCAGTGAGGCAGCTGAAAAAGAAGGAAATGGGATAATGTTGGTGGTTTGAGTACTTCACTCAGAGTAAAGTGGACCTTTGCAATGAGGAAGAATTAGATTGACTATTAAGATGAACTTACTACTATGAAAGTAATATTATAGTAGAATAGATTACCTAGAGAGGTTGTAGAACTTCTGCACTGAAAGTTTTATAAACAGAGATTTGCCTGGTATGATTTTTACTTGAAAGATATTTGTCTTGATTAGGAGATGAATTGCACTACCTTTTAAGATCCCTTCCAGCCCAATTTCTACAACCCTATAGACATAGAAGGAACCTCATCTCTCTAATTGTACAGACCTTTTTATACTAGAAGGAACAATTTAGGGAGCATGAATAAACAGATGAAAACAGAATTTGGGTTTTTATGAAAATATCATGAAAATCAATTTTGTGAAAAAAATATTTTTCTTTACTCATACCCAGCACATAGATAGATAGATAGATAGATATGTGCATGTACATACACACATGTATACCTATACATATACCTATATATATATACACATCCTTGCAACGTGTGTGCATATATGTATACAAATAAATACTGTAATCCATTAAATTTTCCTTATGCATGTGAATTGTTTGCTAATGAATTATTGTCCCAATTAAGATGCCACATTTTTCTAAATTATGTGACATTAAAAGCATTGCGATACTGTACAAAAAGTTCTAAATAACTTTATATATAAAAATCAATATAGTGAAATCAGATAGTCCATATTCTGTGGCACAGGCTGTTATTTTTGTAATATTGACTGCTTAGACGTAATTGGTCATATATCCAGTACTCAATAACCTGCAGTAAAGAGAGATTACTTTAAGAGTCACTGACAGGAAAACAAGATTTATTTTTTTTTAAAGATAAATGGATTAGAAGTTTGAAAGAAATTTGATGTTTGTTACTACAGCAAGATGTGAAAACAAGAATGACAGAAATGATCAATAAAGAGATTCATCACTTACATCTTTAGTTACTATATATTTCAGACTGGATTGTGTCTTATGCTGCAGGCACTGCTTCATTTTGGTGGTATTTTTGAGACAGTTCCACTGACCCAACAGGAGGTATTCAGAGCTCTTGTGTATCAAAGTGGCAAAAAGTCTCCAGAAACACCCCAGCACTCAGGAAGGAGTATGAATTCCCTAATCAGCCAGTTCTAGTGTTTGATTCAGAGATTGTGTGGAACCACAGTCACACTTTCTTCTTGCTTTTTCTGAGTGGCTGGTGTAAAATTCATGCATTTTTTTTTTAATTAAGTGAAAATGAACTACCAAACTATGAGGACAAGTGTGTACATGAGGAAAGGTCAAAGATTCAAAATGGCCTTGATGGGCTGGTCCTATGTGCTGAACAAAACCAGATGAGTTTAACAGGGACAAATGCCAGGTTCATCTGTGTGTGAAGTCACAATAGAACTCTGGCATACATCAGCAGATGTGTCACTAGTAGATTCAGAAAGGTGCTCCTCCCCATCTATTCAGCATTGGTGAGGGTCACAGTTGGAGTACTGTGTCCAGTTCTGAGCACCACACTTCACGAAGAACGTAGATAAGCTTAAAAGGGTGCAGACAAGGGCCACCCACATGATCAAGGGCCTGGGGGACAGGCCCTATGGCTAGAGACTTTGGGATCTGGGATTGTTCAGCCTGAGAAAAAGAAGGCTGAGAGGTGACTTGATAGCCAGCTACAAATACATCAAGGGAGAAGACCAGAACCTAGGTGAACAAGTTTTCAGAAAAGCTCCTGCTTCCATCCCCTGGGAAGACATTGGACCAATGGACACAAGCTAATCGAGGAAAAGTTTTGGCTAGACATAAGAAAAAACTTCTTTCTGTATGGGTAAATAGAATCTGGAACACACTTCCAGCAGAAGTGGTGCAGTTACCAGTGTTAGACCCCAGCTCCATGCAGTGCCCAACAGCTAGGGAGACAACAATTCAATTGCTCATGGATCCTGTTACTCATTAGCCAGAGCAAGCAGGGAGCAAACACTACTTGCACACATTGTTCGCGACAGTTTTATTCAGAATGAGATAGCTTTGGGCCAGGTCCCAAAAAACCCAACAAACCAGGGACCTGCAGTAAACAATAGTTCTTTTCAAATTTTATACACCTTGATTCATGCTCATTAACATTCACTCCACCCTCACTCCTCCTATGTTCTGCCCATCTCTCCTCTTATCTCAAGCTCCACCTCTGTTTACAGTTTGTTTCATTAACATGGAATTGCCTATGTATTTCATTCATTTACATGCCCTTTTGCTATGAGTACATGTCCAAGACCTTGACTCTTCTTCTTTAGTCAATGGGCGGACTTTGATCAAAACCTGGAAGTTTCTGGAGGCTTCTTCAGCCATTACCAGTCATCTTTTTTCATATGTTTATTTCAGATTCTGGTACCAATTACATGTTGTTTGCACATTACAGTCTTTTTTTCAGTACCACGTTGTACCATGTTCTACATTCCTAAAGCTTCACCTTATTCATAGCACACAGACTCACACAGATGCACTTGCTGCTTTTTCTCAGAAAAAAATGGTTGACACAGTTAAAATTGTTACTTAGGATAAGCAAATGGCTGGCTTAGATACCATTCTGCCTTGTAATTAGCAGCTTTTCTAGGTCACAGGTCAGGTTATCGCCTTTTATTCAGCTGCAAATCCAGTGCTTCCCAAGATCCAAATATTGTCATTCTAACAGCCATCTCTGGTGGTCCTTAAGAGGAGGCTGGACAAGTACCTCACTGAGCCTGTTTGACCCCAATTACCTCCTGCCCATGGCAGGGAACTGGACTTGATGATCTTATAAGTCCCTTCTGGTCTTTCTTTCTTTCCTTTTATGAGTAAACCTTGTGTTTGTGTTGGCCTCTCTGAAAGGTAGGAGAAACACAGCAATATAGTTTCATTGCCTCGACCAGGGGTGGGCAATTATTTCAGCTGGAGGGCTGTTTAATGAGTTTTGGTGAGCTGTTGAGGTCTGCAAGGGTAGCCCTACCCCTTGGCATAGCCCCACCCCTTGGAAGGTGTCCCACCACCCATTTGCCATCTTGGGATAGGAGATCCTGTTGCTAACCCCTGACCTTTGCCACTGGAAGTCTCTCCCCTTATCCCCCAGGGAACTTCGTTGGTTGGGGGGAGGGGGATATTGCCATCTTGAAACCAGAAAAAAAAAATTGTATACTATTTATCAAAGACCTACTATATTTTAAGTTTATACAAAAATATTTTGTCATGATTTGTATTTGCATACTTTATAGAGACATGATAAAAATAATCTTGCTCTTCTATATTGTGTGTGGGGGATGTGGGGTGTGGTTGAGAATGGGTGTGTGTGTGTGCATGTGTGTATTTGTGTGTGAGGTTTGTAAGGGGATGTGCCTGTGTGTGTGGAGACATAAGCTATGTTGGGGGTGTATAAGTGGGAGAGTTGTGGGGGCTGGGTGTGGGTGTGAAGGAAAGTGGGGTTATGGGGACTCCCCCAAATCTCCCCGTGGCAAAGTGCTCCTGCCACCAGCAGCATCAGACTGTGGGCTTTCAGTCACCTGTTCAGGATCTGCCACCTGACAGCATGTGATTCTGGCAAGTACTGCATATGGTACCAAAGAGCACAGCCAGGCCAGCCCATCTTTATTGTGCAGAGCTCCCTGTGGCACAAGTGCAACTCCTGGCACTATGTGTTAGTGGGGGAAGCCCAGCAGGGCTGTGTGAAACAGCACTGTTCCGTGTCAACTTCTGTTTCACCTTTTTGAAGAGACAGTGTTTAGTTTTGCTGTTTTGAAGCACTGCTCTGTTTAATTTTGTCAAAACTGTTTCACTGTTTCAACGTGTGTCGACGTTTTGCCCATAAGTTATAATGAGGAATCACAAAAATGCATATAACTTTGTTATTTCTTTTCTGATTCAAATGACAGAGCAGCAGGAAGCAGACAGACTAGCAGAGAGGATAGCCCCTGCTGAGGCCACAAACCCTGTCAAGTTTCATCTTCAGCTCTAAGGGGGCCACAGATTCCTATCCAGAATTTCCCTTTGGTAGGACACTCAGATACAGATACAGCTCTTCCTCTGACACTGGAAGGCTCAGACTGAGAAGTGAGATGGGGGTGGAGGAGACTGTCATGCTCGTGTTGCTTGTGGTCATGGTAGTGGGATGGAGGGGTATGGCTGGTGCTCTAGGAAGGGATGCAGACTCAGGCAGTGGCACTGTTCCCCTCACCTTACTGCCAGTAGAATCAGAATCCTCATGTGCCTGCTAGTTGTAGGAAAGAGGCTGTGTCTCAGTTTTGGGGGGAGGGGACTTACAGTTTTCCCTCTACCCCCTCTGCCACCCTTCCTTGAAAGATTCCCAGCTGTCTTTCCAACATACTTCATAATGTGTTTCATAGTGTGTTTGGTGTACTGTAAAATCTGTGTTCTTCTGTTATGTAACGTATTTATGTACTATGTGTAGATAATTGTATGAATGTATTTATGTAATGTATGCATGTATTTCTGTAATAAATAAAATATATAAATGTATGTATGTGTTCCTGTATAAATTGTATATTATAGTATACAATAGATGCTCTGTTTCCCTGCACAGTGAATGAAATGCACACTGTGAGAGAAAGCACAGATTTTCTTTCTGGGGGAAAAGAATCAAAATAGATTAACAAAAACAAAAAAAGCATTTTGGCAAAGGAATACATAGAAAGGAATAAAGAGTATTAGGGAAGCAAAAGGTATTGGATTCCACTTGCTAGAAACAGGCTAGCAAGCAGGAAGTGATAGCCTTTCTCTGACGCTGCTGAGCTGCTGGAAGACACAGTTCAATAAGCTGACCCCTAGGCACAGAGAAAGCTCAGTTCAAACAATGCTTTTTATGCTATTTTTCTGTCCCTCCCCCAAGCACTGGATTGAAAGGGACCTCAGGAAAGGAGTACGGTCACTGGCCAGGTACACATGTCAATATCAGGGCAGTCCTTCCCCCCCCCCCCCGTTCCCCCTCCCTTTCTTTTGTTTATCTTTAATTGCAAGCAAATGCAGCTTTGAAACTCAAAATGTTTTGACACTTTCTAAACATTTGAGTGCCCTTGTCTCATTACAAAGCTGTTTTGAAGCCTTTTGTTTCATTTTGATTTTGCTGTTTCAAGTTCAAAACGTGTCAAAATAGCATCAAAAGGCAACACCCATCAAAATTTCACACAGCCCTAAAGCCCAGAACAATGGAGCTGGCTGCCTTTGTTGCCCCCCTGCCATGCAGGTCTCAGGACTCAGCCAGAACTGGAGGGAAGCCCTGCCCCCTGCTTCCTTGAGGGGAGTGCTTGGGAGAATCCCCACACCCCACCACCCTCCCTCACACCCACACCCTGCCCACCTGAGCTCCAAGCTCTGCACTCCCACTGCCTTCCTGGATGCAGTTTCCATGTTCCTGCCAGACCCAGACCCATGCTCTGTGCTCCTATTCACCTGCAGCTCCCCCTCCCACACCCGACACTTCCTTACCTGCTGCACACAGCGAGCACTGCAGCAGGGAGATGAGGAGAAGCCTCTGGACACCAGGGAAGTTGGGCAGGTCCTCCTGCAGCTGTAACATTAGCAGCAGTATCCCCACCCAGAAGTTCTGTGCTGGTTGGGCTGAGCCTTTGAGTGCACATAGGAATGAGCTGTGTGGGCTGGGCAGGGGTATAATTACCCTGGTGGCACCTGCAGGCCAGATGAAATTGCCTGGCAGGCCACATTTGCCCCATGGGCCATATGTTGCCCACCCCTGATCTAACCATTTAAAGAGTTATAAGAACACTCACTGTTTGTGTTTTGTGTACATGTATGCATGTACATGTACATACAGAGGCACACCAGAGAAGTTTTGTATTGGGGCAGCAAAAGTGTGTGGGGCACAGTTAGATGTAGATGGTGGTAGTGCTGTGGTGATGGCTTTTTCTGTGTCCCTTCAATGGTAGTGTCCTGGGCTACTGCTCTGGAGATGCTCTGTGATTTAGAAGAGTTGGGAATTGGAAAATGTCCCTTGGTTAGGTAGTAGGCAGTTAGCTAGTTCAGAGACAAATGGTCTTCAGAGGCTTGGCTAATCCTCACAATAATAGTTATGGTTTAGTTCTTTTCATTCACACCTATCTACTTTCACTGAACACAGTCATCACTATGTCCTCCCCTCAATTATGCTATGACATGTGTGCCTGTGTGCTTGTGTGTCTATATATATGACCATTAAGTGCTGGTGTGTTTATGCAAATATGCATGTAACCACACACACATGCACACGCATGCACACTCCCCCTATATATGCATATATATCCACACACAAATAAATTATCTATGCATGTGTATATGTATGTGTGTCTACATTTGTATATACACACATATTAATGTTCATGTATATATACAAATACACAGAATATGTGTGTGTGTGTGTGTGTGTGTATCTATCTATTTATGGATCTTTCCATCTATAAATATGCAAAGAAACACAGCAGCACTTAATGTTAATGTTTTGTTGACTATACATATTAGTAGATATATTATTATTTTTTCTGATAGTTCCACCAAAACTTTTTAGATGTTAGAAAAATTCAGTCCATTTCCTTGAATGTGTTGGCAGCAAGATTCATGATTCATGACACGCAAATGAGGGTGGAGAGGACAGAATTTTCATTTCCATTTTGTATTTATCAGTTTGCAGATATTTGCCCATACTTCATTAATTCATATATTTTTTCTTAAGTTGTTCCTCTTTTTTTCTTAATTCTTATCATAGAGATAGGCATGAGTAACCATGTATTTCAATATATAAGTACTTTACAACACTACAATGGCCTTGAAGACTCAGCTTTGCATCTCAATCACACTGCCCTGTAGACTTAACTGCAAGACCAGTTCCAAACTATTAAATGCAGTAGATATTAAAAAGTATATTTTATATACTATGTATGTACGTCCTAATATTATGGCAAATAATCATTTATTAAGATAGTTTTTGTAATCATTAGCCCTTATAAAGGGAGTCGTAGGCTGCTGAAAGATCTCAGTATGACATTTATCCATCCACCTTTCCCTCAAAGAGGTAATATATGAAGGAATCAGGACAGCCACTGACAATCGTTTTAATGACTAGAGGCCTATCTTTTCTGTAGCTACCGTGGTTCTAGTTTAAAGAAAAAAAATCTTGCCTTCAGGTTGTTAGATTTGTTCAGTAAGCCTCATTATGGAAGCCTGCGTGAAAAAAATGCCATGCATAATACATTGTTTTTTCGTATATATATCACACGTCCCCATATAAGATATGCACCCCATTTTTGGAAAGGAAGAATGAAGAGAAAAGATTTTTCTATAATTATGGCACATAGAACAAGGACGGAGTGTATTCATCAACTTCTTCCCCTCCCATTCCTTGCTCAAGTAAATTGCCTTCTTAACCCTTTTACAGCTGAATTGTCAGCAACTCTTAGCTGTTCAGCCAAAAGCTGAAACTGTGGCTGCTGCTGAACACTGTACTCCATGGGAAGAAATAGGATTTTGAAAAGATCTAAAAACAGATTTCAGGGTTATGAAATAGGAGAAGACAGACTCAGAGCAGCTAACATATACCAACATGGTGGAATAGAGGACAGCTTGATTAGTGGAGCATAATAACCATTAAAAAGGCTCTCCGAGGTTTTGTAGCACCTGTACAGTGAAAAGCAATTAGCAGAAACCTGGTGGATTATAATTAACTAGTAAGTTAATTGTCACCTTCAGCTCTGCCTTATAGAACTGCAACTATTGCTGCATTGCTTTTAAACTTAAAACTTTAAACTGAGTGGCAAAGGAATGGAAGTGAGGTCTGAGGGGGTGCATCATTGCACTCTCCCACCTTCTGCATTAGCCCATTTTGGACTTCATCCCGTCATCCAGGCAGCTGCACAGGAAAAAGAAGGAAAATAAACATTGGACATCATACAGTGTCTCCATGCTTAAGAACATAAGAACAAAACAATTGCCATTTACTGGGCCAGACCATAGGTCCATCTTGCCCAGTACCCTATATCACATCATGGCAGAGAGTAGATGCTGAAAGGAAGAGTGAACTGGGTCTGACAAGGGGTTTTTTGTTTGTTTTTTCCTGCTGTTCCTCTCTTATTTGCCATCCCCAGCATTTCATGTCTAGTTGGTTCGAATTCCTGATCCCCCATGCCTAATAGCTACTGATGCACCTCTCCTCCAAGAATTTGTCCAATCTTTTTTTTGATTCTAGCTAAACTGTCAGCTTCCACAACATCTGGTGGCAATGAGTTCCATACTGTAATTACATGCTATGTAAAAAAAAGAACTTTCTTTCATTAGTTTTAAAATTACTATCTATTAGTTTCATTTTAAGACCCCTTGTTCTTGAATTATAAGAGATAGTAAATAATGCATCCCTATTTACTTTCTCTTCACCACTTAGTATATTTTAACCATTATCATGCCCCCCACCTCCTTAAGCATCAGTTTTGTAAACTTAATAATATGAGCCTATTTAGTCTCTTCTCATATGGAAGTCCCTCCATAACATTAACAAACCTTGATGCCCTTCTCTGGACTTCCTCTGTTACTTCTACATTCTTCCTGAGGTGTGGGGACCAGAATTGGCCATACTCTTCAAGGTGAGAACATACGTGGATTTGTAAAGGTGCATAACCATACTTTCCATTTTGTTTATGTTTTCTTAATAATCCCTCACATTTTGTTTGACTTTTTGAGTCCACAATGACTCCTAGATCTCTCTCTCCTGTGTGGTAACAGCTAATGTAGAACCCATCATAGTGTAGGTATAGTTTGCATTATTTTTCCCCAAGTCTATCACTTTACACATTGTGTTCCATCTTCCATTTAGTTGACCCCTCACTCGATTGTGGCAGGTCCTTCTGCAGTTCCTCACAGTCCACCTTGGCCTTTACCACTTTGAACAAATTTGTGTCCTTCAAAAATTTGGCCAACTCTACTCACCCTGTTTTCCAAATAATTTATGAATATATTAAAATAGCACTCTAAACACAGATCCCTGAATGATTCTGCTCTTCTTTCCATCCTGAAAATTGACCATTTATACTCATTCTTCACTTTCTGTCCTTGAATCAATTTCTAATCCATCAGTGTAATCCACCACCTTGTAATGCCATGACTACCTACCTTAGTTAAGAGCCTCTGATGGTGGACCTTGTTATATGCTTTTTGGGAGACCAACTATATTATAACAACTGGATCCCCTTGATTCCCCTGCTTATTGACACCCTCAAAAAACTCTAGTGGACTTTTGAGGTATGATTTCCCTCTCACAAAGCTGTGTCTATTCATCCCCAGAAAGTCATATTCATCCATGTGCAGAAATATTATTTTTTATATTATTGTTTCTACCAGTTTTCCAGGAACAGAAGTTAGGCTCACTGGGTGCATCGACATGCAACACTTTATTGCACAGAAAAGCAGGTTACTGAGAACTAAGCAAGAGTGCCTACATGTGGCCATGCTTACTGCACAGTAAACTGATCTAATTGTGAGTGAATTTGTTACCTGCAATGCAAGTAGCAAATTTACTTGCAATTAATTACTGCACAATAACACCCTTGTAAACACCTGACAGGGAACAAACGCGCTCCCAGTCAGCTGGCAGCATGAGACAGGCGATTGCTCCCTTCCCCTGGGAGCTGCCTGATGCCTGGGCAGGATCTACCTCCAGAGCTGGATGTTGTATGCAGAGGCCATAAAGTGTGAATTTAAAACAAACAGGAATCTTATCAGAGGAATAAGGCATTATGCCACATGTATTGAAAACATAAGAAAAACAAAATTTTAAAAAAGAACAACAAAAGGATGGTGTTTTCTATTCTATACACTCACACATACATACCCATTTATTCATATACATACAAAAGGAGACAGACAGACAGTCCTGAAACTATAAAGGTATCACCAGTCCTTAAGATGCTTGGGTTAGGTTGGTGGCCAGCCAAGTTAACCACGAGAATGAAGCTAGGCATTGTTGGATGCATCCCAATGCTTCTTCCTCTATACAGGACACTTCCTCTTTGTTCTTTTCCATCTTTATAGTGATTGTTCCTGATACAAGTCTATGAATCTCACTGTCATGTCTCCTCAATAATAAAATGATCTTCCCCTTTGGTTACAATGTTATGATTGACAGACTCTTTGGGCTCTGTGGTCTGCAGTATCTTCCATCTGCTGTCAGAACTTTCTTCAGCTGTTAAAACAAAACTCGATCTTATATTTTGCAATCCTTAACTGCTGATCTTTGAACACTGCTGTAATCTTTGGCTGTTAAAGCACAGAAAGCTATTTCTATCCTTCTAGTCTGGGGTACAAGACAGACTATCTCAACACATATTTCCACACACACTGTTTATTCTTTCATTACCTCTTTTTCAAACATCCCAGACATACTACATTATTACACAAACACACTACTTCTTAACTTCTTAAACCTTGCTATATTTATCTTGCTAACTTATGCAATAAAATGTTCACTGGCTGTTATGCTAAGCAATACAGAGCTAAAATAGAGTTAAATCTAACTATTAAAGCAATTACATCTTGATTAAGAGGTGAATATTATAAATGTAAAATGATTTAAAGCAAATATATCAGAATAAATTGACCTGAGCTCAACACTGGGTAGGGACTGTATCCCTCTGTCCCAACAGCAGGTAGCTCTCAGCACTCCACTCTGAGATCAAGATCAGGGAGTGGGGCTGGGAGATCCTTATCTGTATTCATGGGGTCCTTATAAGGATCTCCCAGCCTCAGCCCTGTGACCATGGAGATGGAACTGGGAGATAAGGATCTTCTAGCCCAAGCCCCATGACCATGGAGTTCAGGCTAGGAGATTAGGATCTCCCAGCCCCTACTCCCCAGTTACAGAATAGGGGCTGGGGAGCATGTTCCCTGCCCAGCTCTGTGGTCACTGACCTGGGTGGAGAACAGATGCATAGCTGGGCAGGGAACAGGCTTTCCAGCCCCCATCCACATTTGTGAAGTAAGGGCTGGGAACAGTTCTAGTCAGCAGCAGGTCCCAGCCCCATGCCCCAATTGGGCAATTGAGGCACAGAGTTTGGTAAGCGTTGCAGGGGTGGGGTAGGGCTTTTCAATTCCCTGACCCTGACTGGGGATTCAGGGCCAGAAACATCCTGTTGGCAGGGCAAAGGGACATTGTTCCCACCTGGTCTTTGGTGCCAAAGCCCATCTCTGTAGCAGGGAGTCTTCCAGGGTCAAGGAACTATGTCCCAGCCCCAGGGAGCTAGATCCTTCCCCTGGTTTCTGCAGGGGTCTGGTGTAGAGCCAGCAGCGGTAGGACAAAATTGCTGCCATGAATAGCAAATCTTCTCCTGAGTCTCTGTATGTGCAGATGTCTGCCCTGGAGAATTTACTTGTGAGTAATTTACTCATGAGTAAACTGCTCCCAGATCAAATGGGTGTGTAGACACACTCACTGGCCTGTAGTTCCTTGCATTCACTCTACAGCCTCTTTTAAACTCTTTAAACTCTGAACATCAAAAGGCCCAACTGACTCCCTGGTAGGTCTTTGGCTTCTAATGTACTTAAAGTATTTCTTATTGTTAACTTTTGTATCACTAGCAAGTTGCTTCTCAAATTCTTTTTTAACTTGTCTTATTTCAGTTTTACATTTGCCTTGCCAGTGTTTATGCTCGCTCTTTTTTTATTTTCCTCATTAGAATTTGACTTCCATTTCTTGAAGCCTTTTTCTGTTTATTGCCTTTGCAGCTCCGCTATTAAACCATGTTGGCTTTCCTTTATTTATTTATTAACTTGTTTTTTTATTTGCTAGTATGTGCTTTATGCCTCCAATATGGAGCTCTTAAGCAGTTCCTATGTAAGTTTCTTACTTCTTCAGGGGCCCCTTTTAACTTTAATCTAACTAGCTTTCTCATTTCAGTGTAGCCATCCTTTTAAAGTTAAGAAAATCTACCACAGTAGTTTTTAACTTCCCTCATACCTGGATGTAAACCCAATTGCATTGTGCTCACTATAGTCAAGTGTCTCTGTAACATATAAGCCAGATGGTACACTGCTGGTACCCCTTCTTCAATTGAAGGAATGTTTGGAAGTGTGTGGATGTGCGCTATTGAGAGCATAGCTGCTTAGCCTGAGCCAATTCACTGTTCTCCCCTACAAAGCAGAGCAGAGCAGAGCAGAGACTATGGACACCCAGTATAATTTAACTATTTACAGAACTGAACATTTTAGACGGGACATTAGGAAGAACTTCTTCACAGTTAGAGTGGCCAAGGTCTGGAACAGACTCCCAAGGGAGGTGGTGCTCTCCCCTACCTCAGGGGTCTTCAAGAGGAGGTTAGATAGGCATCTAGCTAGGGTCATCTAGACCCAGCACTCTTTCCTGCCTATGCAGGGGCTCGGACTCGATGATCTATTGAGGTCCCTTCTGACCCTAACATCTATGAATCTATGAACTTTATTTACAGGACCAATAAACTTAATAAACATACATATATTTGAGAATTATTTACAAATTTATATTACTAAAGCAGTAAATCTTATTACTCCTATACATGGGCAGAGATAAAGTGGATATGACAGAGAAAGGTGCTTTATCAGAGTAAACCTTGACTCCCAGTGATATTATTAGGGTATAGTCCCTACACATCCAGGCCCTGCAGGCTGGGCATGGGAACAAACACTGGTGGCACAAGGATGATAGTGGTTCACTAACTAGGACCCAACAATAAATAAACAATGGCTAAAGCATGGATAAATAAGGTTACAATAATACAATCCCGCACTTAGGCAACCTCTTGAATCCAAAGTAATAATCATAAGGCTTTCCCCAGCATTTTAGCAGGTGACCATTTAACAGACATAAGAAAATACATAAACCTCTTATAATACAATATCAAATTAAACAAATTCACAGTGAAAATACAACTTATGGCCCACCTGAATCATTTACAAAAACCTTAACAGTTATATCCAGAACCAACAATACACAGTAATCATGACATATGAGGGAGTAATGCACAGGGAAAATAGGTAATCCCTAAGGGGCAATGCTACTCACCTAGTCTCCTTGACCCCTCCTCCCCTGTGGAGACCTTTGCCTATCCCTTATGAGGACCCTAACCCCTGGCCCAGACACTGATGCCTCCTCAGCTCTCCAGTGGGTCTTGGCTCATCTGTCTCTCTATGGCTGGGGTTAGTCAAAGCTCCTGCCTTGCTGGGGGGTTCTACTTCATCCTTCTGCTGCTCATAGTAGAAAGGCTTGAACTACAGGGTCTACCCACTTTTCTGAAACTTTCGGGTACCTTCCAATGCCCTAGGGCCTCTGACAACTGCAGAGATGTGGGCCCATGCTGCCTTGTGCCACTGCAGGGTTTTCTTCAGCTCTTTTCCAACCTCATGAATCAATCCATGCAGTGTGGGACCTCGGCCACTTGTAGGGTCAGGAACCCGAGGTGCTTCATGAAGTCTTGGAGTTCCTTGAGATCTTTCTTGGCCTAGTGCACTGATCAGGTGCCCCAGGGCCTCTGCTTTATGCCACCATGGGGATTTCTTAAGTTTTCTTCCACCACATGCACCAATCTTTGCACTGTAGGACCTCTGCCATTCGCAGGTTAGGGACTTTCATTGCCCCTCAGCTCTCCAGCCCTGTGCACTGAACTGTGTACTGAGGGCTTCTGCCTCATGCAGAGTTGGGAACCCATGCTGCCTAATGCAGCCACCAAAGTCCTGTCTACTCTCTGGACCCTCCATGCACCAATCTATGCATCGACACCGTGGCTCCCTCCATGGTGGGGCTGGGATTCAGTCACTTACTGCTTCTCATTCAGTAGAGGTGCCGTCTGGGCACTTTTGAGGCAACTGCTCTGCCCCTCTGATCAGAACTTTTGCAGCCCTCTGCATCGTCCCTCATCAAAGCCACCTGTGCTTGACATGTGAGCTTTTATTCCTTTTGGAGGCTTCACCCCCAGATTGGGAACTGACCAATGGAAAATCCAGAGGGGCTAGTTCCCTCTCAGGTCCTCTTTTTCACCTTGCCCTAGGTCAGGGTAAAGCAAGCCACTCATCCACCCTCTTCTAATTGGTGGGGAAGAGGGATGTCCCCACCAATCAGCCTGAGCCATCTGGTTCAAATCGGCAAGCCTGCCACAAACACTTGCCCTTTACACCAAATGCTGCGCATTATTTAGATCTAGGTCAAGAACAGCCTTTCCTCTTGTAGATGATGGAACTAGCTGCTCCAGGAAGCATTCTTTTATAACATCAAGAAATTTGGACTTTGCATCCCAGCCTGATGTTAGATTGCCCCAGTCTATTTGTGGATAAAGTCTCCCATTATTACTGCATTTTCTGCTGTTGCAGCATCTCCCAACTCCCTTCTCATTTCTATCTTTCTACTGCCATACTGGTCTGGGAGTCAATAGCTATCTCTACACATATGATTGGAGTTTTGTGCTTTTTTTTTCTATTGGGACCCAATATTTCTATCCACAAATATTCTATAGTACCTGTCTTATCAATTAAAATCTAACCTATCTGATTCAACACAGTCTTTGATGTAGAATACCGCTTTCCCACTAGTATGACTTGGGCAGAAAAATGAATTTCCCTACTTAAAAGAAGCAACACAACAAACATTGGGGAAGAAGCAAATATAGTAACTACTTATATAATCAAAACGTTACCCCATTTATTGTTCCACAGAGATACAACCCTGGCATCAACAGTAAGCCTTTTATTTCTTTCACTTCTTACATCCAGGTACTCAAGATACAATTTATTTCTCTCCATTTTCTCCAAAATGTAACTTTTCCTATGTATGCCCAACACAGTAGCTCTATTAATGAACGCTCTAGAACATCTTTGCTAATGATGTATCCTATCACCTACCCATAACTGTTAAACCACACCTTGAATCATTATATCAGTTTCCTGTTGTTTTCCAGGGTTCTGAAGGTCTCCAAAAATATGGATCCACCTAATCTCAACCAAAACCATCCTTTCCTTCTTCCCATGCCTCAAAGTATTTAAGTAATCCTAATGACTATTCATTTATTTCACCATTTTCAGATATGATGCATTCTTTCTGAAGTGCACTTTATATCTGGAAAAAACCTCCCATTTAATTTTATACAAAGCAATGAGTAAAGCTTCCCAACTTTAAATACATTCTTTTTATGCTATGTTTCTGTTTTATGTTACGATTTTTTACTCTGTCTGCATTTCTACCAGCTAAACACATTTGGTCAAGCATCTCGTTTACATCTTATTACCATTATCTAGTGCAATGTATCCTGATAATGATATATAAAATCAGCATAATAACTGATCATTAACACTTTCTGTTTGATCATTTTATTGTGACTGATGTGTGGTAGAAGTGAAAGCTTAATTGGCAAGGAATGAAGGTATAAAAAAGAAAAAAAACAACATGACACTATCATGTGATTTTAAAAGTGACAACGAGTTAGTCACATGGAGAGGAGGAGGAAGAGAATTGTTTCCAAAAAAATCCTGTGTTTAATCTTTTCATAGTAAAGAATAATCAGAGAAAAGATTTAAACCTATAAAGAATCACGTTTCTTCTATGAACATAATTGACGTTCCAGTTGTTGGTCTTTAATTTTGTTATGGTCAGGAGTTAAGAATGTTAATGGAATTCCTGTCCTATTGAAGTTCACAAGAATATTTGTCACGGAATTCGAAGGCAGCAGACTTTCAGTGTGCTCAATACATAAATTTACTTTATTTGAAGCTCCATGATTCAAAAAGTTTACATAAAACTCTTAGCCAAAGTCTGTTAAGAAAAGGTAATGACAACCCTTTTCTTTTTTACATAACCATGGAAAGCCTTCTTTTCTTTTTAAGTCTACTCAAGCATATTAATAAAAGAATCTCAATGAGCTGGAACTTCACATTGTTCCTTATGGCAAGTTGCATCTCAGCAGTATGTATGTATTTTGCCAAAAAACAAATGTCTGCAGGTTTACAAGCATGGAAGAATGGTACACAATCATATTTACTACCAGATTTACATATTTATTTTGTTTATTCCATTATGGCCATGTACAGAAATTTGGGGAGGTTAGATCAAGTTAAAAATAACCACCCAGTTTAGGGTAAGTCAGGAGAGCGGGGGCATATGGGGAGTTGTGGGGATTACGTGGAAAAGACAGTTCTGGGAGGTATCAGGAGGTATGTGGGGGAATCAGGAGGGAAAGTAGGATCCACAGCAGAGATTGGGGGATCAGTGGGAACAGGTGAAATCTACAGAGGGGTTGGGGGGGACAGCAGGGTCTGTGGTGGGGATCAAGGATATCGGGGGCAGGCACGGTCTGTTGGGTGATCTGGTAATCAGGGGACAGGTAGAATCTGCTAGTGGGATGAGAGAGGCAGACAGGTTCTGTTGGGAGGGGTTGGGGCAGGTGTTACTGAGGTCCAGAAGGTTTGGCAGGATATGGGGAGTTTGCAGGGTTTTTGCGGGGGAAGGACTCTGAGCAGAAGGAGAGGTCTCCACCTCACCCCCCTTGGATCAGGAGCTATTTTTTTCCCCAAACCACCTGCCCATCACATATACAACTCCCACAAAAGGATCTACCTGACGCTTCCTCCACCAGGACTTGCTTGCTCAGCTTTCAGTATTGGCTGATAAAACTACTGCTGGAAGAGGCTTGCAGGATGTGGGCTTTCGTGGCCTGCTGGGAACCTGGCTTGCCCTAAACCCACACTGAAATTCCTATTGAGACTCACACTGAAAATCATCAGTGTCTTTACCAAGACATACAAGAATATGGTACTGATGTTTAACATTCAGAATATTAAGATCCTCCATCAACAAGCTCCTACTGAATAGTACCCAGCTCTGGTAATCCAGATTCATGGTGAGACTTTAGAGATCACTGAGTATTTACTATACCTCAAAAGCCATCTGTTGCAGAAGACTGACATTGACAAAAAAAAACCAACATCAACTCAAATGTGTAAGTGCAGACTTTGGATGCCTGAAGAAATGGGTGTTTAAAGATCATGCCACTAGATCCAAAATCAAACTCATGGTTTATCATACAGCTGTGATCCCCACCATTGTGTGGAGCTGAAATATGAACTTTAGAGGAGACATCTAAAGTTGTTAGAGAAGTACCATCAATGCTGAAGATCCTCCAAATCCAGTGGGAAGACATATGTACTAAGGTCAAACTCCTCCTGCAAGAAAACACCATGAGTATTGAAGCAATGATCATATGACATCCACTTTGTTGGGCAGGCCATGACAGCCAGATGTCTGAATATAGACTTCTGAAACAATTTCTTTTTTCCCAATGCTCAGCCAAGGCATATGCTTAGTAGGGCATATGCTCAGAAGGGCATGATCTATAGATTATATTTAAAACGATATAAAATTAAAGAGAAGTGACTATCAAAAGACCCCACTTTTTTAAGACACCTCTTTCCTCTTTTCCCAATTAAAAAGGGAGAGTGAAATGAGCAAATTAGAACTAAAAAGGAGAACATTTTCCCCTTCCCACAGATTATTTGATAACTACCCTGTATTTCCCTGGAGTGGAGGATGGGGGGAAAAAAGAAATAATGAAACTCCCCAAACAAAACCTTATATCAGAAGCTATATTTTGTTGGCTTATTTTCATAAAGCCTCAGAGGGTTATGTGGACATTTCACGTAAGTATATATGCAAAATGATTGTTATTTTCTATGAATGTAACAAAATAAAATTGAATGCAAAGTTTATTAAAGAATATCTAGTTTAATCTCTCAGGCAAGAATCTAGGTACTAATAAAACTGGGATCCACATTTGTCTTGTATAAAAGTCGAAAGGGAAAGGTTTTATCTGTCTTAATTAATTTAATTCCTCTGGGATGCAGTTCATGAAACCATTCTTTCCTTAAAAAAACTTCACCTTTCTACTGTGATAATTAAACCCAAGTGAGCTGTTTTTGTTTATAAGGGATAGGTCATCCAATCAAGGAACAGAAACAATTATTAATTAATGCATTCTTGTTGTTATTCCTACTACTGAGCGGCCCAAAGGCTAAATTCAGTACTGCGGTTCTGTTGTGCTTGAACTTACATAAAGACTCAGGAAGATAAGATCTTTGCCCTAAAGCACTGGAAAGATAGAAAACAAAGAAAGCATGGGACAAAGAACATAGTATTCAGTGCAAGCTAAAGGTGAGGCCATGCCACATTTATTACAATTGGTAATTACATACTTATAAGTCCTGTCTCTGGGACTGAGTAAGAGTTGTACTACATAGTACAAAGAGATTAGTCATTTTTTTAGTTATACTTCATCTTCTTTTAAATTTATTCCATTCTTGTGAACTAGCATGGCATGAGAGAGAATGTCAGGATGTTTGTGAAAAAAAGTAAGGGGTTTTGAGCCAACAACTAATTATCAGTTTGAAAATTCAAGAATATGATAGTATGAAATATAAAGTAAGCAATCACAACAGTTGGAATGCAAAGGTTTGACGATCAAATAGTTGAATAACTGACAGCAGCTAATGATCCATAGGTTGAAATATATTCACATACAATATTCTCATTTTCTAGAAGACTTTGTCTGCTTACATATAAATCACAGAGAGAAAAATTTAGCTGTGCTTTTCTTTTCTTTTGCTGGCAGCTTAGTTAGCTCATTTCTTTCAGATAAGTATATCAAGGGAAGCTGGTATTATGTGAGGCTATTATCATAGATTTTTTTCCCTGGATATTTGTATACTCAACAAGCCTATCATCTAAGCATTTAACTAAAATCTCAGTTGGCATGTCTATACATGCATTCATGTGCTTCAGTTAATGTTCATTGAATCTAGTACCTCTGGGTACTTTTACACACGCTCCAGGTGTGAGGTGGGGACAGCACTTTACTTAGAGTGGTCCCAAGAGCAGCTCTAATTAAAGCACCCCATGTCTCAAGAATCAGTGCCCTGTGCTTCAGTATGGGAGGGGGGCACTTGAACTAAAACTTGTTCAGTGAGCTTCAGTTCAAGTGCCCCCCGCCACCGTTTTGAAGCATGGGAGCTCTGATACATGAGATGCAGGAGCCTGCTGGAGTGCAGAAATTGCTATGATCCAGCAGAGTCTATTAACTGAGTCTGCTCCGATGCACTGGAATTCTAACATGTTGGAGCAGCCTCCACACATGTGTATAAGTGCCCATGGTTTTTAGGTGATGCTTAATGTGCATTAACCTATTTCAATGCACATTAATTGAATACCATGTTTTTAGTGATGCTTTAATGTGTATTACATGGGCTACTGTGCAATACAGCACACATATAGACATGGCCAGTGATTATCTAGCTACTACATATTGAGCGACATATAGCAAATAGTGATGAGTAAATTAACATTTTCCGTGTACTATCACAGGTATGTTAAAGTAGAAGGTAGGTATTACCTCAGCTCTTAATATTAGTTCTACAAAAGTGACCCTTACTAGTCTTCATAAAAAAACAGAACAAAACAAAACAAAAAATTAAAAACAGAAAAAACCCTGAAAACCCTCTTAAGTATCTGGTAGTATTCATAGCAGTTTGAAAATCACCATTGATAAACATTAACTTCTACTGGGGAGTCCATTAGTTCACTTTACCTATATCAGGAAGGTTCAATCCCCACCCAGATCTACAGGATAGATCTCGCCGCTGACACCTTACCATCTGGCCCATGGTGCTCCCATGGGTCTGTGGAAGGCAGCCCTGCATGCTAGATCAGTTACATGGGGCCCAATCCCAGCGTGCAGGGCTAAGCAGAACCAGCACATGACCTCTGGAGCCTGATCCTCACAAGTAGGACTGGGCACAAGAAGTATGAGGCTTCTGAGGCCAATCCTTGCATGTGGCAATGGGTGGAAGTAGTACAGGGCACTGGAGCCTGATCTTCATATGCAGGACCAAGCAGAGGCAGTGCAGGTTCCACAGAACTTGAGCCTCACACGTGGGATCAGTAGGGGATGGTGTGGTGTGGTACCCTAAGCTCAGTCCCAGCCTGGGGGAGCTGATGGGGACAGTGCAGGGCCCAATATCGAATCTGGCCCATGGACCAGCCCTATAACCCTCATCTGATCCATGGGGCCAAAATTTTGAGCACCTCTGGTTTACACAGTTCTGTTTTTTATGTTAAAGCCATTACACAATTCTGTTCTTTATGCTAAAGTATTCAAGCCATTAGCACAAAAAATGCTATATCTAAATGGGAGCTAAGGCACTGCAATACCTTACTTGAGGGACTAACCATCCTCTAGTGAAATAGATAATCTTGTGTTGGCTCCCTGTACGACGAATTGGAAAACTTTGTCATCTTAGAATTGGATTCAAAACAACTAGTGTGCTGACTGGGGAGACACCAAGAACAAACCAATAGGGGATACTGAGGAAAGGGCTTAGACATTCTATTCAGGCCTAGAGGGAACTTGATTCCTTCATTCAGGTTCCTCAGTAGAAAAATGTTTTAAATTACTGAATTAAAAGACTATGCATCGTTGTCAATGAGTGCTTCATGCTAAAGACATAGACAGTCCTAGTAGTAAGGGCTAGATGTTAGGACTCTCATCTCCCAAATAGGTTCTGTAACCATTAAATTACAGTGGGCACATCACACTAAAATGTTTACTGCAATGTTTCCTATTTAGCTGCTCAGTAAAATGTCACCATCTACACATGCATTGATATTAGGACACAGTAAACTAAAACTAGTACTGGCAAACAAGTACTATCCTACTGCAGAGTTATTTCCTCAACTGCAGTGCACACAAAAAAGCTGACAAGCTCGATGGGGCATAAGGCTGCTTCAGTGCAGTGGCTACCTACGGGCCTAGGCCCAACCAACGGGGTGCCTGCTGTAGCACCCTTTTGTTCCAACCAGCCCTTCTTCAGCACATTGAGCCAGGGCACAGCAGCCCCAGTCAACCAGGCTGAACCCTGGGGCCCCCTACCAGTCAGGGCTGGCTCAACATGCTGTGGTTCTGGACATGTGTGCAAACACAGTGCTCCCAGGCAATAAATTCTGACACAAACTGTGCTGGAGTTTATTAAATCACCTTAATTGCACATGTAGATGTGTCCAGTCATGTTCACACTTGTATTCTCTGGCCATGTCTGAGCTTCATACTTATGCCCAACAATAAAACACTCAAATATATGTTGTAGTTCCACATACATTACCTTCCCAGTCAGAAGTGGTATAGCTGATCCTGTGTAATCTTGGCTGACTGTCAAAAGCACTAATTAATTCACCCTCTGCAGCACTGCTTCTGGTCCAAAAGATAGAACAGGAAAAGCAGCACCAGCACTGCTTTTCTACATGTGGTCTTACACTCATACAGTGAATATTGAATTCCTTTCTGCACAGTAGAAGAGCTTCTATCAAAATAATGAAATCATAGAAAAACAGGGCTGGACCTCAAGAGCTCAAGGGACCTCAAGAGCTCATCAAGCTGAACTCACTGAGAAAGGCAGGATAATTCCTATCTAAACTATCTCATCCATATATTTGCCAAACCTCCTATTAAAACATTCCAAGGGTAGAGATCTCACAGCCTCACAGTAATCCCATTCCAGAATGACCTTTACAGCCTGGTTGTTTGTAGCTACCACTGAATTCTTTGTGAAGCCAATCTGTTAGGCATGCTGAGAATATACTTAACAGGCTGTCCTGGCAGGGATGCTTCCAAGGTTACCTTGCTCACTCACAGCTATCTACATGCTCTAAACCTGGGAATGGAGTAGTGACATCACTTCAGGTACATTTCCCTATGATCACTGTTGAAAGCTCATTTTCAGGCATACCCAATATTTCTGGGTTGGAAATGTGCAAGAGAGGGTTTGAGTTAGTCTGTGGGCATATATGTTGATGGACAGGACATTGTTGCCATTGAGACATACCATTAGGGCTCCTAGGTGGAGGAACACAGCCTGGTTTAGGCAAGAAATAGACATTTAGCTTCTGGCTCCTTACCCCCTCAATCTATCAGAACTAAGGTGCTTTGGGACATGTGCAGAAGCAGAATGTAGGTCCCTTGGGAGCTGTTTTATTTGCTTGTTTTTTTAAAAAATAACATCCATATGTTACTGGACATAGGTGACCCCAGGGTTAGGCAGCATCTGAGTGGGAGGTTTTTAGGGTCGCAACTTTTGGCTTAGATTTCTAAATTTCACCTAAATTTCACTTTAAGCACCTAAGTCTTTTTTTTGTAGGTTGCCCTAATAAACTATGGACCTTCTGCCTCCCTACCCCTGTCCCCACCCAAAATAGGGTTCTGTGTAAATGTTTCCTGTCTAGCATTTTAACTTATTTCACTGCCACAAATCCTGGGTTTAGCCATTTTAAATTTTAGCCAGAAGCATGGATAAGATAATATAAAGATAATTAAAAAAAGAAGCCTGATTAAACCAAAAGGGACTTTTCCTTCCCCTGCTGTTATAATCCTGAATTGTCTGTGTGGTTTGGGGGACTGGAAGATGCAGAAGCATGGTCAGCTTTAAATTGTTATAAGGTACCTGTCAATCTCAGTATGATATAGTTAAGCATTAGCAAACACCCATATTTGATAAGATAATTACCTCTCAGCTTGTAAAGGACTAAAATTTGAATAAATTACCATTTTCAAAAAATCTCAGTGGGTGTAGTATGATTCAACTCCTTCTTGCTTCTATTTAATGTCTTCTCAGTAATTGTGGTAAACAGAATTAGCATTATTAAAAAGTCTGGTTTAACATATGTGACACATTTCAACGTAGCATTCTGAGGAAGTCATGATTACCCAGAAACATGATCCTTATACTACTGTTTCAAACCACCTGCAGGATAGGGGCTATATCTTGATAGGCTCTGATCCTGTATTCCAGTACTTCCTAACACAGATGGAATTGAATAGAAATTGTGAATGTGAAAGACACATGAGACTGAGCTATACATTTTTAGACCTATTCCTATAGCTATTAAAGGGAATTTCAGCCCTAGTTTACTGAGATTATCAAGACTGTTGGGAGTAAATTATATTCTTCAGGACCCAACTCTGCACTGAGACAGATCCTTGTACCTACACCAGCTTCCATTGTAGGCAGTCACTGATATGTATCTTACTGAAAGATTTATACTTTGGTGTATGTAAAAATTAAGAAATGCTAGTTTAAACTATGATTATAGTGCAAAAAATGCCTGGTATCTTTTGCTACCTTCTTGCCTGCTTGCTGGGTAAGATCTTAGGAATGCATGTCTGGAGCCAGACTCATCCCATAAATACCTAAGTGCAGCTTATGAGGAATTCAGTCACTTGAGTTTCAAAGAGTGATCCAGATTGGCCCTCCTTCACAATCTAAAAACTTTGGAAGGTGCTTAAATCTATGGAAGGGCCCACTTTTTTAGTTTTGGACTGAATAAGACTTCATGGGTCATGAAGTCTTCTGATGTGAAGCACCACATCATATAATAATGTCCATAAACTTGCCAACCTACATTTTGAAAACAGGTTTTGGGGCTATTTTGTTTGGGTTTCTTCTTTTTTTGTTCAGTTGTTTTTGATTTTTTTTTACCTAAGAACTTGTACTAGAACCTTTCTCAATAGCATGAGGAACCTGTTATATTTAAGTCTAAATTGCTAATTTATATTAATAGGTGAAAGAGTATCTTCCCAACTATGGTGTACCCTTCTCTCCTGTGTCTATTATTGGTGAGCAAGCAGATTCCCTTTTATCCTTCACTTTTGCTAGTCTAAAGAAGCTCATATGATACACTCTCTACTTCTCTGATTATTGTAGTAGTCCATTTCTATATTATCATTTATAATATGTGATAATATAGAGGAGACAAAGTATGTGCTATCATTCAACTGTCCTGGACACTCCATAAAAATACAGATGGCCATAGACCTTGGCAAGAAGAACTTGGGCCCTGAACCTGCAATAAATGTTAAAATGTATACATACACATCACAACTACTGGCTGTGTGCAAAATTAATGTGTAAATGTGTAAAATTATGTGTAAGACATTGCAGAATTATGGCCTTAGGCATAAATGCACAAAACACTTAGTTCCATGCAGAGATACTTACTCAGACTTGGAGTATGCTACCTCATGTAGTGGTGCCACATTAGTGTAGTTTGCAGTCATATTTAAAAGCAGAATATTTCATTCCTGACAGAATACTAGGCCCCTTAATCCAGAGGCAGTTTAAAACTAGATATCTCTGACTGCCCAGCACAAGTTTTAATTACCACAAGTTAGGCATTACGTAGTCCCTGCTATGAGGAGGAATTGGGAGGAGGCTTGACCTCCAACCGGACAGGTCGGGGATGAAAGGGTTCAGGAGCGTGGTACCCTGTCTTCTATTCTTTTCCATCCCACACGAGAGACTCGGAGCTGATATAGAAACGAAATATTTTACTTACAAATTAAATAGACAGTAGACAAGCTGTGTGAAATCACACCACGAGACACCTAAATGCCTCACTCTGCTGTGAGGTACTTCAGTGATGCATACCTCACTCCATGCCGGCAGTTCCCTTAAACTTCGCAGCCAACGCCGCAACCAAAAAGACAGTGGGAACTCGAGAGCTCTTAAACCGTATCTGCTTGCAGACTATCCATAGGGAGCGCCAGGGGGAAGAGGGAAAACTGTGGGCACAGGACCTCGGTGAGGGTGATCAGTCCTCCCAGTGCTGTGTGTGGTCCCACCTTTCCTTTCCCGGGCTTTGCCCTTTGTACTACCCCAACAGCCAATCAGATTGGGTCTTTCATTCGTGTGCTTTTCAAGCAGCATGAGTCGGGGATTTTGCAGCATGTATACTTCGCGCGGCTGTTTGGGCTGCACCGCTGCTTCCCCTTGCAGTGAGCATAGTTCTGCTGGCATTTGGTCACTCTTTATTACCCACATACACCCTTGACCAAATGCCAGGCTAGGATATGTCTGCAGGCTAAGAGCCTACTTATTTAACTTTTAGGTTGCAATGCTAACTAAATATATCAAACAAAACATTATTAACAATTTTAACAATGCTATAAGAGTTCCATAAAAAGTCCAGAAATCTTGACGATATTAGGTCCACTTGCTTCAGTTGAGGTCTGTTGTGGATGAGTTCGTTCATGACGGCAGGTGTCAGTGTTCCGCACCACATCAAGCATCGGCAGCCTCGTATCATCTTGGGCTGGAAAACAAACTGAAGATTCATTAATAACTACGCTACGTCAACTTAGCAAGTTATGATGAGCTAAAACGGTGCGTGCAGGTGAGACTACTTCAAGAGAGATTACATAGGTGTTAGGGTACTCTCCGGGCTTGAGTACGCCAGGAACTGGATTTGGACGTTTGCTATTCGCTGTGGAAATGGCCAGCCACACTGCCTCTTGCGCCAAGTAACACGGCTTCCAAGGTGGACGTGGTACTGGATCTCATTTATCCCACAAGATCTTGGTTGCATTCATTGAAATTAGCATGTCATTATTATGCTTGGTCCAGTTCTTGAACGATCCATTCTCTTTTAGTCTCAATTGTTCTTTGTATAACCCTATCTGTTGCTCTACGAC
>JAGPOW010003316.1:117379887-117393916 GCA_030014935.1 Caiman crocodilus
ATTAGCATGTCATTATTATGCTTGGTCCAGTTCTTGAACGATCCATTCTCTTTTAGTCTCAATTGTTCTTTGTATAACCCTATCTGTTGCTCTACGACGCCATTGGACTGAGGATGATAGGGTAAGTGGTGATGTCATTGAATGTTGTATTCCATCGTGAATCGCTCTAAGCTGTTAGAGTTAAAGGGTGGTCCTCCATCAGAGTGTATGATATGAGGGATTTGCCAGTGAGCAAAGGCGAGCTGTAGGCATCCCTGGATTGCAGAAGTGACAGTTTTCCTTGTTGGCAGGATGAGGATCTGTCGAGTCCCCAGATCTACGATTGCCAGTCCTTTATTCAGGGGTTTGGCTCCCAGAAGTGGTCCGAGCAAGTCTATTTGCCACGCTTTTCCCAGGGCATAGTATATTGGTTGTAAGTGTTCTTCTGATGTCTATGATGTGTCGGCTTTTCCCGTGCGCACGCAGAGCAAGCCTGGATCACTTTTGTCCACTGTTCTATAGTCGGCCCCTTTTTTCCTTGTTCTTTCCATCGGTCCTGTGTTTTCTTTGCTCTGGAATGTCCCCAATGTTCGTGAAGCCATATCAGGAATGGGTTGGTATCGACAACATCTGCAACGTGTAGCTGAGGTATCTCTTTTTGGATCCCAGGTTCGTGCTGGGCTAGCAACTGGTCCATAACAGTGTGCACCAGGTCTGTGTCGGTCCAATGGGATCAAGTGTGTTTGATCAGAGGACGGATGGAAAACTTCAGCAAGACTGCCTTAACGCCATCCCAAAGGTCCGCATGTTCCCTAACTTGTGCTGTCCCAGTGGCAATTCTGTATATGTACTCTGAATCTACAGCTATAACGGGCACAGGAAGTGTTCTGTCGTGGTGTTGATGAGCATGCTCAAGAGCTAACTGAAATCCTCTCAGTTCTGACTCCTGGACTGATTCTCCTGGGCAAGCTGCTTGAAGCTTATAATCATGACAAGGGTCGCAGTAGTATCCATAGCCTCCATCACCCCAGGATGTGCCATCTGAGGCTATCCACACTGGAGATGTGGTTCCATATAATTGTGGCACAACAGAGCTGTCCTCTTCAATGGTTGTAGTTATTTCTCCGTCTACAACTTGCCATGTTGACCAGTAATACTGATGACGGAGAACTAAAATACTCCAGGTATTTAATGTACCTTGATATTCTGGGTGCACTTTACCAGGGTTAAGTAATTCCAGTATGGTTCCACCAGGAGCAACGAGTACACCTGGATTCACCGCAAGATGCTCTCCCAGCTGAGCTACAAGCATAATCTTTCCCAGACAGCCATATCGGTGTTGGTAATTCTGAAGTGTGTGGTGCCCAGTATATGCAAGATTTCAGCTTGAGGCCTATCAGGCACAGCTCTCCACATCCTAACTGGTTGTACTGCCACTGGCAGAGTAAGCATAGGCTCCATTCTTTGAGCTGTAGTAAGTTTTCCAAAACTACTCAACACATTTCCTATTGGTCTGTCTGTTAATGGATGTAACAATAAATGAAACATAGGTGTGTTAATCCCTCCACAAACTTTTACGCAAGCTTCTACTCCTGTTGCTGAGACAGGGACCTTACCAGGGTTGTTGCACCATTGGTGCAGCCAAACGCTATTTGCCTGTTGTAAAGTTAAATTTAATGGGAAATGCCCCATATCCCAGGTTAGATAACTTGCTCCTGCTATCGCATATAGAAGCTGTGCAGGTGATGCATCCTTAGGTGGATCCGCATGCTAGGCATGGGCTCGGGTCAAAAGCGCTGGAACCATAGCAGCACACAACGGAATTGGCCAGATTTTGTTGTGTATTATCTAAGTCGTGTCACTACATGCTCCTCTGCCCCATGCGGGTTGGCACATCAGCGTGGTACACTCCTCGGAGTCCACTAACTCTGATCCATGCTCCAATATTAGTCACCCTAGCCACATTACTAATGTTTCCCTTGGCACCAATCGGGTATCCTTAGCTAGCTCCTGTAATTCTCCCCGGTGTGAGTACAGAGAGTAGTAAGGGTGTGAGTTCCCGTGTCATTAGTGACTGTCTTTATTATAGCTACGGGGTTCGCTTGTAGGACGGGTGCATCCGCATCAACGGATGAAACTGAATACAGCCCCGGTGGGGTACCGTATGGAGGCGGCTCCTCAAACAGAGCTGACGGGGCCTCGCCGACATCAGAGCTTCTGCCCCGCGTCAGAGAGCTTACGCCCTTCTCCTCTTCCGTGGCACCATCTTCAAGTGGCTGCTCGATCTGCAAAACACTGTGCCGCGTGGTTACCCGAGTCAGCGTATCTATTACACCAGCTTGGTTTGCCATGTGCCGCAGTAGAGTAGTTACTGACCGAAATAAAGCATTAATCATTTTCTCTTTGTTCCATTTTTTCCCTGTCCACCCCATCGCGTCTCATTCGTCAGCTTCAAGACTCTCACAGAGGGATATCAAGATCTCATTTTCTACACCTCCCGGTTCAAGATCAGGGCATCTAAACTTATTGGGGATTATCTCACAGTTAGTCCCCTCCTTTAAGTATTGTAGGCATTTATCATACTCTTTTTCAGGATCATATTCACTTGTACCCTTGGGCTTGATATGTCTGAGTGATGTTTCAGACCTCACTTCAGGCAGGTGGTAAAGAACCGCGGGGCTAGAGAGAATGCATCCCAAAGCTGCGGGGGTGAGGTCAGATATGACCAACTCCTTTAGCAGCTCCTCACTGTCCTCAGTTGGGCACATGGACACATAGCCCCTCATAATTCTGCCTCGCCCTCTCTGATGGTATGCCACGTGAGCTTGCAGGGTACTTGCATCTGTGGTCGGGGGCCAATGATGTTTTCCCCATGGGTAGTGCCTAACCAATTCGTCAGGATCTCCTTCACTCCTGTGCATCCTGTTCGTGATGCCATGTGAGGAGGAATTGGGAGGAGGCTTGACCACCAACTGGACAGGTCAGGGATGAAAGGGTTCAGGAGCCTGGTACCCTGTCTTCTATTCTTTTCCATCCCACGCGAGAGACTCGGAGCTGATATAGAAAATAAATATTTTACTTACAAATTAAATAGACCGTAGACAAGTTGTGTGAAATCACACCACGAGACACCTAAATGCCTCGCTTCGCCGTGAGGTACTTCAGCTCTGCGTACCTCACTCTGTGACAGCAGTTCCCTTAAACTTCGCAGCCAACGCCGCAACCCAAAAGACCGTGGGAACTCAAGAGCTCTTAAACCGTATCTGCTTGCAGACTATCCATAGGGAGTGCCCAGGAGAAGAGGGAAAACCATGGGCGCAGGACCTCGGTGAGGGTGATCAGTCCTCCTGATGCTGTGTGTGGTCCCACCTTTCCTTTCCCAGGCTTTGCCCTTTATACTGCCCCAACAGCCAATCCACTCACTGCTTCCCTTTGCAGTGAGCACAGTTCTCCTGGCGTTTGGTCACTCTTTATTACCCACACCTGCTCCAAACTGCTTCTTTAAGCTGAGCACCTGAACATGTGTTATTCATTGTATGAAGCAGATGGAGAATCGTTGGGCAATGGCAACAAGAATCCAACCCAGATGCAGGATCCTCTCTTTTCTAGAGCAGTAGCTATCTCACATTGGTTCAACTCTTTCTCTTCCTCTCAGGTCTAAAGGTGTCCTCCTTGTGCTTGACACTCCTGGGTGCCCAAAGGCCAACTCCAAAATGAAGGAGAGTGCCTAATTAGGGACAGTGCCCAATTAGGGATACTGTCTAACTTGTGGTGTGGTGGACAGAGCCCTATGCTGTAAAAAAGAGGTTCAAACCAACTCTGGCAAGGGAGTCCAACAACTGAGTCTGCCACTTCCTGGATGGATGTTTATTAACTACACGGTCAACACATGAGAGGGATCCCTTTCCTTTCATCATGTGGCTTTCCCATAATTTCTGGATTTATGCTCCTACACATATACACAGCTGTGTACCTGTCCAGCCATAGTGCAGACTATTGAGCATGGTCAGTAGCAATGTTGACACTTGTGTGTCCATACTGCATGTAGGATAGGATTACAAACCTATCATAAATACCAAGTATCGCACTTATGCATTTGGGTAACTGCCATCTAGGTTCATAAGGTAAAATAAAGTTCTGCCCCATCCCTCTAAGGTATAACTGCTGCAATTGTATCTGTACAAGTAGATGTACAAAAGAGTTTCATTCATAGAATTAATTCAAATATAAAGCAACTAATTAGCATAATAAAGTATTGAAAGTGAGTGCAAACAATCGAGGTGCATACACATCCTGAAATGGATCTTCTTTAACGCATCCAGTTTTACAATTCTGTTAAATTGGGCTGTTGCTTTTACCCACACTTCACACAGAGAAGTGCATTACTGGTCATACCATATGCTTTACAAAGTACCTCAAAATTCTCCTTCATATTATAAGTCATCTTTTATATTTAACTATATTTTGTGTGTAAATCAAACACTACTTTCTAAACCTAAGAGCCACAAAATTCTGTGTGAAGGGAGACATCCGTCTCACTGGTAATATGCATGTAAAACTTTCCAAAGGGCACTATTTCACTTTTATAACTTTCTAGAAACTCTTTTCTCATCTATACTCTGTGATGACACTGCTCACCCTTCTCAAACCATCATGTAGCCATTTGTTAAACTTATTTCACGTTTTTCTCATCATAGGTGAAGTTCACAGAGTGAACTGTGGAACTTAATTTTCTGTAAAGAAATAGATACCTGTAAAAATATTAATGAACACTGCAGCTAATCTGTATATAAATTATCAAAGCCTCTTAAATGATAGTAAAATGATATTTTTTTATCATTTGGAGACGGTGTAGGATTTTCACAAACATCTAGGAATTTTAGTAGCTCAAGTTTTATTAAAGGATAATAGAATTTGTTTTCCCTAGGTACTTAAATGCTTCTGAAATGCCACTCAGCCCCAATAACCATTTATAGATTTGACTATGCCCTGGGATTCAAAGGCAATACTGGTGTTGATGGATAAAATAGTTCAGTATGTATATAGTCTCATTATTATCACATAGTAAATGAGTGCCATACAGAATTTATCCTCACAATATCCTTTGGGAAAAAAGGGAAATATGTTATGATGCACAAAGAAAAGAAAGACTAAATTTCACTGCATTTTTATGCGATGAAGTGGGCACTCATGTGGCCATTTATGTGCTCTTTCTGACATTTAGCAGCTTCTAGATACTATTTATAACCAAGGATCCTGGTTTTCTCTGATAAAAATAAAAATCCCTAATTTTCCAATTAAAAAACTAACCCAAAATCCATACCTTCTATGATCAAAATGAAACACGCATGCACACATATATACATATCTGTATGTGCATGTGTGTATGTGTACCACATCTAATAACACTATACTTAACTCATTATGTTTTAGTTAAAGGCATGGCAGAGTAGGAGGACCCCCATCTCAATTAATTCCATTTTGCACATAAGATACATGCATAATAAATTACTCTATTCCATCATATAGTTATAAACAGAAATCCTGGTTTTCTCTCATAAAAAAAAATCCCCAATTTTCCATTTATAAAAGTAACCCAAATTCCACATTTTTCCATGATCAAAATGAAACACCTACTTTGCCATGCCTTTATCTCCAAATCTAATTACTTATTTATAGTGTTATAATATGTATGCACACACAGAGACACATATGTGTATGTGATAAGACACATATGTGTCTGTGTGTGTATGTATCATACTTTATATCTTGCGGACCCAATGCTTGTTGTGGCAGTGCATCCCTGATACCTTCCCTGCCATGCTTGCAGAGGTATGCATGCAGCCACCACTAGCAATGAGCTGGGCTGGGGCTCCAGACCTCCCAGCTCTCAGGAGCCTTCTGTAAGCAGTCTAAGCTCCCTGTCACCTGTCACAGAGCCTGGGCTGCTCTAGCAGGGTTTGCAACCCCTGTGGCACCTGTTGTGAGCAGCTACAGCTCTGGGCAGGCTCCTGCCAGCTGACATGGAGCCGGAGTTGCTCACAGCAGGGCTGTCTACCTGCTGTGGGCAGCCTGGGGAAGGACACCACTGCCCACCATGGAGCCAGGGCTGCTCACAGAAGGGCTTGCAGCTTCTGCACCATCTGCTGTGAGCAACCAGGGCTCCATAGGAAGTGGCAAGAGCCTGTTCAGAGCCAAGGCTTGCTGTGGCATGTTGAGCAAATGGCTTCACATGCCATGTTCTGGCACGTATGCCAGGGAGTTACTGACTCCTGACATAGACCATATTTCATTTCATATAACATGTCCCAAATATGAACCTTGTTTTTGAAAAGCATTATGAAAAAAAAAAAATGTGTTCCAGAATTATGGCTGCCAAGAGCAGAGACAAAGCCTAACTTTCAGATGACTCTACTCCCTTTCCTGCTTGCTTAGCTAAAGCCCTGATTACTGATCCTGGTTTTCTCTGATTAAAAAAAAAAAATCCCCTATCTTCAGAATTAAAAAAGTTACCCAAAGCTCATATTTTCCCATGATTAAAATGTAACACCACTAATATATTTTTAGCAGTGGAGCAGCAGTAACACAGGGGGGTGGGTGATGGCAGTGGCCACACATGGACCAGACAGGGTGGTGGTGGCCTCACACAAAATAGTGGCAGCACGGGGGGTGGCAGTGGCTGCTGCTGTGTGCAAGCTTTCCCTCACCTCCCTCTTCTCAGCTGTCCAGCCAGCTGAAAATTGCGGTTAATGGAATTTCCAGTTAGTTAAATTATGCATAGCAGAGATTTTACTGTATACTGATATTTCATTTTGATCATGGAAAACATGGATTTTGAGTTCCTTTTTTTAATAAAAAATTGGAGATTTTCTTTTATCAGAGAAAATCAGGATCCCTGCTGATGAAGATTTGCCTCCATAGATAGATCTAGGATCTTGAAAAGAACTAAAAAGCTATGAGATAGGAGGAAAGAAGAAGCCCTAGTAGACTACAAAATTGCCTTTAAAAGGGTTAGCTTGGAGAAATGATTAAAAAGAAGATTGTTAACACCTGTGAAGTGAAGAACAATTGGCCATTAATAGGCATTGACTACTTTAGGTTCCTGAATTGTAATACCAGAGCTACTGCATTATATATTATAAAGCAAGAATAGAAGCATGAGTTTCTACCTCAAGCAAGAACCCTTGCTTCCCCACTTAAAACACGTGATCTAGTTTTGTATGCTAATTTTAAAGAAAAAAAGTTGTGTGGTATGGATTAGAAAATATGGTAATACAGCAAATGAACTGATAGGAAAAATTGTTGTGCACCTAGACCACTCTAAAACTACAATAGTATCCTTTTGCATAGTAAATCTATATTATTTGTATATTCAAGCCACATCTTGCTGTGGTACAAAGTGATGTTTCTCTATTGAACTTGGTATAGTTCCATGACCTGAGGATCTAGCTTTCAGTGTTCAACACTTAATTTTCTTCCTGTAGCATGAAATTTAAATCTAGACCTTAGTGTTGAATTAACATGGAAAAATGAAAAGTAGTGAAAACTATATGTTTTTTTTTAAAAAGGGTTCTTTTAAAACATGATTGACCCTCTGATTATATCTCCACACATCTATGCTGACTTAGCATGCTCAAATACTATCGTTACATATGCACATTTTGTTTGCAATTACACATATTTAAACACCTTTTAGGTATACAAATAAATATTTTTTGATTTTTTAAATCTTATATGACATAAGCAATAGTGTAACTAGGGGACCGGGGCACCAACCCTTGGTTCAGATGCATTTCAGGAACAGCAGCTGCTGCCACTGCTGGCCTGCCATAGTGGTCACTGTCATCATTACCGGTCTGTCCACTGGTCTTGCTCAGGGTACAGAACCTGCTTGTACCTCTATGCAGAAGTGTTTTAAAAATCTTTTGGAACAGCACATTTCGAGGCACCATTATGCAAGTAATCACCTTTACTGTGAGTAAACAGTGTGCATATTGTTTGATGCACCGCTAAAATTTTGTAAAAAATTGTGAGTAAAAGATTAACTTGTCAGCAGAAATACAACTTGCAAGTAGTTTACCATGCTAAGTTGACCTCACCAGTATTGTCTAGAAAGTGCTCAGTTATAATGTTTCACATAGCTAATGTTGAGTATATAGCAGTACCTCTATTAAAATCTATGTTTTTCTCCTTTATACTAAGGAATTTAAAGTGTTATGTAGAAACTTAAGGTCTTAGCATAGCAAGTTTGTCATATTAAATATTTAAAATATTTGTAGGATGCCTTCTTAGGCTGTTATATTGTGCGTGTATATTAAAAGGAAAAATCATCTTGTTCATACTATCATTATTAATTGTCTATGATTTTATGTGAACTGCTGTGAGTAACATTGAAGAGTTTGTCTTGCTATTCTTAAGAACACTCAGAATAAGAGAATTTTAGGTGCTTCTGGCATTTATCCCAATTGTTTGCCAGTTATCTTCTCAAATCAGGAAAAGATATGATAATGTGTTGAGTCATCTATATGCTTGACTGCCAGGTGATTTTTCAGAGTGCAGCAGCCCTGAGAAGACTGCATGAGAAGATGGTGGGAGACTGGTCATTTGCCAGTAATGTCCCCAAAGTATGTGTTTAAAAAAATGCAATTGATTGTAAAAGGGAAGATGAGATGAGGTGAATTGAAAACTGTTGCACAGAAATTTGACACTGAAATGAGCAGAAACAAAGAGCTGGAGTTTAAAAAAAAGCAGGGTTTGGGCATCAAATGTGAGACTTTGAAGAATTCTAGGCATCTAAAACAAAACTCATGCCATGTGTGTGTGTTAAGCTACAGTGGGGTAAAAACTGCAGGGGTGGTAGCTGTTGCTAAGTCAACAAAGCCTGCCAAGTATGGAATTCTGACACAGTGCAACCTGCCGAACATCTGACTCCCCGGGTACCTCTGCACTCCTACCTGCTCTGCCTGTCCCTCCCCTCACCCCATGACACCTCCATTTCCATTTGCACTGACTGACTTTCTTGCCTGCATTTCATGCCAGGCCAACCTCTAGCTTCTTTACTATTATTTCCATCCAGGTCCAGAAGATACACCAACTGTGCATATTTCCTCAGCCTGACAAAGGGGTTTTCAACCCAAAAGGTTCCTAAGATATATTTTTCTAACTATTTATTTTTTCATAATAAACATATAAACATAAAAACACAAAATAAGCCATCACACACTATGAGTAACATATATCCAACACAATATCTTTACTTCTTGCTGTCGATTCCTTTAGAAAAAGAAAGGCTCTGAGACAGTTCCTTCTGGGTACCTTTGATGCTGCTGGTGCTATTGGGGTTGAGCCAACTAAGTTATTTTGACCTATTGTTGTTTACAGTGGTGGATCGAGCGGAGGCTGTACAGGAAGAGAAGACCTAATGAGGGCACACTGCCATGTTGTGCAGAGGCCCCAGTGCCAGAAAGAGTGCACCTGAACACATATACAGTCCCACAAGCATCTGTGTCACGAGTTTTGCCTGCCTGCGGCCAGTGGTGCAGAGCCCTAGAAACCAGATAGGCACAATTTCCCAGAAACCCCAGCACCTATCACCTTTAAAGATGGCAGGTTTCATGCCCTCAGCAGAGGTGACCATCTCTGAAAGTTTCATCTGAATCAGCCAAACAACAACAACATTATAAATATTTCATTGATTCCTCATTATACCCTATGGCCTAATCTCCAAATCACTGAATCTTTTCTGAATCTATTTGGAAGCTCCAAATGGATTCAGAAAGCTTAATGCTTCTAGTGATTCAATTCAGATTCATAGATTTGGCCTCAGAATTGTCTGAATCATCTCTAAATCTGAATCATGATCCAAAGCTTTGCATAGCCCTAGTACATTGAGAGGGAAGCCTGTGCTTTAAAGAGGTACTCCCTAATATGGTCATGAGGTTGTGTTATGATTGAAGTTATACTTCTGTCCATACCCAAAACTGTCTTATTTTTGACAGAATGAGCAGCTCTGGAAATCCAGAAACTAGGTGTTCTTCTGCCTAAGATCCCTGAGGGGTCTGTTTTGCATAACAGACTGAATAAATCAGGAGCCTAATAAAATACAGTTTTCTGCCACATTATTATAAAACAGAGTAAATAATGGATGATAGAGTACACAGAGGTTGTACTATCTTTCTATTGAATACATTGGAGGAAATACCGGTATCTGCTTTTGTCATTAAAGCTTTGTGGTTAAAATATGTGTCCTAGAATTGACTGGTAAAGGTTCCATCCCCACTGCAAGTCACAGCATTATTTTCACAAAAGATTGGTGCATAATTAGTTGCCCATGCATTCTGGGTGATATTGCACACCTCAGGCATTTTTTTTTAAAGTGGGGGGTGGGGGAGGTTGGAAATTATTTATGGCAAAACTTAAATTAGAAAGGCTTGTTCATGTGAGAATGTATACATATGGATTAGATGAAGTTTCTGGAAGACGTGTTTCCGAAGTCACATAGTCTAGTAAATTAAACACAGGACTAAGATGCAGAAATTTCAACAGTATGTATCACTGAAAAATATTTAGCAGGTATTATTGCATGAGTAATTCAGTAATTCCAAAGGATCCCAGCATTTGTGAATCCCATGGAAATCAGGGTTAGACATAGAATTGAAATCTCTAGGAAAGTTACTTCTGGTACATACTGCTTGAACCACAACTTCTTATTCAGTGGTTTCAGTTATAAGATAGCTATAATAAAATTTACCTCCCTATGCTATCTATATCTGTATTTGCATATGGGACTGTTAAATTTCATGTACTGATACAGGCGAAGTCAACAAGTGACAATGTTTGAAAGTTTTACAAGATTTTTTCATAGCAGTTTTTTGAAAAACTCTGTATCATAGCAAGAAGGTTTGCTCTCTGCTTTAATCTATATACGTGAAGTCAGTTCTTCATGTTGAAATCCCACAATGCATGCTGTGTGACTAGTGTAGATAGTATAAGATAAACAAGTAACATTTACAGAATGCTCAGGGCATTGCTTTCTTCTCTAATATGGACCAATTTGAAAGATCCTGGCTTTGCTGCTGTTTTGCAGAAAGATGATACTTTATATTTTCCCCATTAGGTTCTGTTCTTTATTTAATTCACACATCATAAAGTGGCAACAGCTAAACATCCTTTTATGTTTCAAGTCTATTACTGAAATACTAGGACCAGTGTAGCCAGATCTTCTGAATTACTTTTAATTTGCAGTGGTCCCCAGAGTAGTTCTTCTGGCATTGAGAGATTGTCAAATCACAAAGTTGTTGTCATATTATTTTGCACCCCCCTTCACTATCCCTATGTTAATTGTACACTCCCCATCACCAAGCTCTGCCCATATCCTGTACACCTAAATCAAATGATCCTTTCCAAAGCCAGAGGTTTTCCAGTGAGGCTAGTCCAGATTCATCCCAAGTGTCTGCTCTCAGACCCACCAAAAAACTGCAGTCTCAAAAGGAGTCACTGGAAAACAGACCAGGGAACCCTCATAAGTAAACTTCTGGCTGGATGGGTCATCAGCAGGGATCCTGGTTTTCTCTGATTTAAAAAAATCCCCAATTTTCAGTTTAAAAAAAGTAAACCCAAATGCATATTTTTCCATGATTAAAATGAAACAAGGCAAACCATAAGAGGAAAGGCTGAGGGACTTGGGCCTCTTCAGCCTAAAAAAAGAGAAGTCTGAGACAGGACTTGGTAAGAGCTTAATGCTACATCAAGGTCTTGGTGATCAAGTCTTCTCCAGGGCACCCTGGGGGAAAATCAGGAGTAATGAATGGCCACAACCTCCTGGAAGACCATTTCAGGCTTAACACTAGGAAAAACTTCAGTCAGGGTGTCCAGACTGTGGAATAGACTCTCTCCAGAGGTGGTACAATCACCTGCTCTTGAAATCTGCAAGAGGAAACTGCATGGTCACCTCGCTGGGGTCACCTGACCCTAGTGGTCTTTCCTGTCTAGTACGGGGGAGGAGCAGGGCTGGACCCGATGATCTTACAAGGTCCCTTCCAGGCCCTTACAATCTATGAAATACCATTAATATATAGATATATATATAGTGGTGTTTCATTTTAATCATGAAAAATGTGGATTTGGGGTTACTTTTTATTAACCAAAAATTGGGAATTTTTTAAATCAGAGAAGTCAGGTTTGCTCAGGCCTTCTAGTAATATTTAGTTGTCATAGCATACAAAAAAATCGATAAATAGTACAGAGTGTGTTTATGCTTAACATCTACCACAGTTGCCTCAAGTGGCCTCTTGCTGATACTACATTATAAATAGAGGTTTATGGTCTGATCCAAAAATAATCTGCCTTCTATTACTGTCTCAGCCACTCCTTTCTTCTTAATTTTCAGAATCTTTTGAAAATTACTTTGTTCATTTCTCAGATAAGAAACCCTGAATGTATTTTTACCTTGATCTTTCATCCTATTGGTTTTGGTTCCATCTAAGTGAACAATTCATCGTATCTCCATAAAAGCAGTGTCTCTTCTGCTCAAGACAATTTCTATTAGATCTCTGAAGAGGTCTGACTTATTCCAGTTTGAACTGTAAATGCTTATTATTGGTATTTGTTTGCTGAATAGATTTCTATTACAATTCATCTGGCATGCAGGTAACTTTACTGATGAATTGAAAAAATAGTCTCTTTGGTGAAATAATGGCAAATATCTCTCTGCTTCTCTAGTTAAGATATGAATGAAACGTTCATCCCTTTCATCTATTAACCTCTTCAAATATAATAGCATCATTATTGGTTTTAACATATTTTTTGCACTTTATAAGTCTGAATTTTTTACTTATTTTCTTAGATGGGTTTAGCAGTCAAACTCCAAGATCACATCTTACCATAGATGGCATTTAAATGCTAGTGAATTGTGTAAAAAATAAAAAAAATTGTATGTGAGGCATATAATCCTTCAGACTGAAAGTTGCTTGACATAATTGGTAGCATAAAATAATTAAACTCCATACAAGTTTAACTCCAAACAAGCTCCATATAGTAAGAACAACCCCAATTACATACATATACAGTGTTCATAGATTCACAGATGTTAGGGTTGGAAGGGACCTCAATAGATCATTGAGTCTGACCCCCTGTATAGGTAGGAAATTGTGCTGGGTTCAGATGACCCCAGCCAGATGCCTATCTAACTCCCTCTTGAAGACCCCCAGGGTAGGGGAGAGCACCACCTCCTTTGCGAGTCCATTCCAGATTTTGGCCACTCGAACTGTGAAGTTCTTCCTAATGTCCAATCTAAATCTGCTTTCTGCTAGCTTATGGCCATAATTTCTTGTGACACTCCAGGGGTGCCTTGGTGAGTAGAACCTCACCAATTTCCTTCTGCACCCCCATGATGAATTTATAGGCAGTTACAATGTCTACTCTCAACCTTCTCTTGCGGAAGATGAAGAGGGCCTTAGTCTCTCCTCATATGGCTTGGCCTGCAAGCCCTTAACCATACAAGTGGCCCTTCTCTGAACCCTCTCCAAGTGTGAGGTGTGGTGCCCAAAACAGCACGCAGTATTCCAACTGTGGTCTGACCAGTGCCTGATAGAGGGGTAGTATCACCTCCTTGGTTCTGTTTGCCATGCATCTGCTGACGCATGACAAAGTGCAGTTAGCTTTGCTGATGACTTCATCACACTGATGACTCATGTTCATCTTGGAGTCCACTAGGACTTAGAAATCCCTTTCTGCTTCTGTGCTGCTGAGCAGATCATTTCCTAGGCAGTAAGTGTGCTGGACATTTTTCCTCCCTAGGTGCAGCACTTTGCACTTCTCCTTGTTAAATCGCATTCTGTTCATAGTATCATAGTATCATAGTACCTAGGGTCAGAAGGGGCCCAAAGCAGGCCATCTAGTCTGACCCCCCGCCAATTGGCAGGAAATGAGTGCCAGGGTCACAGGACCCCAGCCAAGTACCTATCTAATCTACTCTTAAAGACAACCAAGGTAGGAGCAAGAACAACTTCCCTAGGAAGCCGGTTCCACGTCCTAGCCACCCTAACTGTGA
>JAGPOW010003316.1:117394016-117465826 GCA_030014935.1 Caiman crocodilus
TACCCCTGGTGGTGCCCAGGAAAAAAGAGCCTGCCCTATTTCCTGCTGATCACCCCTCAGCAGCTTATAGGCAGCCACCAGGTTCCCCCTCAGCCTCCGAAAACTGTTGTTTTCTACCCATATGTCCAACCTGTCCAGGTCTGCCTGTAGTTGTTCCCTGCCCTCCACTGTGTCCACTTCTCCCCACAGTTTTGTATCAGACTGTGTAATCATCCAAGTCACAGCCTCTTAATTTGCTCACCAGTATGGGGTGGGATATCATATCTAAGGCCTTCCTGAAGTCTAAGTAAATGATATCTACCCTTACTCCTGCATCCAGGTGTTTTGTAACCTGGTCATAAAAAGAGACTAGATTAGTCAGGCATAATCTACCTGCTACAAATCTATGCTGGTTTTCCTTCAGCATGATTTTTCTTGTTGGGCTCTCACATACATGAGCCTTAATAATCTTTTCAAAGACTTTACCAAGGATGGAGGTGAGACTGACTAGCCTGTAGTTGCCTGTGTCAGTACTCAGTAGTTCAAGATGCCTTGGCATAGTGGAATTTCTTGGTACAATAAGATTCCTAGGTGTGACGGGATTCCTTGGTATGGTGAGAAAAAACCCTGGTGCAGTGAACAGTTCCTGCCAACCCTAACAATTGCATTGTCTGAGTGAGTGCCACCCATTAGCTTGTTGTAAATTATTCCTACCTGGCGACTAGCAATTGGCTCACTAGCCACATAAAAGTTAGAGCAGTTTCTGCCCAAGTTGGAGAACTCCGCATACATCTCGGAGTGAACTTGGTGGACTGATCACCCACCAACGACTCCCCGTCACTGACCGTCCCGACATACCCTGTTCCCTGTATGCTCGAAAATATCCCATATGTTGTTCAGAGCTCTACCTGGTGCAACTATAACGGAAATTCCTATGCTGTGTACTTTGACAGTGTAAGTAAAGCCATCTCAATTTAACCAACACGTGTCTGTGCCTAATTCTCCTTCATAGGTCAAAAGTACCCACCTGCCGTCTGGGCTCTTGGCCACAGCCCTGCCAACCATACTCGGCAACCACAGCCTGGATCCTTCTTCCTCCCCTTCTTGAAAATGGGGACCACATTGGACCTTTTCCAGCCCTCTGGGACCTGGCCCATGTGCCACGAGCACTCAAATATTCTTGCCAGTGGCTTTGCAATGACATCAGCCAGTGCCTTCTGTACCCTCGGATGGAGCTCTTCCAGGCATGCCAAATTAAACGCCTCCAGTCCTTCCAAGTGACTCTGCACTATCTCAGGGTCAACGCTTGGTAGTCTGATGCTCTGCTGTTGTCTCTCTATGATCCCATTGTGAGACTTATTTTCCCTCTTGTTTAGGAATACTGAGGCAAAGAACTCACTGAGGAGTTCAGCCTTGTCCCCCCTGCCTGTCACCAATTGTTTTTGCCCATTCAGTAGTGGTTTTATACTGCCCTGTGCTTTCCTTTTACTACCTATGTATTCAAAAAACAATTTTTTCTTATCCTTATCTTGGGATGCCATCCTCAGCTCCAAGGTAGCGTTGGCCTTTCTAACTGCCTCCCTACAACTGCAAGCTGAGGAGGCATACTCTTCTTCAGTAATTCTCCCTGTTTCCACTGCTTACATGCCCCGCTTTTTGCCCTTAGGCTGCTCTGGACTTCTCTGGTCAGCCAAGGAAGCCTCTTGGCTCCTTTTCCCCCTTTCCCCTCATTGGGATCATCTTCCTCTGTGCCTGAAGGATCGCTTCCTTAAGGCACAGCCACACTTCCTGGGCTCCCATCTCACCAAATCCCTTACTCTGCAGTGCATCATTGACTAAATGCCTGAGCTCACTGAAATCAGCCTTCCTAAAGTCTAGCACTTTCACCCTACTAGTTACCTTTCCCACTCTTTGCCTTATGGTGAATGCTATTATTTGGTGGTCACTGTTCCCCAGGTGACCACTGATCTGTAAATCCCCTATCATGTTATCCCCCATTGCCAATACCAAGTCTAGTAAAGCCTTCCCCCTAGTGGGACCATGTACCTCCTGAGTCAGTTGGACATCCTACACACAGGATAGGAACCTACGTGAATGGTGGGAATTTACTGTCTGCATCTCCCAGCAGATGTCAGTGTAATTTAGGTCCCCCATGACTACTGCTTCCCTAGTCTTTATGGTCTCCAAGAGCTGCCTCAGAGGAGTTCCAAATCTAGTTCTTCCCCTTGGTGTGGGGTCTGTAGCAGACTCCTACCACCAAATCCCCTTGACTTCCATGTATCCTAACCCACAATCCTTCTACTTTCTCATCCTTCAATTTCATTTTGGTAAGGGTCAATGTAAAATGCTCCTTCTGTGCAGCCCCTCCCCTTCTCCTCCCTACTCTATCTTTCTGTACAGCTTATAGCTCTCAATGTGTACCACCCAGTCATGGGTAGAGTCCCACCAGGTTTCTGTTAACCTCACTAAGTCTTAAGTGTTTTCTGTAAGCAGGAGTGCTAGTTCACCCTGCTTGTTCCCCATGCTTCTAGCATTAGTGAATAGGCACTTGAGCCTTGCAACTGGTGCCTTTGTTGCCCCCTGGCTCTGATGCCCAATGGTCCCCTTATTGCTTACCTGTGCTATACTGCTGAACATCCCATGCAGGTTACTGATGTTCTCCTTCTTCTGCTTGCCTGTCCCCCATCTAACCTAGTTTAAAGCCCGACAGAGGAGATAAGCCAACCTGCTCTTAATTATTTTTACTATAATCATGAAAAAAATACAAAAAGTAAAGTTCAGGTTACAACATTTAGCCTTCAAAAATTAGGAGAGACTAATTTAAGATGCCTGAGCAATCATTATTTGTATGGTATGATACAATCACTACATAAATAATCACATGCTATTTTTTCCATAGTTCGGTCAAGTTAAAAGTAAATGAAAGCAGTCAATGTGAATGGGTGCTTCTTGGAACTGCCAGTTCTACAGTAAACCCGAGAAAGGTCAATTCTTGATTTACGCATATACAGCACAGAGCTAATTGATGAAATGACAGTAGCTGAGCTAGTGACTAAGTATGATTACTATATAATCACTGGGTAATACTTATTTATTACTGGGTAATAAATCAGAGGAATTTCATGCTTTAAAAATCAAGTAATTCAGATTACTGTCATGTATTCCCAATGTCAAGATTATCCAAATGAGATCATAACATCCCAGAACTTCCTCTGCATTGGTGGAAACTTGAGCAGTTTTGGAGACAATAGCCATTAAGGGTCACACAAAAAGAAGTCACACAAAGAAGGAAAAACAATAATCAGCAGTTTGTGAATTTGTTACGGAGTTTGCTATACATCGTTGGAAAGCTTAGATTCCAAGCTTTCCTGTGCTATACATCATTAGCTTCTGTCCCTTGGGGTCTATAAAAATTGTAGGTTGACTTGTCTCTTTTATAGGACACTTAACAACCAGGAGAAAATATTTTCAATAGCCCATGTGACTCATTATCCAGTCCAGATGCATCTAAATAGTCACTGGATAATTCAGCAATTTATTGAACTGAGGGCACAACTATACGTTGTCCTATGGCGATGTCATTACTACACTGTGCTTTAGTACTGGAGTCATGAAGTAAAAAGCACAGTTTAGTAACCTCCTGTGTTGTGCCATGCGCACAGTACATGGTTAGTTTTAGCTACTACTTCTTTGTAGTGGTGCACTAAAACAGGGGATCGCACTGCTATGTGGAAGTAGCTCTTAGTCATGTGCAGACTTATGTGATCACTATGTTGCCATAGCACATCATGTGTCGCTATTGTAGGGCAACATGTACATACACCCTGAGTGTGGCTGCAACATCTCACTTTAATAAATATTCACTGCAAGTTAGAATTCATTAATTAATTAGTGTGTCAGCTTTATAACTCCAACAGTAAAATACCAAAGTAAACAAAAGTGAGAAAGTGGCCATCAGGGAGAAGAACAAAAAATTGTTGTATAGGAAATACTTTTTCTTTCTGGTACTCCAAATAGCTCATTCTTTTAATTCATCATTTTGCTTTTAATGTATGTAAATTCTGAAAATTCCAATTAACTTGATTCATATTAAAGGACACTTAACCATTTGGGAGTACCATCACTTCAAAAATCACTTATTTTTATGGCTTAACAGTGTTTTTGTGAATGCATACAGGAATTTGAGAGATTGGCTTAACCACATCTTAGATTGGTTAACCCAGTCTTGATTCAAGTTAGCATACCTCGTCAGGTGAACTAACTTAGATCAGGCCTCCTATTTTTAAGGTAATTTCATCCTCTGAATGTCTGCATGATTGTGCATTTAGAATAATCTAACACTGGTTATGCCTATAAATACATAAATATAATACCTATAAGTACCCCTATTGGCTAGAAAGGAGGGCAATTAAAGTTATCTGAATGAAAGGCAGCAGTAAATCCTTTAACATACTAGAAGCCTCTCTTGGTATAATAGACTGATCAACCTGAAAAGGAAGGCTGGTAAACCCTGGTTTTGTACTAAATTGTGTAAGCAAATAAATAATATCTCAAAGGGGAGAGTAATATAAAGCCTTCAGTTGAAATGACTTTTCTTAACCAAGACAGGCATGTGACAAGCTTTATTGGATTAGGCCTCTTCAATGCTGACCTCTTAACTCCGTTTGGTCTTACTAGACACTTAATTTAGAGGAAAGGATCAGGGTAGTATTGGCTTCTCCAAGAGTTGCTTATTTTGTGTATGTATTATGAAAGAGAAAGGGGATTTAGAGTAAAGGTCTACCATAATAATTCCTAGATAGAGTCCTAGAAAAATGGACTATGACTTCCTCCTCAACAGAAGAAAAGGTCTGCCATTTAACAGATTTTGGGTGTATGCTCCCTTCCCTCCTCCAGTGCTGTTATAATCTGAGTTAATGCCTTTTTAGTTTGTGTCTGTTTGGGTGACATAAGGGTACCATTCTCTCCATCACCTCTTCCATTTTACCACTTTCTTAGCTCTGTTATGAAATTCCCCCAGAACCATTTAAGCAGCTTCCTGTCATTTGCTCTGATTGCTTTTCAAATGTGGGATAATTGGACCTATTACTGTATATCTTTACACAAAGAAATCCATTTTGTGTATTGATGGCCTGACTTTCTTTTTAGATGTCCTTAGCCTCTCTTCAGTAAGCTGAGTGGCTGGTAATTCTAAAAATTAAGCCATTAGCTTTCCCAATTTTAAAGGGCAGTAACCTTTTCAGAAAGTTTGTTAATTGACTATAAAATCTCAGCTGAACACTGCATCTGCACTAAATAATGACAAATGTCACCTATAATGAGTTCTATATTTTACATGGTAGCTCTGTCAATAGTGATACAAAATATTACTTTTTATGTGGAGTGGAACTTTCTGCTTAATTTTGGGGAGTCAAGATAGAAAAGATGAAAAGAGCTAGAAATAAACAGAAAAAAATGTGTTTTTGGGAGTTCCTTTTCTAATTAAAAAAAAATCGAGGATTTTTTTTTTTTTAAATTAGAGAAAGCCAGGATCCCTGGTAATCACACAAGCAACCCACTCTTTTAACAATAATGACCCAAGATACCTGGGGCCAAAATCTATTTCACCAGATAGGTGAATAGGTGAATTTAGATTGCCTGTGTACACCCTTATTCCACCCTGCTCAAGCCTCTGACAACTGTTAAGACAAAAGGTAAGTGGGTCCGCCTCCTTTTCTTCACTACTTTTTTTAAACTACCTTATGGACTAAATGATGGCATGTTACAAAAGTAGGTGGCTTTATGGATTTTCAGGGACTTGAACAATGTGGAATAGAATCACCCTTAGGTGCCTAGTACATTGGATAGAATCTGGCTTCTGGTGAGAAGCAAACAGTCACAGTGTTTGGAACTAATTCACAAATAAGCTGAGGTGGGATAGGAAGAGGGAATTAGACTAAAAACTACAATTCAGAATTTATAAATACATTTGTGATCAAATCAGGGAGGACTACATGGCTTTAGAGTTGGAAGTTATCTTACTACAGAAATCCCAGAATACCTCTTTAAGCTTCAGGTATCAAGGAAAAAACATTGTCCTTTGGATTTTAATTAATAGTCAACTTCAGTATGTTAAATTTTTTGTATTGCCATAACATCTCTAGGTCTTCATGGAGTAACTGAGCCCCATTTTATTTAGGCACTGTATTTGTTAAATGAGAAGACAATCTGGGTCTGGCTTTTACAAGTGCATGCTCTTAATGCGCATTAACTAGGCTAATTGCACCTAAATTTGATACTTGCAAATGCAGGAATCAAATTTAGGTGCAATTAGTTAATTCACATTAACACGTGTTTAGGCATGACCTGTCACTAACTTTAGTGCTGAGTCTGCCCTGCCACTAAAAGCATGTCCTGAGCCAGCTCCAGGGAACATCCAGAGGTTGGGGTGCTGGGAGCCTGCCCTAGGACCATGACCTCCACCCACCCCTCCCCCACCAAGGCCACCCAGTCTGGGCTTTAAGACCCCAAAAATTGTAAATAGTTTACCCCTTTTTACTTGTAAGCAAGTTTTTTATTGGTGGGTGGGGATGGTGGTGGAGGGGCTCTGTTGGTTTAGGGGGGAGGGGGAAGGGTTTCTGTTAGTTGAGAGGAGAGGCAGAGGGATAGGGATAGGTATGGTGAGGGTAATTATTTTTTTTTTGTTTCTTCCATGTGCGTGTCCTGCGAGTGCTGCTGGGGGTAGGCAGGGAGTATGGGGTATGTAGACATCAGGGCAAGCAGGCTGGAATGGGGAGTGCAAGAGGAGGGGGTCAGACAGGGCTTCCTGCAGCCAGCATGTTGAACCCCACTGGCATGGTATATGGCTGTCATGGGGCCTGGTTTGGGGGCCTGCTGGGGGTCAGGAGGACCAGAACCATGGTCATCAGGAGCATGGGACATTGGGCATCACTGGCAGAGGTCATGGCAGAGACGGTGCAGGAGCAGAGGCTGGAACAGCCTTGGTGTATGGAGACAGGGTGGGCAAGGAAGGAGCTGTTGCATGCTGCCCCTGCACTAGGTATGCAGCTCCTGAGCAGGGTTGGGCTGGCCAGGGATCAGAATTTCTCAGATGGCTGCCAGGTGCTGGCATCTGGCTCTTGCTTCAACATGGCTGCCAAGTGGTTGCAGCCATGTGGCCAGAGGCTGGAGATCCCCCTGGTGGCCACAAGGATACATTGTGGGGCTGCAGGGGCTTAGGACTAAATTTAATGCCAAGTCTTTGCACACTTAGACACCTGCCAAAAATCGCTTAGTGCTCATTAGTTTAATGCACATTAAATTTACTCCTGCTTAAATGTTCACGTACACATGCCCTCTCTGCATGAACGTTTAGAAACCATTAATCATGCACTGATAGATAATAGGTTAACCATACCAGGTCCTTTCTGTACTCTAAAGGCAGATGCATAGCAAAATCCAGAAGGTAGGGAAGGGTCTTTCTAAAGAAAATCCAAATGTCACAAAAATATGTCTCTCCATCCCAGGTATATGTTGCTGATTCAGTCCAGGGAAAAAGAGAGGAGAAGAGGGAGGAAATATTCCATAAATAGAAAAAGGTCTAAACAGAAGTATCAACCTGCACTTCTGACTCTTAAAGACAGTTTGCGTTAAAGTGAGAGCCTCTGAAAATAATAAAGACTGCCTAGGGAGGGAAATGTCAGAAGGTGTGTCACAGGACAACACTGCTCATTGCTACTTGGAAAGTCAACTCATATCTCACAATGGCACAAGGGGGTAAGGTAAAAAAAAGCAAAGTCAAAATGCAAGGCATACCCTGCAAAGTGAGCTGCTTTCAATACAGCCATAATCCTGAGTGGTGAACTGCAGGGTATATGTGTTACTCTTTTAGGAGATGCACAAAACGTTAGATTCTGATAATGTTACTTCCTATGAGTATACTGATAATTTGCCTTTCTCTACTGACTATGCTCCCTGTCCTCCCTTTATCTCTGTCTTTCCCTACTCCCTTGCCTTTTGTATTCTAATTTCTCTCTCCCTCCAATATTGTGGTTTCTGACCATCTTTTCATGGCATCTGATGAAATGCACTTAGGTTCACAAAAGTTTGTGCTTTCTATATATGTATCTTATTTAGTTAGTCTATAAATGTACATATCTACCCTACTTTCCAGTGCTACTTGTGCCAGAGAAAATCCTGATTGCATAAATCTTCAGTGAAGGTACGGGTGGAGGAAGGGAACACACACACACACACACTTGTATCTCACTCTTTATAAAACCAAAACCTTTTCAACAAGATTTTTATTCATGCATATGAAACAAATCATAAAAATGATTTATAGTAAAAAAAAAAATAGCCAGGATTAATTATTTAAAGTGTGCATGTATGCACTTTCTCTTGCACTAAAATACTGACAAAAGAGTTATTGAACTAGATCTTTAGCTGGTATAATTAATCTGTTGACTTCACTTGGTCTACTACTATTTGCACAAGCTGAGCACTTGGCCCACTGCATGCACATGTATATTCACAATTCTTTCTTTTCTAGGACCCTAATTTTGGATCCTTTTACCATAGCTGTGTCGAACAGTGTTTCTCAGATATATAATATTCATAAGTATTTGGGAACATAAACTTAATGCTCATTTTCTATGAATTCTTTAGCAAATAAAACGCTTGCTATAGCATGTACAAAAAAGAACTGATCTAAAAACTGTTGATGTAAAATAGTTACATTCAATGGACTCCTGAGGAGCAGGATCAAAAAAAACCCAAAACAAAGCCCTGTTGAGATCTTGACAAATAAAGGCTCATTTCTTTCTGTATACAACCAGCTTTAATTTTTAGAAGTTTCTAGCTAAAAAACAGTCTATTTTTCTTTCTTCCCCCTTAAATAAACTGAAATGGTAAAATAACTTTTTTTTTTCTTTATTGTAGAAGGACAGTAAATGAATAATATAAACTATTTGAGAAATAATCATAATGCGACTCATGGAAATGTAGCAATCTGGAGCTGAATATCTGGTATAGGAATTAAGAGGTGGTTAGGGGGTGTTATTTAGAACTGATTATATTCTTCCTTTATGTAAAATGCAATCCTAAACAAAGAATAATTAAAATCTGATTTATTAAACAGAATATTATCCCAGGCTTAGCCAGATGGCACAAGTACAGATACAGCATTAGAACTCACTGTATTCATTGGGCCTATAGACCTAAATCCTGCAAGCTCTCAAGCTCCTGGTAAGGGCTGTTTGTACCAAGGCAGTTAAGAAAACGAGTAAGTGCTTGAAAGGTTTAGATTATCCTGTAGCTATATTATGCTGAAGCCTTTATAGGAATTCTTCTGAATTATTTGAATGCTGAAAATACTTGTGATCTATATTATTACAATAGTATTATCTTAATATAATAATATTAAGGTTTCAAGGTCAGGCATTCGAACGTTAGGAAATGCCAGAGTCACTTGTGGAACTTTAACATGGGGTTTGCATGATTTTCATTCATATTATAAAATACTATTTATTTTACCAAAGGATCCATAATTTTTCAGTACATAATATAGGCAGCAGTTATAGACTTAACCAGCATCACAAATATCAGTACATTTATTTTTTGAAGCAATGCAGTGAAATGAAAATTGGTTAAGGTAGAACTGCCATCTTTATATAAATTACAAGTAAGGTATATGTATATATATGTATGCATATTCACTCATTTTGGGTGACCAGTCTGGGATTCCTGGAACGTGGGGTTTCGCTGCACTTTATATTTGCATAGGACAATTCTCATTGACTAAAGATGTAGCTGTGAGAGCTCTGTGTTTCGCAAATCAGATTTGACAGTTTCAAGTGAGGCACACAGATACAACTGGTGACCTTCTGTGAAATGCCTTAAGAGACTTGATCAATATTTCCTATGAACAATGGCCAAATACTAATAGAATGCAGCAGTAAGAAACATTCACTGGCTTCAACCAGGAAACTTTCCTCTCTTCCTTCATGTAAGCTTCTGGACAGGGGCTGCTGGGACATGGGCAAGGGCTGCTGGGAAATGGAGTTTCTGGAAGGCCTAATCCAGCAAGCAGACCAGACTTTGCTCACCTCTGATTCAGATCAGCCTAGCCAGGGCTGGGTTAATCTAAATACCTAATCATGCAAGCACTCAAGAAGTGCACTGTAGCAAAGTGAAGCTCCCCGACTAGCCACAGTGCTAGTTTCCCCACTTACCTTTTGGTGTGCCATCCACATGTCTCTTCTGCCATGCCTTGTTGTTAATTAATTAAGATATTCATTAGGGCAGGAGGCTGCCCAATCTTGCCCCAATGCCAGGGGGCACTATCAGTGGTTCCGTTCCTCCCCTACACTGAAGTCCAAGCCTTGCAGATGGCATGCAGATGACAATGCTCCTGGCTTACAGCCAGGCCAAGGTTAGGCCTCATTGTCAGGCCTCAGACACACTCACATCCATACTTCCCTCCTCTCACTAGGGCCTCTCACACTGCACCCTTGCAGGGTCTCTTCCATGTGTCAGCAACTTATTCTGCCTTGCTCCCTCTTAGAGCAGGCCCCTTAAGCCATAAGCTTTAGCTAGCTCATACCTTGGGTGGCACATGTACGTCTTTTGGGTCTCTCCTATGACCCTCAGTGGGGTAATGGCCAGACAATTATGCAACTGAGTCTAAGCTTGCCCTGGCCCCTTCCCAGGGGAACTCCATACACTTCAACATATTGGGTTCCCAGCCCTCTGGTTCTTCTCCCTCACTGGGGTCCCTCACCTCTCTGCCTGATTTCTAGGGCCACCCCTCACTGGGACACTCTTAACTCATACCACAACTGGTGATCCAGAGTCTCACAGGGACTCTCACTCCCCCCACCAGAGCAGCAGGTCATTGTGGTTAATTATTGGTCTTGCTTTCAACCCACACTCAGCCTCCCAGCAGTGGAAGACTTATTGGGGTCAGGACTTGCCCCTCTCTCTCAGTCTGAGCCCCCTTACTTGGCCTCTGGCCCAAGCTACAGCCTCAGGCATCCAGAGACTTACCTAGGCCTACTTCCCTCACTTGGGGCTCCACACTGCCCCCTTCACTGGGGCTACAGAGTTTCCCTTCCTGGTGGGCTGAGGTGGCCATAGTAGTATCTGGTCCCAACTACCTTTCCTCAGGGTCCTACACCCCACAGGGCTCAGGTGGCCACAGCCATGCCTGGCCAAACCTCTGATGTTATGTACCGCAACCAAAGGTGAGGGCTAGGGTTAAGGTGCCCCTACCAGCCTTTCACTGGGGTGATAACTAGCCTGGCATTTTCTGGGGGCTCCCACATCACTGAGAGCCTCACCAGACCACCCACTTCTGGCAGGATGCAGTTTTAGGTATTGCCTAGGACCAGGAGCCTCCAAACCATCCCCTATAGCTCCTGCCCTTACCTCCAGGATGTTGTGTGGAGCCTTGCAGCCAGGCAATCTTACTGCCTGGCCTGCCAGCAATGAACTGCCCTGTTCGTATGGGTGGCCAGAGATCTAAAATGGCCACCACAATCAAGCACTTGCTGGCTGCTTCACCCCACTCTTAAAATGGCAGGCACCCACAGTGCCCTGCCACACACTTTCCCCCTTAACATAGTTCCTGGGGGAAGTTTCCCCTGCTGCTCCTCTAAAGCAGGCTTCCCTCAGAGCCTGTGAGAGCCCTCAAGTGATAAGCACCCCAAAGGTGCTCCGCTACATGCACTGATTTAAATCAAGAAAGGAAAAGGTTAACCCAATCCTAGAAAGGATTAACCTCATTTCATGAATGACTGCGTGTGTTTACAGTATGACCAATGGGCTTGGAAAGCCCAACATTCCCCTCAATTGAAGAGCTGTGCTATTCCTAACTCCCTGATCCTGAATGGGCTACTTTTAGCCCCCTGACTTCCCTCCAGAAAGGGAAGCCTCTTCCGTGGACCCTAACAACCCAGCTGCCCTAGACCTACCAAAGTCCCCTGTATTCTGCAGACCTGTTAGTCCTGCAGATCCCTCTAGGCTCTCCCCCACTGCCATCCTGAGTTACTTACAATGAGTTCCCAACACAGCTCCTGACAGATAGGAGGTGATGGTAAGCCTTTGTAGAAAGTACTACTATCACTACCTGTATTTTTTCTTGTATGTTTTTAATCCACTTTGATTTTAATATTTTTTGTGGATTTCTTAACATATATTTTTACAAGTTCTTAATTTATGCAATATTTTATATATAAGATATATTAAACATTTTGATTGGTTTATTCATCCCTAGGTCTTTTTTGGCAATCACTTGCAGTCAAGGCTAATTATCTTCCAGCTGTTTTCATGGAAGACACCTGTGAATGACTTCTTTCCTCACTGAGAAGCTGCTGCTCATTCACTTCCACATTGCTCTTGACAGAATGGGACCTGGACCCAATTGCAAGGAGTCCAAGACAACTGAGAATCCCATTCCACTGTAGCCTTCATCCACCTTCGCAGTCATTGAGAGTTGGCAAGCTTATTACAGTGGTGACCTGTACTCGGCATGTCACAGCATTGTAAAAAGGATATATGTGGCTTTTCAGGAAGAAAAGAATTGCAATCTGCCATCCTCACTGCATCTTGGTGTTCCTGCCACTGCTTGGTCTGTGATTGCTTATTTGTCAGAGTTATCTCAGCTTATTTCATAGCTAACCTTCCCTGAAGGTCATTCCATTATCTACCACCTATAGATTCTCTGGGTAGTAGTACAACTTCACCCCACAGTCATCCCTGGATGAGTAATTTATAAACTCTGTCTTGTTTTTATACTTATATTCTTTTATGATGTTTGAGACTAAAGTACAGTGGGTGAGTATGTTTTATGCCTAACATGATGAACATTTGGGATAACTTTTCAAGGTATCATTGGAAATAGGGATTCTTGCTTGACTAAGAAGTGGTAAAACTATTTGATTTATACAGGTTATCCCAATTCAATGCTGCTGGAAACCTAGCTATGTTTTGGGCCTGTGCCTGCCAGGAATAAAGTGAGACTATGAATCTCTGGGATATTGGGCTAGGAATCCATGTTGAAAGCAAGGGCTAATGAGCAAGGACCAGAAGCACCTGAAATCTATTACCCTTACCCAGAAAATGAAACAGAAAAGCAGACAAGAGCTTTAAAATAGGAAGCAGGAGAAATCAGTAACTATTTGCTGGACTGTCAAGGGGGTTGAGCAGAAATGTTTAAACACATGGATTGGGTGATCTTTTTGAAGCAGCTCTGAAATGGTTTTTTGACCTTGAATATGTGACTCTTGCATTTGCCTTGATCATAAAGGCAGAAGGAGTTAGATTTCTCCCTGTGATGTCAGGCAAGAGGATTTGGGGTTTTTGTTTTCTTGGACCCTGAAGAAAATGAATTTAAGAACTGCGCTTAGCATAAGTCTTTGGACACTTGCTTTCCTTTGGATAGCTTACTTGGCGTGCCTGTTTTGTTTTGGTTAGACTGAAACAATGCTTGCATTTAAGCCTTTATACTATACAATTGGGTATTCTCTGTATGGGGGGAAAATTGCAAATGGTTTGACTTTTTAAAAATGTAATTGGATCTATTTTTGAATCATAGTTTGAATCCAAATGTACAGGGCCCAGAGAGAGCCATAGACACTTCTTAAAATGTCCGAAAATAGCATTCCTAGACATGAATATGTCATAGCTTTACAATCTAATATCTTATACCTTTTCAGGGCTAGAAATGAGTACTAGTCCCACAGGGACAGTCTCCTTCCCAATGGCATAAAGTGCCTTTCTGTATCTTTGCATAGCCAGGAGTTATTGTACTTTAACATAATTTTGTGCATACAGAAAAGCTAATTCTTAGTTATGCTTATTCTGAAATATGAACAGGTGGTATTTTTGTTGGGGAAACTACATTTTTGCAGATGACTGAGTAAATACTACTCTGTAAAATTATTATTATATTTAAAATAGTTGTTATATTGAACTTTGAGATTTGAATGTTGGAAAAATCCTGCGAATAGTAGTTTAACTGGCAGTTAAAGCAGTCAATAAGTGCATGATATATAATGTAGCCCTGAAACTAAATTTGTGGTGTCCTTTTAATCCCTACATGTTTGGGGAGTCAAACAATAATGCCTTCCACATATTTTCCCATTCAACACATATTTTATGTGTGTGGATGTGGAAAAAAAGTTTTAGTGGGCCAAGTTCTAGTCCAGAGTTCTTTTTGTGAATGCTTTGTCAGGGTTCCATGAGAGTATATGTTACTGTGAATAGATCCATAGGTAGGACATCTATATTCCCTTTTAACCTCAGGGGCAGATGGTAGTCTACGTCTGATATCAGGCCACAGATATTTCTCTCTGAGAATGGGTACGGTTCTGCGAGAGCCAGAATGAAGAATGTCCTAGGGCAGACAAGGAGAAGGTCCAATGAAGGACAAAGAGAACATGAATAGTCCTGGGGAGGGAAGACAGTAATGGCTAAGTGAAGACAGTGGAAACTGGAACGATACAATAAAGATTGTTTGCTTTGGAGAAAAGTGTTGTGCTGTTGGAGATAATTGGCACTCTGATAGTTGTCTTCTTTAAAAGAAGTTTCACTACACACTGCTGATCAGCTATCCAGACACATTGAATTAACAAGTCTTCTGTAGACTCTTTGGCTCTCATTCATTTCTAAACAACACATCTCATTCCGTGTGTGTGTGTGTGTGTGTGTGTGTGTGTGTGTATGTGTTTATTCTCTATTTTTCTCTCTCTTACCACCTCAAGCTTTGCACAAATATCAGCCTAATACTCTTTAGCGTCTCTTTGACTGGAAATGTTGGAAAACCAACTGGTTCAAACAAGGTTTTCTAATTGGTATTTTTCTTCTATTTCATACTGGTATGTTCCACCTACTAGAGGAAGCATTGGAGTATCATAAGCAGAGATCCTGGAGTTTTTTCTCTGAAAAAAAAATCCCTAATTTTCAGATTTAAAAAGTAATCCTACATATATAGGATATATCTATATAATTATATTGTAGTATTATAGAAACCTGAATCTGTCAGTTTGTCTGTCTGTCCTTAATGCCTTATTTGCACTCTGATTCGCTGATGGAAACAGCCAATCAAAGTGGTCCAAGCATGGGGGAGTGCTGACATGATTTTGAAGCTGATCCTGCTGCCTGCAAGAAGCAGAACAGTAGCAGCATGGGGTGTTAGGTGGTAGCACTCCATCCAGCACCATCCCCACCCTCCCAATTGCACCCTTGATGAGTAATTGGCTAGTGTATATGTGTGTGTGTGTGTGTGTGTGTGTGTGTGTGTGTGTGTGTGTGTGGTGGCGTTTCATTTTTAGGATGGAAAAATGTGGATTTTGGGTTACTTTTTTAAATCCAAAAATTGGGGATTTTTTTTTTTAAATCAGAAATCCAGGACCCCTGGTCATAAGTCTACTGAACTTTCTGTAGTGGTCACAGCAAATACTTGACATTCACTGATATAATAAGTCACTAAATAAACTGCAGGAAATGTATTGAACTAAGGTCCCCGTGGAGAATGAAGCTCTCCCAAGCATGGGAGAGCAGAATGGGAGTTTTTCCTCAAGTCTACTCTTATCTTAAATGTTGTCATATGTGTGATTTGTTGAAAGACATATATAATTTGCACCTAAAGTTAAAGACTAAACTGTATTCTGTCTTAAGTGAGTAGATCCATAATCTCCTTATTTTGCAACAATTTCTAGTGGAATAGGCTTCTAATGGTAGCTATGGCTGGCAAAAAAATGTTCTTTTATGGACATGGCTTGCTAATTTTTGAGAGTAGTTTCCCGAGTGCTAGCAGAATAGGAGTTCCTGTAGCCACTTTGTCTTTCATGTCTGTCCTGTCTCTTTCATATGTAAATGAATTATGCTGAAATCTTAGTAGTATCTAGTATCATCTGTTAATTAAAGAAGATATTGTATTGAGTACAGATACTTCCTTGTCCACTAGAGGCAACTGGACAAAAAGAAAATAGTCTTTTAGCCAATCTGTCCCCAGTTAGGGATGGTTCCAAGTTTACTTACTCATCTGAACCTGAACTTGCCTTAGGACTCTTTGGCCATTGCTCAGAATAAAAATGCTCAAACTTCTGTATGCTCCAAACTGAAGGTAAAAAGTCTTCTAACTTCTCCTTAAGTCTGTGTACAAGTAATACAAATTCTCTAAAATTTAATTTTGAAATCCTTCTTCTGCACTCATGGCTTGGCCCTATCCATGAAACATAATTTTATTCAGGTTAAACAATGCAACTTAACTACATGTTTTAAATGGTTTTTAAATACCCATCCTATAAATATTTCTCAACACTTGCTTTGTTATTTTGTTGAATTATGCTGTAACCTAATAAACATTAATGTGCAGTATGAAATACATGAAAATAACAGTGAAAAATATTCTCTTCCTGTTCATTCGAACTACACTTGCTAAGATGTATATTTGATAATGTAATCCTGATGCCCCCCCCCAATTCTCTGCTATGATAATCTATTTTGTGGTTATATTTTCTGTTAGACAGTCAGCCACTTCGATCTAAGTCTTCTTCACACTCCTGGTCCTGCTTCTTTTTAAGGCCCAGACCTTACTGGTATGTGGAGTTAAGCATGTGTTTATGTGACTCAGTCCTTCAGCATAATGATCTATGACATCTACATACAATTGTTCAGAGGCTCTAAGCCTATATTCTCAGTTTCTGACAACCTGGTGACTTTTAGGGCATCACTTTACCATGGAGTAGATATTACTCTAGTCTCTTGAAGAAAGAACCTATTTAAGCTTCTCTGCAGTGTTCCCTCTAAACACTGATCCTTTTTAGCAGTCTCCCTACTTTCACGTGCATAACGAATTTCTGATTTGTTATTAACATCCTTGCTGTCCTACTGGCTAATTTTTAGACCTTTAGCTAGCTTAGTGTATTATTTATTATTATTTTTAAATCCTCCTAGTCTTTTTCAATGACTAAATTATTGGTCAAAAACTGACTGGTAGTAATGAGGCATCCTTATTTCTCATTAATTCCATTAATGTGTTTTTACCAACCCTAAGTCAGTCGTTGATTATCGTAACAAATTTGTACTAATAATGCTTCTGCCAACATTCCCCAGGTATGTTACTATTGCCACCAGGTTTATTTAAGTAGCCAAGTACCTGGAAATAGACTAAATATTACTTAACAGATACTTGTTACATAACATAACATATCTTGTCTAGATTTTCATTGCTTTTCAGTGAAACAGAGTTGTTCCTAAATCTTTTAGTAGCTTTTTCCAAGGTCAAGCATTAGTATTGCACCCAGCATACAGAAGTCAGATTCTTACTTTTTGCAGTATGAAATATGCAAAAGATATAATGCCCTTTGAAATCTCTGTCACTAAGGTTAAGCTACTCTAGATACCATTATACTTAAGACAAATGTTTCCAAGTGCATTTCATATCATTCGTTTGTTTTTTTCCAAAAAAAATTGTCACGCCATTTATTCAGGATTGTAAAAGTTCTTTTTCTTTTCTTTTTTCTATAATAAAAGAGACATATTTTCATAGCCATGGAAAAAAAAATAACATTTTGATCTGTTAGTTGACATAGTATAAGTGAACACTTAATATGCCACAGATGCAAATTAGTTCTCTCTATGACGCATATAGTAGCCTGAGAGCTTCATAAAGCTAAGACTCATATCATCCAGCATAAACAGGTTTAAAAGGGGATGATATAAAACAATTTTAATTTATTCTCAATTTTTTCTCTCTGTACGGGCGGAGTCCAACACTAGTTTGTTTGTTTGTTTTTAAATAGAAGTGCATAGAGGTTGGGGGAAGATGGAAAAAAAGTTTAGACTAGTATTCCATGGAAGATGAAGTGGAAGGAAAGCTTACTACAGCAAGCAACCTACTCTGTCTCGCTGCCAGTGCATGTGTTGCATATTTGTACAGAGAAATCTTGCCTTTCCCCCCTTCATGGTCCCTTGTCCTGCTTTCTATATGTGCTCATTCTCTATATCATATCAAAGACAAGATCATATTGGCCTAAATACAAATTATAAAATGCTTAAAGCTTCTTATAGCTCTAAGTATTTAAAGTGTCTCATTTTTTTTCCTCCTTGCAAAAAAAAGCATAAATTAAATAGTAGGGACTTGGGTAAACATAACTCTGACAAGTTGGTGTCTCTCATAATTTTTCATGATGACAGCTTGTAATAACATACACTGTTCTCCTACCAGGACTTATTAGTGCATGATACCAGAATGCTGGTGCTGTTGTTTTCCTTAAACTGCCCTGTTTTTGCTATGGCATGGCATTACATCCTTGTTTTAAATCAAACATCCGCTCTCTGTGCCTATAAATGAAGAACACCAGCTTTATGGGGTAGTGAGCTTAAAACAAAATCTGCTGTTACCCCAGATGAAGAGCTGGAGTGTTTGCAAATGCATTCTGCTTCACCTGAATATTCTACATTCTTATTCTATAAAAACTTGAACTGAAACCTAACAACTTGTTAAGCATAAGAGAAAGGTGTAATTTTTAATTCATGGTGACGAATACTTTATATTTGGATTTATTAGCTTTATTAACTTTCAAACATGCAATTTCCATGAATAACTACAATCTGGTTCTTGGTAATATATTACAAGTATTATCTAATTGCCTTGAATTCAAGGAAATACGATAAATAAAAAAAGCATATTTCTAATTAGCCATGGGCTTAGCATTTAATTATGATAGATAGAAGTAATATTGATATACATTGGACTTCCTACATGCTTTTAGAAATTGCAAAAATTAATAGACAATATTGGGGGGGAAGAAATTAATGTTTTTCTAGAATATGTTCCCTATATATATAGTAGACATTAGGAAATTATACCAACTGCTTGATTCTGTAAGATTATTACAGTTTATCCTACATAAAATAAATAAACCATCAAGAATATCCTCTGTATCAGTAGCAAAAGAAGGAGTAAAGGTAACTGTTAGAGCTGTTGAGGGGTGTGGGGTTCTGGGTCTAAGAAGACTATTTATTAATTTTTTTTTTTGTGAATAAAAGCACCACATTTGGTGGTTTGCTCTCGTTTTGTGCAGTCACATACTATTCATAAGTATTTTACAGGGAAAAAAACCAGTAAGCCATTCTCCATCGTCCTTCTCCCATGTAAGAACACAAACAATATTGATCAATTAAAGACTTCATAGTTTTCATAGATTTCATAAACATTAGGGCTGGAAGGGACCTCATAAGATCATCGGGTCCAGCCCCCTGCTCAAAGAGCAGGAAGTTAGCTAGAGTCAAAGGATGAAGATAAACATCCAAATGTTTCTTAAAAGTGTCCATAGTAGGTGCTTACACCATCTCTGGGGGAATCTATTCCAGACCTTATGGGTTTAGACAGTAAAGAAGTTTTTCCTTATGGTCGGTCTAAAACGGTCTGGCTGGAGTTTGTAACCATTGGACACTGTCATCCCTTGGGGTGCTCTGGTGAATAGGCGTTCCCCCAGATCCTGATGCACACCTCTTATGTACTTATAGGTTGTCATCAAGTCACTTCTGAACCTGCGTTTCTCCAGGCTGAAGTCTCATAGATCACAGCCTGTCTTCATAAAGCCTGTTCTCTTGCCCTCTGATCATGCACATGGCTCTCCTTTGGACTCTTTCAAGCTTCTCCATGCCTTTCGTGAATTGTGGAGCCCAGAATTGGATGCAGTAGTCCAGCTCTAACTTCACCAAGGCTGAGCATGGTGGGAGGATGACATCCTAGGTCTTTCTTGAGATGCATCTGTAGATGCAAGCCAGAGTTTTGTTCACTTTGCTGGCTGCAGTATCCCCCTGGTGGTTCATGTTCATCTTATGGTCAATCATGACCCCCAAGTCTCTTTCAGCCATAGTGCTAGTGAGTGTAATACTGCCAACCCTATCAGTTTATGAAGGTTTTTCCCCCCCGATGTGGAACACTTTAGATTCATAGATTGTTAGGGGTTGGAAGGGGCCTTGCAGATCATCGGGTCAAGTCCCCCCAAGTCTAGGCAGAAATTACCACCCCCCCCAGACATTGCATTTCTCTGTATTGATTGCCATCACGTTTTCATCCACCCACTTTACAAGTCTATTGAGGTTGGCTGGGATCACCACCCTATCCTCAGGTGTGGATACTCATTCACAAAGTTTGGTGTCATCAGCAAACTTGGCCAGTTGACTTCTGACACCAGAGTCCAGATTGCTTATAAAGACATTAAAGAATACAGGTCTGAGAGCAGAGCCCTGGGGGACACCACTGGTCACTGAGTGCCATGTTGATTCAATTTCATCAACTACCACTCTCTGGGTCTTACCTCAGAGCCAGTTCCCCAGCCATCACACTGTAGTGTAGTCAAGGCCACAGTTAGCCAATTCTTCCATGAGGACATCATGGGACACAAAGTCAAAGGCTTTTATAAAGTCCAAGTATCTTATATCAACCTCTTCCCTTTTTTCCAGGTGATGCATCACCCGATCATAGAAAGAAATGAGATTGATCAGATAAGACCTACCTGCAACAAATCCGTGCTGGTTATCCCTCAGAATTCTGCCTTCTGTTAGCCTGTCAAGAATGGTTTCTTTGATTTTTTTTTCCACAATTTTCCCAGGAATTGAGGTCAAACTGATTGGCCTTTAGTTTCTTGGATCTTCTTTCCTGCTTTTCTTGAAGATAGGCAACACACTGGCCCTCTTCCATTTTTCATGTACTTCATTCAAGCGCCATGAGTTCTCGAATTTCCTTGCCAGTGGCTGTGCTATGTCTGCCTGCTCCTTTAGCACTCTAGGGTGCAGTCTGTCCAGATCAGCTGATTTGTTGGTGTCCAGCCTCTCAAGGTGCTCTCTCACACAACAGCTATGTCTATGGTGGGCATATATTCACCCTTACCCTGGTCATCACGCATCATGTTAGGCAGAGTGCTACCTTTGGGCTGGTGAAAAAATGATGCAAAATAAGCATTAAGCAGGTAGGCTTTTTCCTGGGTGTTGGTTGTCAGATGCCCCAGTTGGTTTACCAACGTTGCCCTTCTTTTTCTTCCAAATCCTCATGTATCTGATGAAGGACTTTTCATTGTTCTTGGTTTATGTAGCCAGTTTGAGTTTGGTTGCAGACTTGGCTTTCCTAGTTCTCTCCCTACACGTATGAACTAGTGCAGAATACTCTTCTTTAGTGGTGCTTCCTATCTTCCATCTTTTGTATGCCTCTCTTTTTAGATGTAGGAGGTCCATGAGTTCCCTGTTGAACCAAGTGGGTTGCTGAGCCCATTTACCACTTTTCCTATAGGTTGGGATGGACTTCCCTTATGCTTCTAGAATTGCTTCCTTAAGGAGCATCCACTCAGCATGAACTCCCATCCCTGTCAAATCATGGCCTCTCACGGCTTCAAGAACAAACCTCCTGAGCTTATGAAAGTCTGCTTTCCTAAAGTCAAGGACTACTGCATTGCTAGTGACTTGCCAGCTTTGTGATAGATAGTGAAAGTGATCAGCTCATGGTCACTGTCACCGAGCTTCCCTTTGATTTTTAGGTTACTGATTAGATCATCCCTTTTGGCCAGTAACAGGTCCAGCAGTGCTAACTGGCCTTGCACACCTGGCAGTGGGGGAAGGGATGCTTAAACTCTCCTTTGTTCTAAGCAATGACATCATGACTGGGAGGGGGGGCTAAAGACCCTGCCAGTCTACCGCCAACCAGTGATGCATCTCAAATTTGTTGGCTGGCAACCAACAACTTCTGGCCTTCATTGGATCAGGTAAATGAGGCCATTAGGTCTATATAAGTTAAAGACTGCCCAGGAGGAGGGGCAGCAGCCATGATGCAGACACTGAGAGTAGCTGAATCTCAGCAGTTCTCTCTCTCTCTCTCTCTCGAAACACATGGACACCCTATAAATTCAATCATGAACAAAAATTGGGAGTAGGGCAATGCAGGCCAACCTTTTTTTGACAGGCATGCTATAAGCTAAGCCTCAACATTTCTCTACATGCACAGTTAATTAAAAGCAATGAACTCTAGCATGTATTATGCTGGAGTTTATTGCTTCTGGAAGTGTTCTTTGAACAAGAGCTTGAAACTGCAGCACATTGAGCTGGGTCAGAGCAGTCCCAGTTGGCAGGGGGATCTGGGGTCAGTCTGCTAGCCTGGGGCTATTCCTGCCCAGCTCACTGTGCTACAGAGAGGCTGGCTGGGGCATAAGGGTGGGGCTAGGTGGCAGGCAGCTCCTGAATTGAAGCACCCCCGCACCGCAGCCAGCTTCATCTCTACATTCATTGCTGTCCACTAAAAACTGCAACAGGATAGTACTTGACTTTACAAGTACTACCCTGCTGTGGCATTTATTAATTTACTGTAGCTTAATAGGGCCATCTGTATAGACACTGAGACATTTACTGTGGAGCTAATTAGCAGGGTTCTGGGGGTTTTTTGATAAAAAGGAAATCCCCAATTTTCAGATTAAAAAAGTAACCCAATTTTCACATTTTCCATGATTAAAATCAAACACCATTAATAAACACCACTAACACACACACACACATATTAGTGGTATTTTGTTTTAACTAATAAATAAAATAAATCTGGAATTCTTATTTCCAGCTAGCTTCCACTTTTACAGAGATTAGTGTCAGAAATGAATTCAGGTCCATCAGCCTCTTTTTTGATATGTTAATGCTTCTTGAACTTTTCCCTCTAAGGGTGAACAACAGCAAAACTGCATATAGCTGCTTTTCACTTCTCAGAGTGGAAGGAGTACAACAGGGTAGCAGTCTTATTCTTCCTATGGGGACTGAACAGCAACTTTGGAACTGGCTGTTCATGCAGCAACAAATAATACCTTTGTCATCCAAGGATGTGCACTTGTTTATAGTGAAACTAGTGAAACTACCTGTTTCCTCAGGGAAGTGGCTGAGAACTGGAGATACCTTCTCCAACAGAGAAGAGTTTGTCAAATACAGACAAAATAGTGGGTATTTTACACTTCAGTTGGGCTAATTTAGCTGTTCATAATGTACCATTTAATGAGGTCAGTGTTATTAATTTGTGTTGATTTAGTCCAAGGGTAGCTTCTGTGTATTGCCTGTTTATAATGTGTTAAATAAATTAAGGTACAGAATTTATTTCTCAATCATGGTATGCAGCTGAATTACTGTTAAGTGGGACAAACGAGAGTAGGAAGCTGGCAACAAGCCATCATTAAGGTAAAATGGTGTTTAAGTGAATTGTATTTGCTTTTTGTTTCAGTCTTGCTTTCACACTAACAGCAGTAGAGAGGCCAAGCCAGAAAAAATCAGCAGCAGGAACAAGGAAAAAGGGAGCTCAGAATCTTAGATGACTACAATTTTGAACTAAACTGGTTAGAAAAGCTTTGAAATATTAATAACAAGTCTTCAAATGATATCAAAATAAAAATTGAAAATAAGCTACAGTTATAAGATGGCATGCACAATGGGAAATAAATGTAAAAAGCTACAAGATGAAAAGAAAAAAAGCCTACTATATTAAATGAAAATAAGCACAGCTCTAATACAGACTTCAGGTACAGCCCACATAATGTTACCTTTCTCCTTCTCCCTCTCCTTAAGGCTTCATCTGTTGTACAGCTGCCATAGAGTTCATTCTTTTTAGGCTTTTATTTTTGCATTTTCTATAGCTTCTGTTTGCTACATTGTGCTCCTGAATGATGGAATCTTCAAAGACCTTTATTTTAAATTCTACTAAAAAAAATGTTTTCATCAAAGTAACATTTTCATATTTAATAGACAAACTTTTTAGGGATACTGTTCAAAACATTCCTGGAAGAAATGGCATATTCTCTATGTTAATTTAAAAAAAAAAGAAAAAACCCTTTCTTTAAAAATAAATTCTACTTTAGAAGTGTGACATTACACCAAACAATTTATATTTTATGTTGATATTTATAATAAAGGATTCAATCAGGCTTTCTCCTACTTTGAGGCTACATTTACTCATCAAATCATTTATAAAGTACAGTGTTATTTGCCTCTTCTGCCTTCCTTAGCTAGCTAGCATTAAGAGAGCATACTCCTTTACATGAAAGGATTAGGATTATTACTCAGGACCACTCAAGTGTCTTCTCTCTAAGAGCATGGACTTGTCCCTGGGGTACAAGGTTTAAACCAGGTAAAGGAAAAAAGTCACGGCCTGAGGGTATAGACAGAAGTAGTAAATACCTTTTTTTTCATATACAGCATACTCCTCCAAAACATAATACCCTGATTTCACAGACAATTGGAAGAAAAAATTCTTGTGTTAAAGTACAGATAAGTAACTGATCTGGAAAACTGAATCAGGGACTGCACACCAATCCCAGGACTATGTCATGAGCAGGGAGGGACCTGGCTTTCTTTAATTTAAAAAATCCCCCAATTTTTGGTTAAAAAAGAAACCAAAAATCCGCATTTTTCCATGATTTAAATGAAATACCACAAATATATATATTTATGGTGTTTCATTTAAATCATGGATTTAATGGATTTGTGATACTTTTTTAACTAAAAATTGGGGATTTTTTTAAATTAGAGAAAACCTAGATCCCTAGTGATTAAACATTTAATTGTGTGATAATTACTTTGCACTTGTGTGGTCTAAATGTATTGCTCAATAAACCAGGTAATTGTGTAATATATGTAACATGTATCAGGGGCTGCAGCAACACAGGGAACCATACTAGTGACCTAGTAAGAGATTTCATGCCTCCAGAGACAATGAGATAGCTTTAAAATACAATTTTTAAAAAGAGAGTGTGAGAGATAAGGTTATGGAGCAAAAGAAAGGGATGCAATAACTGGGTATTTATTGCAAACATGCTGGGTATAACAGCAAAGGGATGCTGAAATATGCCCCCATTACCAGACTACATGTGCAATTCTAATCTTTTGAAAAAATGTGAAAACATTTTCTGGAAATATAAAGCTATCCAATACAATGGCATTTCAAACTAATCCAATACTGGAATCCAGGTTTCACAAATCAAAACAGTTATTTCTAAAAACTTTCTTTAGCCCCGCTAATCATTTCAGCTAACTAACCAGTTGGTTTAATATAATATATGTTAGTATGTAGCTTTTAGCTTTGGGAGTTACTCTTGCCCTAGGTAGCAACAGCAGCAGATGTTGAATTGGGTTTGGATGGCATAAATTAAAAAATATATATATACAACTGTTAAACAAAAATGATTTCTGTCCTCCTGCCAGGTGGTCCACCTTTTCGATCTGTTGGAGAGTCTTTAAATTTCAATTGTACAGTTCTTTTTAATTAATTTTGAACTTCAGTTTCATAAATCTATTTAAATGCTGACTTGACTGACATCCAAGTTGCACTTTGGCAGCTCTCTCAGATTATTTTACCTCCTCCCAAAATTGTAGGAACTCCCAAGAAATAAGCTTGAGGTATGTCTAGCAAACGCAATTTCCCTATATACTCCTCATAGTGAGAGGACTTAAACAGCCCGTAACATTTTTTAAACAATCTGAATTGAAGTCAAAAGTCATAATTGTGGTTTCAAATCTAATAGTTTCATTTGCTATTTTATTTTTACTTGAAGAACAATACAAGCAAGAATTTTTTTACAACGTAAGCAGAAAAACTGAGTTCTTGGTAGGATTATTTTAACCTGATAAACCAAAACAATAAATTAGTACCTTTTAATTCCACAAAAGTTTACATTCAAACTTTCCAAATGATTGTCAGATAATACAATTAATACTTTGTAATACATCCTGAAGATTATCTAGACTGGGCTTCCTAAGGTAATGTGTTAGTGAAGGAATTTACTATCAACAAAAAAGCCTGTTTTAGCTTTTAGCTATTAATTTGAAGGAAGCACAAGTTTTTGCTCTGTTCCTCCATGCTTAATTTTGAATTTGTATTCCTGTAGTTTTGGTTTGAATTCTTTACTCTTCTTCCCTATCCATGCTACTTTCCCAACCCTCATCCTCTTTGCTTTCTCTGTGAGCTTTGTAAGGATTAAATAACATTCCTTGCATAAGAAAAGCCTTAAAAATGAAATAAAGTGCTGAATTTGATTCTTGGAGATGGCAGCACCTTTTTTGCTGTTCTTTCTCCTGTTCTAAAGTGGTTAGTCATCCAGTTGAGGAACAAAGCAATAGCGCATAATTTGATCAACACATGCAATGACTAAATCATCCATTAGAAATCTTACAAAACAAGTATACTTTGCCAAAGTCCTGTCCCTTTGTAGGTGATAGAGGATTCAGTGTTTGTGAAGTTGAACTTTAGCCTAGACTGTTCTTAAACTCCAGTTATAGCTGAAGTCCTGGCTGTCATTCAAGGACCAAATAAAAATAATGACCATATTTTTCCCTCTTCCTGCCTTGCTTGGAGAATTGAACATGTGAGTTTGAAAGTGGAGGTATCTGCAATTAAATCATCAGAGAGCAAGCTATTTCAAATAGATGTTTAAAATGCAGATTTGAAAGGAGTTAGAGCCCCACTGAAAGGCAACTCTTTTAGGTGGCTTGGAAGATTCCAGCCTTAGTTCTGAAAGTAGCTCTTCTGTTGCCATTTCTTAGCTCTTGATAGTGTAAGTTTTATACTCTGTACTCAGCCCCCAAAGTTCTCTCTCATTTCTCATTGGACTCCTGTTATTGGTCAGCAGTTTTGTTGGGTTTTTTTAAATCAATGTGTCCTGGCTACATTCTTTTTTTTTTTTTTTTTTTTTAGGTACAAATTCAAATGCCAATTTCTGAATATCTGTCACATTTTCAGGGGTTTGGGTTGTAGTCTGTCTATGTCACATTTTCATGCATTTAATTTCACAATATTATCATGCATTCAGGGAATACTATTAATACCATTCCAAAGTTGGATATATGTGGAACAGAAATGTTAGACAATTTGTTCAAGGTCACACCAAATGTCTATGATAAAAGTCAGGATTTGAATCTAGCTCCACTGAACCTTGTTCTGAGGTATGGTCCATATTCTCATCTAAAGGGTGAGTCTTGAAGTGATAGTGACCTACATTACTTGGCCACTTGGCCATCGCACACTGTGTTTCTTCATTCATAGATATGAATTGTTACCAATGTGCCTGATGAGCAAGAAGAGGGAAGTGCTATTATCATAGTGTTAAAGAACATATATGTGTTACATTTAGAGCCACCTAACCAAACCTAACCAATCTTGCAGGTGTTCAGAACTTGGTTAATTCCGCAAAAAAAATGGTGCACCTAATCTAGTGCACCTCAGGAGTTTCACTAACTTAGACTGAGAAAAGGATAAGCTAATCTTCCAAATGCCCACACATATTCACAGTACAACTCTGAAACTGGGCAAAACTAGCATCTTGCCTCAGTCCTGGAATGGTGCTATTCCCTCCCCTCCTCTCCCCCCACCCTGGCTGGGCATTTTCAGGCAGCTGGCCCCTGTCCAGACCTAGCAGCCCATCCTTTACAAACTCATTCTGCAGACCCACCAGCCCCCTTGACTCACCAACCACACAAGACCCATCAGCCCCTTCCCCATCTCAAGTTACTTACATTGGGCTGCCTGGGTAGCTCCTGGCAGTGGTGAATGGCTATATACACCACTCCCAGTCTATGTTTAGGCTGCTTAAAGCAAGCTATCTAATAATGCAGTGGGTACAGTGAGCATGTGTATATATCCTTACTAGCAAATTTGTGTCTGTATTGGAAAAAATTAAAAAACAGCAACACAAATAATTTAAGATCTGTAAACACTACCTAAAAGGAGGTTTTAGAAATGAAGATATTCAATCTACTTGGTTAAATCAAGACACTGTTAAGAGATAATTTCAAGATACGATAAAAAATGGTGAGTTCTTTAATTTAGTATGCAAAAGCATAAAAATATCTAGTGGCTCAAAAGACAAGCTATACAACTATAAATAAAGATAAAAATATAAGGCATAGAATCATAGGTAAATCAGAGGGCATGGGACCTTGGAAGGGCATCTAGTCTAGTTCTCTGCTTAAGACAGAATTATTCCTGAATAAAACAATCCCAATCAAGTGTTTGTCTAACCTGCTTTTGAACACTTTTGTAGTTGGAGATTCCACAGCGTCCCAGTGTAGCTTATAAGTTTCACTGTAAATGTAATAACTACTCTAAAATAATATCTATAGGGTTGACTTCTTTATTTCTGGGCATCTTTAAATTGAGATTGGATGTCTTTCTAAGAGATGCTATAGCTCAACTAGACATTATGGGCTTAAGGCAGAATGACTTGGTGTAATTCCATGGCCTGAATTATGCAGGGAGCCAGGATGCATTATCATAATTGTTCCATTTGGTCATAATTTATGAATGAATTGTTCATCAACCCCAGGCTTGTATCTGTTAGGGTGGGGCACAGTACTTCTGAGGGGATGTAATATAGTTTGAAATTCATGTCAGGATTTTTACATACCATGACATAAAGGATCAGTATGGTAACTGAAAGACAAAGGACAATTCTCGGTCTGAAAACTGGGCAGATAGAGAACAGTTTGGTACAGCAGCAGTAATGGGTGGGGGGCAAACAGAGCACTAGTCCTGGGCATTGATTCAAAAAGCAGCAGTTGTGCTCCTGGCCTAGCCACATCTGCCATCACTGGCAGCATAGCCCCTGATGCTGCCTCATGCACCTCTACCACCCAGGTACTCAAGTATCCAGGTCTGCCTCTCTTATGGTGCCAGGGTGTCTATCCTATCCCAGACAAGATGCCTTGTGTGATGATTACATGAGTACATTCACTTCTTCCACAGAAAACATAGTAAACTTTAGCATTTCAAATATTTCAGGATTAGTTGGGGTATGTACTTACAAACCTTTGATTGGATTAGACCTTCTCTTTTCCACACTATTGCTTTAAAAGTCTGTTTTTGCATCTGTGTCTGTAGTTGCATAATCATGTTGGGAGTAGTAAGATGGTCCTTCTTACATGCATACTTCTTCTTCAGTACCTTTGCCAAAAAAATCCTCATTTGGATGGTGTAATTAATATTTATATTTTCCTCCAGACAAATAGCCTGGGAAATGTACTGAGAGTCACAGATTCAATATTCCCTTTATTTACAGAACATAAACTTTAAGAATTAAAGATTCTAGCATGCAGGCAGATATGTTGGTAGTAAGACTGTCTCAAATTTCCCCTTTTTAAGGTTAATAAAGCATTCTTTTAGCTTAGAAACCTACTTGTGTGTGGTGAAATACTACAATCAATGAAAGGACACTAGTAGATTGAGATTCACTCTAATGAGATCTGCTCTTCTCCTGGGCTGGTGGTGTCAGATCTCATACTCTGACAGAATATTTTCTTGTGGGAAGAAGAAGATAGATGACTTCAATCAGTGACTGTGGTCTTGTTTGTTCTTTGAAGACATAAGAGGAAAATTGATATTCTTTTATTAATAGGAAATTTTAAATACCAGGCTAATCAATCTATCTTCTCTGTAACAATTTGGAGAAAGAACAAATGTTGTACCAAGAAAACTTGTCTTTCCCCAATAATAGAGTACTTGTCCTTCAGAATGTCTCATAGGAATAGATATGAGTAGTAATGCAACCATTTTTAATATCCCCTCTGTATCACTGTCATTGTTAAATGTTTCTTCTGCCAATCGAACTAATTGAAGAAACCCTTAATGGTATTGAAGACTGAGAAACTTTCTCTTTTTTATCAAAAAGCATTCACAGTTACTGCTTTTCTGTCCTATCCTTTCATTCCCTCTGGAGTTTTCAGTCTTTTAATTTATAGTCAAGGCAAAGGATTCTTGATTCTCTGCCATTTCTTCTGGCCCTGTACTTAAGTGATTTTCTGACCACTTGAATTAATCACCTCCAGTGGCTATATAAGGACAAAAGCCTTAACTTACTTCCATTCACTGTTTTAATACTTGTGCCCTTCTTAGACTTTTCCTTCTGTCACTTTCTTCACAGGATGACAGTGCTAGTACTAAGTATGTTTTTAGGCGTAGGGCAGCTTCTTGCATGTTCTCATTTTGTAATATTGAAGAACTTTCTAAGTATTATATGATCCTAACTATCATATTTTTTAAACCGCTGTAAGAAAAGAGATAAGCTTTTATTGTTCCACTTTGAGGTATTCTCTTCTAGCACCAGTCTTATCACTCATAACGCCCCCTGCCCTGCCATTTTCAGATTTAAAAAAGTAACCCAAAATCCACATTTTTCCATGATCAAAATGAAACACCACTAATATACAGATATGCTATATATGTGTATCTATATATGCTACATTTATAGATATGCTAACTATATATTAGTGGTGTTTCATTTTAATCATTTATCACTTAGTGTTACAAATAGCAGTAGTGCATTTTCTTCTATCCTTTATTTATTTATCTGTGCTGTTTTCTCTCTGCTGCATTCCTAATGGCTGCTATCTAATTGTCCTTGGTTTTAGGTATCCCCTGTCAGTTCTCTTCTGAACTGTACCTTCAACCTAGTATACCACACATTATATATACAAACTTACTTCTAAAAGATAACCCAAAACGGTCCGATTTTTTTCAGAAAAATTAAATAGGTAAGAAGTAGCTGTGGCCTAATGAATAAGGCACTGGCCTCCTAACCATGGATTGTGGGTCCAGATCTCATCTGGGGTGACAGCTAATACTTGAGTCAACCCTAGCTCAAGGAGATGGGACCACAGGTGGTATTCTCTTAGTAAATAGACGTGGACAGCACCATAAGGCCTGCATCTGAATGGTCAACTGGCAAGTTCGGAGTTAGTGCTACCAGGCATCCTCGGGTTCTTTGACAATGACCCATATTTACGCACAGGGGGCATGCTCAGGTGGGATGGTTTTCACCTGTCCCTTAAAGGCAAGCATGTCTTTTCTTCCAGGTTGGCTGATCTTATACAGCTTGCTTTAAACTAGCTTCACCAGGGGATGGGGCCACAGGGGGAAATTATGACACTTCGCAGCCAAGACAGGTGATGAACACGAGAAATACCCAGGTAAGTGGCAGGGGTCCTGATAGCCTTGGGATTGGGGGGTGGTGCATAAACCCACAAGAGGCCTTAAATGCCTCTACACTAATGCTCGTAGTATGGGGAACAAGCAGAAGGAACTTGCTCTCCTGCTAGTTAACACAAACCCAGACATAGTAAGGCTTAATGAAACATGGTGGGATTTAACCCATGACAGGGGGGTAAACATCAAAGGCTACAGTCTGTACAGGCAAGATAGAATGGGAAGGAAAGGTGGGGCTGTGACACTCTATGTTAAAGAGCAATACACGACCTTAACAAACAGCACAGGGTCAGAGGAGGGGCAGACTGAAGTGCTCTGGGTTAGAATACAAGGGGGTCAGGGGAAAAGGGACTTAACAGTGGGTGTCTACTACACAGCACCCAACCAGGGGGAAGAGCTGAACTGGGAATTCTCAGGTCAACTTGCAGAGGCAATTAAGTCAAGTAACACGGTCATCATGGGTGACCTACTCGGACATCTGCTGGGAGGAGCAGTCAGCCAGGTATGACCTGTAACATAGGTTCCTAGCCAAGAGGACTATAAGGCCTTGGGACACCAACTGAAGAGGACAGGAGCACAGGTGATATTTTCCTCCATTCTCCCAGTAAGTGGACGGGGTAGGCATCATGAGGCCTGCATTGACGTGGTTAACCAGTGGCTTCGGAGCTGGTGCCATGAGGCAGACTTTGGATTTTTTTGACAACGACCCATGTTTTTGTAAGAAGGGTATGCTGGGGTGGGATGGGCTTCACCTGTGCCCTAAAGGCAGACATATCTTTTCCTCTAGGTTGGCTGATCTCGTATGGTGGGCTTTAAACTAGCTTTGCTGGGGGAAGGGGCCATTTTGAGTGGAGAGGATGCTTCACCAGCATGCAGGGTGACAAGTGAAAGGGAAGCACAGGTAAGTATCAATGTCTGAGGAGCAGGGGGCCACAACTGTCCTGGGAGCAGGCGGAAAGCACAAGCACTCTCAGGTGGCCTCAGGTGCCTCTACACTAACACTATCTAAGAGGTGTAAGCAGGAGGAATTATGCCTTCTGTTTGCAAGTAAGAACCTAGACATAGTAGGGCTCACAGAAACCTGGTGGGACCCTACCTATGACTGGGTGGTGGGTATTCAGAGGGACACCCTGTATAGAAGAGACAGGACAGAGAGGAATGGTGGGGGGGTTGCACTCTGTCAAAGATCACATCATCAAGGATTAGCTTCGGGTTAGAGAAGGACCTATAGGACAGAGGCACTATAGGTTAAACTACAAGGGGGGGGTGTGGTGAAAGGGACCTTATGGTGGGTGTCTACTACAGACCACCCAATCAGGGGGAAGAGCTAGACCAGGACTTCTCTAGTCAGCTTATGGAGGCAGTTAGGTCAAGGGATGCTATTGTCATGGGTGACTTAAACTACCTGGACATTAGCTGGGAGGAGCAGGCAGCCAGGTCTGACTACTTGTGTGAGTTCCTGGCTGTATTACAGGACCTTCACCTTATCCAGGAAGAGCATAGCCCCACTAGGGGTAATGCCTTGCTGGACCTGTCTCTAGCCATAGGGGATGACCTGGTAAGGGGAATGCAGGGCAATAATGATCATCACCTGCTGGATTTTGCTATTCAATACAGGGTGTCTAGGGCTCACACCAAGGCTAAAGCCCTTGACTTCAGAAGGGCCAACTTCAATAAGCTTAGGAGATTAATGGGTGAAGCAAGAAGGGCCCAGAATGTAGAGGAGATAGGATCCCACAAGGGATGGCCATACCTTAAGGGGGTGATCCTCCAGGCCCAAAGGATAACAGTCCCGAAGAGAAGCAAGGGTGGTAAGAGTGCTGAGACCCCCTTGACTCAGCAAGGGTGTTCAGCAATGCCTGAGGACTAAAAGGGAGGTGTACAATTAGTGGAAAGGAGGGACTATCACCAAGGAGGAATACTCCTCCTTAGCCCAGGAGTGTAGGAGGGCTGTTAGGAAGGCCAAGGCAGAGATGGAACTCAGGTTAGCGTCCAGGATTAAGGACAACAAAAAGTTTTTTCAAGTACACTGGGAGCAAGAAGAGGGCACCAGGCAACGTAGGGCCCATGAAAGACACAAACGGTAATCTGGTGGCCACGCCAGACAAGAAAGCTGATATTTTTAACAGTTTCTTTGCCTCTGTTTTCCTGAACAGGGACCAGGATATCCCACCTACCAGAAGTAGGGACAATCTTGGGAATAGCTCTATCAATCCTTCAGTCAGAGCAAATGTAGTTAGGGATCTTCTGGAAGGGCTGCACATTTTTATATCTGCAGGTCCAGACGACCTCCACCCAAGGGTGTTGAGGGAGTTGGCAGGGGTCATCTCAGAGCCTTTGGACCAGCTGTATGAGCATTCGTGGTCATCTGGCCAGGTGACAGGGGGTTGGAAACTGGCTAATGTGGTCCCTATTTTTAAAAAGGAGAGGAAGGAGGACCCAAGTAACTATAGGCCTGTAAGCCTCACCTCGGTGCTTGGGAAGCTCTTGGAGAGGATCATCAAGGAGCACATCTGTGGGGGGCCTGCAGGGGAGATCATGCTCAGGGGCAATCAGCATGGATTCACCAAAGTCAGGTCCTGTCCGACCAACCTGATTGCCTTTTACAGCCAAGTAACTAAAGCTTTGGATGATGGTGTCGCTGTGGACATAGTCTTTCTAGACTTTAAGAAGTCCTTTGACACTGTCTCTCACCCCATCCTAATCAATAAATTAAGTGACTGTAGCATTGATGCCTGAACAGTTGGATGGGTAAAAAATTGGCTGATGGGGCACACCCAGAGAGTAGTGGTGGATGGGCTGTACTCAAACTGGTGAGATGTGATCAGTGGGGTACCCCAGGACTCAGTCCTTGGGCCCGCACTGTTTAACATCTTTATCAGCAACTTGGACGAGGGGGTGGAAAGCGCGCTGTCCAAGTTTGCTGATGACACTAAGATGTGGGGTGAAGTAGACACACTTGAAGGGAGAGAGAGGCTGCAACTAGATTTAGACAGACTACAAAAGTGGGCAGACAAGAATAGGATGGGGTTCGACGTAGACAAATGCAGGGTGCTACACCTTGGGAGAAGGAATCCACATACATACATACAGGCTGGGAGTTCCCTTCTTGAAAGCACAGAGGCAGCAAGGGATCTTGGAGTCGTTATTGACTCCAATATGAACATGAGCTGCCAATGCCAGACTGCAGCCAGCAAGGCCAGCCATATCTTGTCATGCATCCATAGGTGCATCTCATGCCAGTCCAGAGAGGTGATACTCCCCCTCTAGGCAACCTTGGTCAGGCCTCAGTTGGAGTACTGCATCCAGTACTGGGTGCTGCACTTCAAAGGCATGTGGCCAGCCTAGAGAGGGTTCAGAGGAGGGCCACTCGCTTGGTGGGAGGGCAGCAGGACAGGCCCTACGAGGAGAGACTGAAGGACCTGAACCTGTTCAGCCTCAGTAAGAGGAGGCTGAGGGGGGACGTGGTGGCTGCCTAAAAGCTCATCAAGGGGGATCAACAGCAAATAGGCAGAGCTCTTTTCTCCCCAGCACCACCTGAGGTGACAAGGAACAATGGTCATAAGCTGATGAAAAATAAGTTTAGGTTGGAGATCAGAAGGTAATATTTTACAGTTAGGGTGGCCAAAATCTGGAACCAACTTCCCAGGGAAGTTCTCACCCCTACCTTGGGCATATTCAAGAGGAGGTTGGACAATCACCTGTCTGGGGTCTTGTGAACACAGCATTCATTCCTGCCTGTGGCAGGGGGTCAGGCTAGATGATCTGTTCAGGTCCATCCTGACCCTAGCTACTATGAAACTATGAAGATACATGACCTCCACCTCACCCAGGAGGTGCACAGTCCCACCAGGGTAAATGCTAGACCTGGTCCTGGCCACAGGCAACAACCTGGTGAGGGGACTCAGGGTTCTTGACCACTTGGGTGATAGCTATCATTGCCTACTGGAATTCACCATCCAGCGCAAGGTGTCAAAGGCCTGAAGCAAGGCAGCAGCCCTTGATTCCAGGAGGGCTGATTCCAATGAGTTAAGAAGATTAGTTGGGGAGACACTGAGGTCCCGGAGGGGAGGGAAGTTGGGAGTCCAAGATGAGCAGTTGTTCTTTAAGGAGACGATCCTTTGAGCCCAAGGGGTGACAGTCTCAACCTAAGTCAAAGTGGGAAAGAGTATTCAAAAGCCTCCATGGCTCACCAAAGGCATTCAGGAACATCTGAAAGCTAAAAAGGAGGTGTACACCCAATGCAAGGGAGGAGCCATCACCAAGGTGGATTATACTTCAATTGCTTAAAACTGTAGGAGGGCTATTAGGAAGGCTAAGGTGGAGACAGAACTGGGACTAGCAACCTAGATAAAAGACATCGTTTTCTAAATACATAGGGAGTAAAAAGAAGGCAACAGGTAATGTGGGGTCCCTGCAGTACACACTTGCAATTTGGTGGTTGTACCAGCTGACCTCTTTAACAAATTCTTTGCCTCCATATTTCTGAGCAGGGACCAGGACATCCCCCACCACTGAGATCCTGGACAAACTCAGGAAAGGCACAGCCAGGCCCAGGGGCAGAGAGGACCTAGTAAGAGAACTTCTGGTGGGACTGGACATGTTCAAATCAGCAGGTCCAGATGATCTCCACCCAAGGGTGCTGAGGGAATTGGCAGAGGCCTTTGTGGGACCTCTGGCACAGCTCTACGAACACTCATGGTGCCCTGGGAAAGTGCCAGGGGATTGAAAAAGGGCCAATCTGGTCCCCATTTTCAAAAAAGGGAGGAAAAAGGACCCAGGAAATTATAGACCCATTAGTTTTACCCTGGTCCTGGGGAAGCTCTTTGAGAAAATTATCCAAGAACACATCTGTGAGGGACCAGCAAGGGGAAATTATGTGTAGGGGCAAGCTATATGGGTTCATTAGAGGCAGATCCTGTCAAACCAACCTGGTTGCCTTTTACAACCAGGTCACAAAATCCTCGGATGCAGGTGTTGCAGTGGACATAGTTTTTCTGCACCTTAGGAAGGCCTTTGTCACTGTCTCTCACCCAATTCTCATTAAAAAATTAAGTGACTGTGGTGTTGACGCCTACACAGTCAGATGGGTCACAAATCAGCTGGAGGGCTACACCTAGAGAGTGGTGGTGGACAGGTCATTTCCGACCTGGAGGGATGTGGGCAGTGGGGTTCCCTAGGGCTCGGTCCTCAGGCCCGCGCTGTTCAACATCTTCATCAGTGACTTGGATGAGGGGGTAAAAAGCACCTTATTCAAGTTCACAGATGACACTAAGATGTGTGGAGAAGTGGGCACATTAGAAGGGAGGGACAGGCTACAGCTAGATCTGAACATGTTACAAGGGTGGGTGTATGAGAATTGGATGGGTTTCAATACTGACAAATGCAAGGTATTGCAACTGGGGAGGAAGAACCAGCAGCATACCTACAGGCTGGGAAACTCCCTTCTCATCAGCACAGAGACAGAAAAGGATCTTGGAGTCATTATTGATGCCAAAATGAAGATGGGCCACCAATGTGAGACATGGCCAGGAAGGCTAACTGCACCTTATCACGCATTCACAGATGCATCAATAGCAGGTCCAAGGAGGTGATCCTCCGCCTCTATGCAACATTAGTCAGGCTGCAGTTGGAGTACTGCATCTAGTTCTGGGCACTGCCGTTCAGGAGGGATGTGAACAGCATTGAGAGGGTCCAAAGGAAGGCCACTCATATGACCGGGGGCAGCAGGGCAGGCCCTATGAGGAGAGACTACGGGACCTGAACCTGTTCTACAAGAGAAGGCTGAGAGGGGATCTGGTGGCTGGCTATAAACTTACCAAAAGGGACCAGCAGGGAACAGGAGAGACTCTATTACCCCAGCACTACCCAGAGTTACTAGGAATAATGGTCATAAGTTGACTGCAAGTAGTTTCAGGCTGGACATCAGGAAGCACTACTTCACAGTCAGGGCAGCTGGGATCTGGAACCAACTTTGAAGGGAAGTGGTGCTCACTCTACTCTGGGGGTCTTCAAAAGGAGGCTAGATAATCACCTTGCTGGGGTCATTTGACCCCAGCATTCTTCCCTGCCCATGACAGGGGATTGGACTTGATGAGCTGCTCAGGTCCCTTCCGACCCTACCAACTATGAAACTATGATTTTCATTCTTTCTGAAAACTGCCATACTTTCATTGAGATGTTCATGTAGATACTCTCATTCCAAAAATATTGGCCTTTGCTGTTGATCCACAAAGTAAGATTTCAGCTTATAATGAGGACATTAGTTCTAGAGATAATAGAACTTAAGTGTGTGAAGATTAGACTGCTAGTGACTGCAACAGTTAACTCAAGTTTCAGTTAATTCAAATTCTGCTGGAGGTGTTTACTGCAGTCAACTAATTAACTCCATGGTAAACATCTAAATATATAAATGTATACCCCTATTAGGGTGCAGGAAACTAATTATCTCTGCAGCAGGGTAATACTTGCAAATACAAATATAATACAAGGGTACATACAAGTACTACCCTGCTGCAGGGTTTATTGTACATGGCAGTGCACGTACATATGCCAACCCAGCCGGCTGGTGCACAAGGGTGCTTCAGTGTGGGGGCTGCCTGACTCCTAGGGACTCCTGCCAGTTGGGGCTAATCTGACCTGGTTTAATGTGCTGCAGTCCTGTTGCACATGTAAACCTTGTGCCTGGGATCTTCACAGGGGCAAAAACTCCAAACTCATGAATGTTGGAGTTATTGGCACATGTAGATGTATATATTCCATTTGGGCAACCCTAGTTTGAGAAAAAGTGAACATACTGTCAAGGTAAACTGACCAGATTAGCTGAATGGTGAGTTGTTTTAACTTGTGATGCACTTAAAAAGCACTACTTAAATCAAGCAAGGGCTTTTTGCATATAGGCAGAAGTCAGAATCTGAATTAATGCAATGAAGATAAGACCTTAGACAAATTTGTCATGTTATTCCCATTCTCCTTATCCCAATATTTTCCTTATTTTGTCTCTCCCTCTTATGTCTTTTGTCTTCAACTCACTTCCTTTTCCCTTTATGCTTACTCTTCCCATCTTCTACTTTCCTCTAACTTAGAAAGCCTAAATATTATTTTTTTGGTTATGATATAATATTATCAAAACTTTAAGTACCTGCAAGTATATATGGATAGTGGTTGCATTGTTTGTGTTTGCAGCTCTACTGTACTGCAATTGCTTGAATTATTAGATGTGTTGGTTGTTGTGAGTTCTTGCTACTGATGGTCTGGACCCACGGAACGAGTTGCTATGGTTTCTATAATGAATAAATCTGGATGCTACATTGTGGGCACATCTACATATGAGCTTTAGTACAGTAGATTATTTTACCATGTATTGAAGTGTCACATAACAAACCATGCTAATGTGCAGCAAAATAAGCTACTATGCATTAAGCATCACTTTAAAAAACACACATTTTCAGTACTGCACATGAGGGCAGCCTAATGCACATTTATCTAGTACCTCACACTGGAAGGTGCATGTACATGAGCATGGAGGCTGCTCCAACATACTGTAATAACAGTGCATTCAAGCAAACTTGATTAATAGAGTTTGCTGAAGTGTGGCAATTATTGCACTCCAGCAGCCTCCTGCATCTCGTGTATCAGTGTCCCTGAACTTCAAGATGGTGGTAGGGATGCTTGAACAAGCTTTAGTTCAAATGCCCCCACTGCCATTTTGAAGTGCAGGACACTGGTACATGGGATGCTGTGGCTCTTTAATTAGACCAGCTCTCAGAGACACTGTAATTAAAGCACCCATGCCCCCTCCCCCTCCCCCAGAAGCACATGTAAAAGTGGCCAGAGGTACTAAATTTAATATGTATTAGGAAAAGACCATGAATGGGCATGTAGATGCACCCTGTGTCACTTAGTTAAAGCAACTCATTCTGATTAACTTTTCAATATAAAAATGTCAGATCAGGGGATTATTATATTCTTGTGGCTAATGACTAACTGATCCTTCCCCCATTTCTTTGAAGTAGGTGGGATGTAATGCATACCCTAACGTCTGCTTCCACCTGTGTTAAGAGTAATTTTTAATAGTAGCACTGGTTGCACTTCCACATGATCAGGAAAAAACCTGAGCTTCAAAAAAAAAAAAATCATATCATATGGGACTATTTCCATTGAGCAAAATAATTGAGGTAATTTACATATATTAAAACATATATACATAGCGCATTGTCTTTCTCCATAAGGTTAGCCTTTAAGTCCTAGTGATGCTAAGAGTTATGCTCCAAAAGGGACAGATACATTTGAAGGGTAGCAAGGGCTTAAGGATGCTTTGCACCCATTTCTCCCTTCCCTGTCTCTGTATTTAATGAGCAAGAGCCAGGCATAACAATAATCCTTGAATTCTTCTGAGTGCAGGGAGGAAAGAAGCGAGCTTGTAGGTAAGCTGATGCAGAGGGGAGAGCCCAGTTCACTATATAGTGGCTGCAATGCTCCTTGTGTTCTAGGAATGTATTGAAGGAGAAGCGTTTCATTGACAATGGTTTTGTGTTTCATTTCTGGGATAGTGCAGCTGTATACCACTACAGATTATTTTGTCTAAAATTAATGTAATCTTAAATAAATATAACCCATGATGTTACTAACACATAAATATCAAATTAATTTCAACACAGAAATGTTTACTTGAGTATCATTGACTTTGTTATGTGATATTTGTGAGGATAGTTTTCCTAACAATGGATAATTTAGTGAGACGTTTGCTTGAAAAAGTGCTGGAAACTTCCATTTTTCAGTTTTTGTATGATTTTGTTTGACATGATTCTACTCCAGAGAATTCCAAGACTACTGAATATTTGATCTGAGGCAAATGATTGTGAACAAAAATTGTCAATTACTCATGCATTCCAAATTTAACTCTAGCCAGTAGGGAAACAAAGGATATTTGGAATGCAAAACAGCAAAATCCTTCATAGCCCAATGCTATTTGCAAAAACAAAGGTCCAAGATTGGATCTTCTTGTACTCCTCCTACAGAAGGAATTCTAGTAATAAGAAATAAAACAAAAATATATCTGAATAGTTCAACAAGAAACTTCTTTGTTAGTATACTAAAGGTCAGTTCTAGGGCTTCCCTGATTCAGACCATGGACTTGAGTTTTGCTTCACAACATCTTCAATTACTTCCTAAACAATTATTGTGTACTTTGGGATGAGTTACTTTCTCTCTGTCATTTTTTTCAGAAGGGTTGGATTCTGTTCCAGTGTAGAACAAGACCTGGTTTGATATCCTAACCTTTTTCAAGATAACAAAAACATTTTCCACATCCCTCCTTGTTCTATTCCTAAGCCTGTAGTTCTATACCATGGACCACTCAGGCTAAATGTTGAAAAGGTTTGTAAATCCTTAAGGTTCATTCCCATGCCAGACATATGGCAGTGCCCTTTAAAGACAGCCCAGTTTGTCTCAAAGGCTTTTTTATGCCTTTCTGAGCTTCAAGACTTCCCTCTTACATTGTTTGCCTATTTTATATTCAGCCTAGCATTCATTATATTTAACTGTTTTGGAATACAGGTTTAAATCTATGACTAACATAGTTAGCTGTAGCATTTATAAATTATATTTAGTGATGACTTTTACATTCCCATTGTATTATGCTATGTTTTTGGCCATTTTGAGAACTATATATGTATGTGTGCAGGTGTGTGTTTCCTTCAGGGTTACTCAACAAACTTAAAATGCAGCAATTATTGGAGAAGTGGGGTACTGATACCATAAAATTCCACTGCCCTATAGGTAACTTCCTTCCTCCAAATATTTAATCAATGGAATTGATTTCTAATGCATGCTCTATTAAAACACCTTCCTACATGATCAATGGAATTTTAGGAGTCACATGTGAAGAATCCATGGAAGATAAAAGCAAAATTCAAACTATTTCATTCCAGGACTGTATACAGTCTGTCTTTACAGTTGAAAGAGGTATTTATCCTTTTTAGTGTGAAGTCATTCTTAAGGCAGGGTTGATTTGCAACTCATAGACTAACTAAATCTATATGGAGGGTAAATAAAATGTATGTAATGAGCTTTCATGAGCCTGAGCTCACCTCATCAAATGCTGTGAAAGGACGTGCACAGAGCAGTATATCAAATAGAGACAATGACTTGAATACAAAAAGATAGAGAAGGAGGAAAGATAGAGAGTAGGGGGATGGACAGTGTGTCTATTCAATAAGCATATGTATTTTTGCTTTCTTTGTGAACCAACTACAATTTTTTTCTAACTACTTACCTATATGTTATAATATTCCAGTGCATTATAGAAACTATAAATTTATTTGTTTATGCTTAAATGGTAGAACGGGTGAAAAATTCTCAGTTCTAGACTTTTAGTCTAAATATTCATCCAGCTCTAAGAAAATATATTCAAGTTGGGGGAAAAGAATACTCACATTTACAAACAAATTTCACCTAAAGTGATCATGAAGACACAAGCTATGATCCCTGTCAGTGTAAGCTTCAAGCACAGCACTAGCACACTCTCTCTTGCACTAACACACATGGACTGTTTCCTAACAGGAATTAGCATAGATATGTCCATGTAGCATTGCAGGTAGGAGAACTGGCACGGTTTCTCAGCACTGAGAAAGGGGAAAAAACAATGTCTTCCTCTGTTTGTTTTTCCACTCAAAATGGCAATTATCTCTAACTCTGAAAAATGCCAAGATGCAATACAAAGATATGGCAAGACTTTTAAACAAAATTAGTTAATATCTACATATGAGTAGGCATCCTTATAGCTTCATAGTAGGTAAGATCAAAAGAGAACTGAGCAGATCATCAAGTACAACTCCCTGCCATGGGCAGGAAAGAATGCTGGGTTCAAATTACCCCGGCTACGTGTCTATTTAGCCTCCTTTTGAAGACCCCCAGGGTAGGAGCAAGCACCACTTCTCTTGGAAGTTGGTTCCAGATCCTATCCACCCTGGCTGTGAAGTAGTACCTCCTGATGTCTAGCCTGAATCTACTATCCATCAATTTATGGCCGTTATTCCTTGTTACTCTCGGTAGTGCTCAGGGGAACAGGGACTGTCCCGTAGCCTGCTGGTCCCCCTTGGCCAGTTTGTAGACAGCCACCAGATCCCCTCTCAGCCTTCTCTTGTGAAGGCTGAACAGGTTTAGGTCCCATAGGCTCTGCTTGTAGGGCCTGCCTTGCTGCAACCAATCATGCAAGTAGCCCTCCTGTGGACCCACTTGATGCCGTCCACATCCCTCCTGGAGTGCGGTGCCCAGAACTAGATGCAGTACTCCAACTGTGGCCTGACCGGTGTTGCATAGAGAGGAAGGATCACCTCCTTGGCCCTGCTTTTGATGCATCTGTGGATTCATGACAAGGTGCAGTTAGTCTTCCTGGCATTGGGGTCCATCTTCATTTTGGAATCAAAAATGACACTGAGATCCTTTTCTGCCTCTGTGAGGACTGGAAGGGAGTTCCCCAGCCTGTAGGTATGCTGCTGGTTCTTCCTCCCCAGGTACAGTACCTTGCAATTGTCAGTATTGAATCCCATCCTCTTCTCATCCACCCACCCCTGTAACCTGTTTAGATCTAGCTGCAACCTGTACCTCCAGCATGCCTACTTCTCTCCACATTTTAGTATCATCTGCGAATTTGGTCTAACAGGACCTTCTTCAAATGAACCCATATTGGTTGCTCCTAAGCATGATCTCCCCTGCTGGTCCCTCACAGATGTGCTTCTGGATAATTTTCTGAAAATGTGATCATTTTCTTTTATGATGTAATCTTTAGACTTGCTGGTGAGTACTGATTCATTCAAGTACTTAGTATGTGTCAACATAAATAAGAGTTGTATATAACATACGCCACTAGCACAAACTATTTGGAATATATTATAAAAAATAGTGCCACTGATACTTATAATCTTTTCTTTTGGATTTATCATATTAGTACACAATTAGACGGGGGAAAAAGGAAAAACATCACAACATTAAATTAAAGAGTTAGTGAGGTTAAAGTAGAAATTTAAAACTCTCTCCAATCCACGTTGCATTTTCTTTTCTTTTCTTTTCGTAATTACTGTTTTGGTAAGTTAGGACCAGGAGATCACAACAACCCACAACGATGAAATGAACACAGCTCGATGCTTTGATCTTAATTGTAGAATTCCACTGGGACTGGGAGTAAAGCTATTGTTAGCTTCATCTGAATAATGCCAAGAAGAACTAAATCAACAACATCTGCAATTTTGCTTCAGTCATGTTCTGTTTGTTAGTAATGCAGAGCAAGGGAGAATATGCTGCTGGCATTCTACAAATTTCATCTCCAATTAAAACATGCACCATGTATTTTTGCTTTACAAAAATAGTGGCTATTACTCTTGTTATACAAAACCATTTAACACAGTTGATTTGGTATTGTGCCACTGAAAACTGCATAGAAAATAACACCATTCATGTATTCATTCCGTAAGCATCAGGCCACACTGTGAACATTTTATGTTGCTTCATGTTCTCTTGCACTTCCTGAAAGGGGAAAATTATCTTAGAAATATGCTGAATAGTTCTAAATAATTCAGGTAGCTGTAAATCTGGATGACTGCCACCAAACAAGCAAGGCAAACACTATTTTTTTCTGTTCCACTTCATCAGATAAATTCAAACTGGACTAGAGGAGAAACATTATCCATGGGGTGTACAAAGAATTAGCTAAACCTCTTCCATTGAGAATACCAAGATTTGTATTTCCCACTGTGTGTCCCAGTGTCCTTTTTAAAATGACTTCCAGATAGTTCCAAAGAAGCTATTCAACTGAAAACAAAATTTGAACTATGAAGGAGACTTGGTGATACTTCATGTTGTTTACATGCTGAAGTCCTTCACCCTTTTTATCTTCAAAGCTTTTATTGTTCTGTAAGGACATCACCATTTTTCTGAAGTGTTACTGAGATAGTTATCAAAGTCTCACATCATTGCCATCCTTTGCAGAGTTTTTTGTGATTCTGAAGAAACTGGCAGCTGCCAACACAGTAACTACTGGGTAGTCATTTTTCTTCAATTACTAAATAATTCAATGTGAAGGACCCTTCCCTGCACTTCAAAATAGGTAAGATTTTCTGCTATGTTTGTGTGTGTGTCTGTGTGTGTCTGTGTCTGCATGCATGTTTTCTAGGTCAGGCCATATCATGGGTTGGTAATTGTAATTATGGTATTTGTTTACGCCAGTTATTAAAAACAATATTTAAAAAATGTTTTTATAAATGAGGGCAGATGAGAAATGAGGGCAGATGTCTTAAATGTTAAATGTAGAAAAAAAAAATTAAAGCTATTTAGAAAGGTGTTGGCTATCTTGTTTAAACTCCACAGTTTCTGTGTTTCCCTATAGGAGACTTGACCCCAGAAGGCTATTTATTTACTATGTATCAGAGTGCATAGACTCTAGAGGTATTACTCTTACCAGCTAGTGAGATAATGAATGCTACATACAGCAGGGCCTTTATGCAAGTTGTTCCACTTGGGTATCCAAAGGGCATCAGTACTGCTGCCTTTTGAAGCTTCAAGATTATCTTTTCTGGCTGTCTTGCATACAAAGGAGCTGGTCATGTGAATATAGAAAGGACTGGATTTCATGAATAAGCATTGTTGATTTGAGAAAACTCTGAACTTTACAAATGGGAGTTCAACTTTTCTGGTGGTTTAAGAAAGGCAAAGTAAGGATTATGTAAAGAGTATTTACTGAATTGCATATTCAATCATTGCATCAAAAGAAAATCTATGCAGTTAGATTTCTGTTGTGATGCTTTCTATAGTTAGAGGCTATTGTGATGCTTTAAATGCTAGAGTCAGCTCTACAGTAAATGTCTTATGTAGATGCACCAAATATGAATGAATAGTAATAAATCATAATTTGACTCGCAACATTCATATAATTCAAAGTTGGAAAATGCTACTGTCAAAGTCCATCTTTTTCAAAAAAAAAAGATCTTACTAAGGAGGGAGAGAGGTAGTATTATGAAGACAGGTGCATACTTTTAAAGTTACAATTATAGAAACAAAGCACAATTTGGAGGGATTTTTTTGATTAACATACCTACTGTGTGAAATATTGACCAGTTCCCTTAGCCACTTCCTTGCTTCAACAGTATCTTGAAACATGTAACCCATTTTACTGACCCAATAAAAGACCTAATGATTGTACTTGAAATTATTAATTATTCAGATGAATGGTGAGATAAAGGACAAATTATAACAGGGCTGTTCATCTGGCAGCCAGTAAGTTACATGAAGCCCACATTAAATTGAAGGACCTGGGCTCCTACCCAGCCACTATGCCCCCTTTTGCACAGCTGCAGCCACAAACACAGTTGTAGTCTCTGTGCTCCCATTTCCTCCTTCAGCTATGCCTCCTGCCCTTGTGACAGGGGATATGGTACAGTGCTATGTTGCATGGTGCTTAAGATGAGTCTATGGCTACACAACTGGGAGCAGGGGGTTGGTGCCCACATGGTGCAGCATTATGCAGGGACATCTGGTACAGCAATGGAGGAGCATGGAGTTCAGCAGTGAGAGGTCATCTGGTGCAGCAGTGGAGGGTTGTCCATGTATGGGTGTGGTACAATGGTAGGGGAATATATTACTGGGTGCACCTACATGTGCAATTAATGCAAAGCAGTAAAATCTGGTGCATATCTCACTGAATTTCATTGCTTCCAGGTGCTGTGTTTACACAGGAACCCAGAAGCTCAGCATGTTGAGCCATGGCATAGAAGCCCACCAGCCCAGGATTGTTCTGACTCTGCTCAACATGCTGAGGAGGGGCTGGCTGGGGCACAAGGGTGCTGCTGTGCAGGGCTAGCCAGCAGACAGCCCCCATACCAAACCACCCTTGTGCCCCAGCCAGCCCTGTCAGTGTCTACATGTGTGTTACTGCACAATAAATAATGCTGCTTCAGGACAGTACTTGCATTTACAAGTACAAACCTACAGCAGCATTAGTTTACTGTGACTTAATAGGGCATCACATGTAGACCTGGAAACTTTACTGCAGACCTAATTAAGCAGCTCTTCAGTAAATGTCTCATGTAAACATGACCACTGTGTAGCCTGGTACACAGCAATGTGGGATGCCTGATGCAGCAGTGTGGGTGGATGTCTATGTGAATACATGGTATAGCAGGGGGACAAGGGGAAGCCTCTTTATGGTGCACACATGGCTGACATAACCACACAGGTAGCACAGGTAGAAACCTAGGTTGACAAATTGAAGGGGGTAGTTGGCAAGAATGGCATTCTGGGTAAGCAGGCAGTGCACATGCTCACCTGTTTGCCTAAGACAGCAAATACTGGGACCTCCAGGATGTGCAGAGCTAAAGAGTGATGGTGCTGGGTGAATGGCCTGGGGTGTACTGGGGAAGCCAACATCTGGCCATACACAAAGCAGCAGGTTACTGTTACTCAGTGGAATTTTTGCCAAGTGCATGGCTGTGCTTCCAGCCCAAGACAGGAAGTTTTTCAGGCCCTTTCCCTTCATTTCCTCAGGACCTCCTGGGTGAAGGGCACCTGTAATGATGGACTGCGCTCAGGAGCATGGCTAGACTGGGGCCAGGGCTGAGGCCAGAGTGGAGCTTGGGGGCTGGGACTGAAAAAGCCATCTCACTCCTTGTCTAGATGCTCCCACCATGAGAGAAGACATGTCTGAGCCATCAGGCATGGCAGGGTCTGCCTGACTACCGTGCCTCAGGGTTCTGCCCATGACAGACTAACGACAATACTAATATGAGTCCCAGGGTCCCACCAGGCCAGGGTGGACAGAAAAAGGGGCTTGTCTCAGACTGCCAACTCCCTAGGTCCCCTAGCTCATCACTCTTCAGGTGTGTTCAGCAGAGACCTGAGGGATATCTTGATAGGAGCCCAGTCCCAGTTCCCTGGGTTTGCTGTGGCAGCACTGCCTCTGTGCTCAGCCCTGCAACCCCCACACTAGCCAGGGAGAGCCACGGAACAGGTAACACCTGGGGATGCTGACCAGGAACTTGGCAGAGTTAATTTTATGGGTGAAGAGTGGGTGCACGAGGAAAATGTTACAGAAGCAGTTGTGAGAGAGTCCTTGTTTCATTTTCTTTTTGGGGAGTGGGGAGAGCAAGGGGATGAGGAAGAGGAGCCTGGAGGGAAGCTGGTACATTTAGGAAGATCAGCAGGTAACAATGGTCTGGGACAGGAGGAGGTAGAAGAACAGGGCAGTGAAAATGTAGAGGAAGAAGAGATTGCAAGTCCTCTATACTTTAGTTGACCTTGTGCAAAGGACTGCAGGGTGAGAGTTAGAACTGAATTCTTTTGCAGCTGATTTAGGCCACTGGCATGAGCCTTATACTTGACCACAATGGATTTTACAGTGGCTTCTAAGCCTGTAGAAAGCTTCTTCCAAAAAGGCGATTATTTTTGACAGCTGCTGAGGAACTTAGTGGTGCAAATAAGCTGCAGTGGAGCAGAGCTTTGATGGGGTAGAGGCTGTGATGGAAGGGGCATTGTATAAAATACAGACTGATACTGGAGACAGAGAAAAGAAGCAAAACTTTTATGATTTTTTTTTAATAGTTCATATTGGGAGGGTGGCAATGATTATCAAAGGCCAACATCTAAGATAGATGGCTAACTGTGTGCTGCTGCTGTGAACAAAATAAAATAGCCAAGTAATCATGGCAGAAGACCATTGGCATTTCAACTGAATTCTCACTTTCATAACTTTCAGATTTCTGGTCTTCCAGCTCTCTTTGACTGTCTTGAGACTTCACATTTTTATTGTATTTCTTCGAACACTAAAACAGAAATCCCTACTACATTCAGTAAAGTACCTTGGTCTGAACTTAATTTTGTCAGTGAACCATAGTTTTGAGTATTGTTTTAATAATCCTTTTCATACATATCATTCTTTTTAGTAGATGAATGAGAAAACTTCTACATATCTTATAATGGATTAATAAATCTTTTAAAGAGAGGTACAACAAAGCCTTCATAATTTTACAGTCATAAAAACATCCCCCTGTTCCCTTCGAGTACAAATTTGATGAAATAATCAAGTGGCTTTCATAATCAGGAAGCTGATTACTAAAATCACTTAAAGAACTTCCTAATTTGTTGCTAACAGCAGCTATTCTTGGCTTTGGATTCCAGATTATGATTTTCACCTCCTTTGCTGCTACTGTAGAAAGTCTTGGCAAAGGATGGAACTTATCCTGATGTTTTTTGACCCTTTGTTGAGCTCCTGAATTCTGGAACCATAGCAATGTGTGGTTGGTGACATGTAATAAGAATATCTTGTGTTGAAAGTCTCAAACCAAGGCTGAATGTAGTTAGTGCAAAAACTCCAGTAAGCATTGGATCAAACACAAGGCACCTTCAAGGAACTTGCTTTTACAAATATACTGTAAGTAATAATGTCATAACAATGAGGGATGATGTTAGTATCCCTAGTATTCCAAAGTCATCTTCATCTAATTTTACTACAAAGTGCTACTATTATGTTTGTGCTCTATTACTCGTCATTATTTTTATTAAATATTTATGTAGTACCAAATTTTGCAATATTTCACAAATGTTTCTTTAAATGTTATGGTTTTTGCACTCAAGAATTTAGACCTTAATCCTATTCTGTTTTACGTGTGTGAGTAGAATCTCTGAAGCTCCCTAATTTTTTGTACTTAGGTAAAACCTGTGATTCTGTTTCTCTGTACTGCATAGTAGAATAACCTAATCTTCATTTCTGCTGATGCACACAAATTCAAAATCTTGCTTGCCAGGCACAGCTCTCAAGTCTAATTTGTTCATTTTATAGTCCATAATTGGTGCCTCTATTATATTTTGATGCTAGTGCAGTAATATTTGATAATGTGCGTTCAAAATCAAATTGTGTTGGGTATATTGTTTACTGATTCTGATCCTTCACTAACCATACTACTGTATATTAATTGCATGCACAAAAAGACTTTGCATTACTATTAAAAGAATATATGGAATAATATTACTAGAAAACAATTTTACTGAAAACTGGATTTCATGATGTTTGCAACTTGTATTGACTTGTGCCACTTTATAGTGTAGTGACAAAATGGCTACACTTGTTCTATAAATTTACTGATTTTTCCATGTTATGAGTAAAAACAACTGAGGATATGAAACCAGATGATAGGATATTTGTATTATGGAAATATAAGATATTTACTTGTGGTATCTAATAGAGTTTTGATATTTAGTACCATGGTCAAAGAGCCATTTAAGTAAAGTGCTAAAATACAATGCAAAACAGATTGCTTTTGACAGAAATAATGTAATATGATATCTTTTTAGTCATCTCCAAAGATGAATATATTTCAAAGCTCTTATTTTTTTTTCTAAGTGAAAAAAAAGTCCTAAGGTGAATCCATAGGTCTTATATGAACTGAATGTTCTCTTTCCAGGAAATTGGAAACTTTCCACTCATAACTGCAATGTTCATTTTCTTGTGAGTTCATTTTAACACCTTTTACTGTTTCTGTAGCATTGTAAAGGATAAGATATGGGTTGTCAAGATAAGGATGGGATAAGATATCTAGTGTCAAATAACACTAGATAGAGTCTAAAGATAAGTTTTTCAGAGGTCATCTTAACCTAATTTAATCTCGTAATTATAATAAATAGCTTTAAAGAAAAGAAACTACCTCAATAAAAAAGGCTAGCAGTGTCATTTGTAACATAATTAACAAACAAACAAAAAACAACAATGGTATATTGGCCTCACCTTTGAAAAGTGTTACTTTGTACTGTGCCTCGAGACAAAATAGAAAAGTTGAAATAATGTAGGGTTCCTTTATTTAATATGAACACATTTTCTTGGTGTTTTTTCTTTCTTTTTTTAGTACTTCTTAAACTGGTCATTTTCAGATATAAGAAAAAGTTACCTTTTCTACACCATACTAGATTTGTGTGGAAAGAAGAAACATATGAGTTTTCGAGTTTTCAGACCCATAATCATAGGTTATTGTGAAGCTAAAACTGTTCATTCTATGTTCTACAATCTAAGTAATATAAAAAGGATACATTTAATTTGTTTTCATTCAAGTAATACATTAGATTACAGCCTCCTTTATTCAGAGTATCGCAGTTCTTTAAAAAACCACGAATGTTCTGATGACAAGACATGTAGGATTTAAGACTGTTAAATCTGCATAAATTTGGAAGTAAGCAAAGGAGACAAGAACAGTTAAGAATGAGCAAAAGTTAGGTGCCACAATAGCTGTTATGTTCATCTCCAAATTCAGTTTAAATTTGGCTGTCTTTTTAGAAGTCACAGCAGGACTTCCTTCACCCAGCATTTCTGAACCTAATACTCCAATTCCACGAATCTTTGGCTACTGCCATACTGTGTTATATTTCTCTGTCTTGCAGCATCTAGTTGCTCCTACATAAACACCATATGTCTGCAAAGTGGAGATCTCACATTTAACAGACCTTAAGTGGAGAATTATTTACAGAATTATAAAGCTAATTTATTGGCCTCTTCCCTATTTCTGCTCTTTCCCCCCTTCTTTCTGCACTTCCAAATTTACTGTTTCTTTAATTTGTGTCTTATTTTATGTTAGTATATATTTGTATTCCAACACCCTTTTTTCTCCCTCTCAGAAAGCTTCTAAGAGGACATCTGTTCTGTATTCTGTGTGAACAATAGAGACACCCTTTTATTCAAGGGTTTCATAGTTTCATAGTTGGTAGGGTTGGAAGATACCTAAGCAGATTATAAAGTCTGACCCCCGCCATAGGCAGGAAATGATGCTGAGGTCAAATGACCCCGGCTAGGTGGTTGTCTAGCCTCCTTTTGAAGACCTCCAGGGTAGGAACAAGCACCACCTCTCTTGGAAGTTGGTTCCAGCTCCTAGCCACCCTGACCATGAAGTAGTGCCTCCTGATGTGCAGCCTGAATCTACTCTGTCAGTTTATGGCTGTTATTCCTTTTTAAAATCTTTTTTAAATCTGAAAATTGGGGATTCTCTTCTCTTTTTTTATCAAAGAAAAACAAAATCCCTGGTTATCAGAGAGGTGTAGGCATAGTACTGCAGGAATATAGGAAAGCAGATGCCCTCCATGGAGTACCCTTAGAGCCCTGAGTTTCTACGCACTGTTCTACTGCATGCCCCAAGGAACAAGACAAGGTTTGCTCTAATATAGTTCCTTATTATCACAAGCCTCAGCTCCACTGACCTTGTACCAGACCTCTCAGCTGCAGCAGGGAAGCTCTGCCAGCTCCATATGGGTTGCTCTTGGGTTGTGAATTTTAGGTTCCCCTTTCCATAGAATGGGCTAGCCTGAAATATCATGTATCCTGAGATAGGGTTTACCACGGGCAGTCAGTAAGGAGACAAGACAACAAAAGGATTTATTATATAAGAGGAAAGAATTATATAAGTGAGGCTGACTGTATAGTTTGAAGACAGAACATAAATACAAGACAAGTTTCTTACCTCTCATCTGGCTACAACCTAGCCCATTTGAGAGTTCTCTCCTTTCCAAAGATCTGACTTCTTACTTATCTACCAACCCTGACTGCTAGAGGCCTAGACTTTCTCAAAGTCTGGGATAAGCTAAAAACCATCTCCAAGAAAGCCTCTTAAATACGTCCAAGCTACAACCCCCTCCCACCCCACCCACATGCAACTCCCTTCAACCAGTGTTGTCCTAAGTGTCCTAATTGTTCACATATGTCAGAGGCCTCTAGAAAATTCTCTCCTTCTTGGTTCATCTCAAATTCCTCTAAAATACGGTCCTTTACCCTGAGGTGCAGTTTCTATTGAGGGCTTGATTTTCCCATTATAAGTATGTAATACCTTGGGTGCTATCCCAATATTAGCCTTGTTTGCCTGTGTTTGGGAGGGGCTATTGTTTTTGGTCTAGTAACATAACAGCAAGATATAATCAATTTCACCTACTCCCTTTTCTTTAAGTATTCATCCTTCAATTTCTTTGCTAAACCACACCTGTGTTCATAAAGATACATAAAGACAGCACCATATTAACTGTACAGTGAGAAAAAAATACATTTCCTAAGAATGTACTTGTATTTTTCTTCTTATTATCCTTTTTTATTATTCTAAACAACAATAATAATTCAGAACAATATCCAAAATCAGTAAAAGTCTCCCACTTCAAACCATCTCACCACAGAACTATCTTAATGGAGGCTATGGGGCTAGATTTGTTTATGTTGGTTGCATATAGAACTCCTCACATTGTGAATGGCTTACTCATATTGTTGGTTCTATTTTCTTCTGTTTTTTTTTCCTTTGTTTTATTATCCAATTAATATCTAAAATTATTCAAGTTTGCATTAAAACAATACTAGTTAGTATTATTAGCTCACACTGATGTAAGGAATGATTACTAAAGTAGCATTGCAGTTACATAGTGCTTCAGTCAGGAGCACCTTGTTATTATTGGTTATATGATTTGTTAATTCAAGTCCTAAATATTTCCCTATGCATTTTCATACATAAATTATGTATTTTCATAAATAAATTAATAAATAAATTATGTATTTTCATACATAAATATGTATATATACATATACTATTTTTTTTAGTTATATTAGGTACATATATCAGTTACTAGACAGTGTATTATACATGATATTTGAGACAGGTAGAAATATTTTTTATTGCAAATCTGTTATCTTGCTGACATCAGATCAGTATGTTAATGGTGATTAGCATTCCATTTTTTCCTAACAATACTCTGAAGTGTCACATGCATTGTTTCAGCTCAAGAACTAATTCTGTCTCCCAAGACTCTTACTGATTTCCTGTTCTTTCATTCTCATCCAAGTACCTCTTTCCTGAAACGGAAAATTCAGGTTCTCAGGAGTTTAAATCCACAGTTTAAATCACTTCAGTTCTAATTAAATGGAAATAAGATGACTAAAGAGGGTGTTTTAAGGCAATGGAAAGCTTAGGAATTCATTCTCCAACGGAGAAAAAAAAATCCATTTAGGAAGCCACTTTCTCTAGTAGATGACTTTTTTTTTTTAATTTCCTCAACTAAATCTGCAAAGGTGTTTCATCAAAAGGCTCAAATATACCTTCAAGTTTATTTTAAAGTAAACACTACAATTGGATTCATGTACTGACTCACTCCAACTGTGACAAAAAAGTAACAATCATCCCACATCTGTGTTTATCTTCACTGCTGTAACATAGCTGGCTAATTTTTATAAACAGGGATCCTGGTTTTCTCTGATAAAAAATCCCCAGTTTTATGATTTAACCCCCCTCCCACAAAAAAATCCACATTTTTCTGTGATTAGAATAAAACACCACTAAATAAGTATTCTTTATTCTAAATTAGAATAAAACATCACCTGCCAAGAGAGCCTCAGAAAAAAATGTGGATTTTGGTTTACTTTTCTTTAATCTGAATATTGGGGATTTGTTTTAACAATGAAACCAGGATCCCTGCTTATAAACGACCTGGGTCATATGCTAGTAGCAGTCTAGCTACTGGAACAGCAGGTTATACAAAACTCACCCACGAAGAATATGACTCCACTGCAATGAGGCCATAGAAGTAACTGCACTGAAGTGCACCTCAAGTGCAATCCTACAGATCTCTAATTATTAGAGATGTTTAAAGTTTCTGAGTATTGCAAGGTGTATACGGTGAACTTAAGACAAAAGTCAATAGAGCTGTGTGTAGCTTCTTCTCTGGCTAGGTGCATACATTCAAAAAGCCTGAGATGATATTGATTAAGTTACACAGTTTTCTATAAGTGGCATAGTTTAGGTAGGTAGTGAACAGAGCCCATATCTGCCCTTTGGTGGAGAGGAGAAGGGAGGCAAATCTTAGACTAGGTCCCACTATTTTTGAATCAGTATACATGTGCCGAACTTCTATTCTGTTACAGGTATAGATTGGTTTGCAATCACTTATACAGGTAATAGTGTAACATCTGTACCTAGACTGTGAAAAGCAGGGAAAGAAAAAGAGCTCTGTCTAGTTTAACCAACTTACTCTCTTCACTAGGAGGTATGGTGAGAGCTTCCCTCTTAAAACAGTTTAACCAGCAGTCATACAAGTGTGTTGCTAGATATTACTGTGTTGTATGGCTGAGTGAGAAAAAAGAATCTACTTTTGTCATTAAGTATAGACATTCAGGAGGGTTAGGGGGAGGTAATGTCAGGTTCAAAATGGCCACCCAATGTAACTTAGTTTGCTGTGCGTGCAGAACTTACACTCATATCCAGTCTCGATGATCAGAAATCAGTCAAAAACCATAACTGTACAGAAGTTCCATACACACAGACCAGTCTAAAAATGGATGAACCCAGTCTAAAGTAGATCTGGATCATTGTACACTCAAACTTAATTGATTTAGGTTAGAAGGGTACATCTATACAGTTCCCTGCTCAGGGAGCTGGCCAGAGCTGGGAAAGTCCAGGTGCAGGCCCCAGCCTCAGGATTGTACTTTTCACCCTCACCTGGCACAGGGCTATTTTTAGCTCCCCAGCCCTTCACTCCCTACCCTGGAACATGCCACTTCATGTGCCACCAGAGAAGCTTTTGTTGCTGCTGAATCCAAGCAAGTAAGTCCTAGGGAGGTTAGAGGGCTAAAAACAGGGCTTGATTCCTCCCAAACCCCTCTGTGGACACTGGAAGTTCCCCTGACTCCACTAAATCCTCCCAGACACCAACAACCCCCTGTAGATTGTGGCTGCCCTCCCCATCCCCATGTGTTGTGCCTGCCTCCCACCCCCTATGGGTTGCACCTGACCTATCCATCCCCCACAGGTCATGCTTCTTCTCCCAAACCCCTGTTGGTCATATCTGCACCCCCTTGCCCTGCACACTGGCTTTGCCTGTTCTCCATCCCCTGGCAAACTATTGATCCTCCTCAACCTGGTTACCCTCCCATCCACACAGCACTCCCTATTAACCCCATAATCCTGACTTACCTTTGATACAGTGGCCATTTTGAATGAGACCTAGCTTTCTCACAATGTCTCCTAATGTCTGTATGTAGTCTGACTCCCAGATCCACTTGTGCACATTATTGTCCATCACACTGTTTTGAAAACCATAAGTCACAGTCCCCAAACCATGATTTTTTTTCAATCTTGACTTGTGTGCTGAGATTGTAACTTTTTCTAGATTGCAGAGAACTGTTTGAAAATGTGAATGTTTAAGAACAACGATAGAACTAACAAACAAACAAAACCCCTTGAACAATAAGATCCCTGTACAACAACATGAATCTAGGAGCTTGTATCCTAAGGCAGTATATTAAACAAACATGCACCCAATAAAATTTTTGCTGAAATTGTAGTTGACTCTTCACTTTATACATAGATTCTATTTTCAAGTAGGTCTTTACACAAAATTTATTTTCCAACTTAGAACTTTTTGAAGGCTTAGAGCTAAAAGATGCTTCATGTGATATCACATGATCAAATATATTGTGCGACTGATCAACTCAAGCTCATTTCATTTGCTCTAGCAACTTCTCTTCTTCCTTCCATTGTGCCTCAGTGATTATCTTCTTTTAAAGGCAGTTTTTGGTACTCTGGGAAGACAAGAGAAATCTCCATATATAATCTTAGTTCCCGCTATGATCCTTTTAAGCTTAGTAGCAAAATCATCAGCTTTAGCTGTTGTTCTCACATTTATTATGAAGGTTTTTTTTCCAAATATCTCCAAAATGGTTATGTTTTAAGAAGAGATCCTGGTTTTCTCTGGCAGCCCCCCTCCCCCTTTTCAGATTTAAAAAAAGTAACCCGAATTCTAGTGCAAGTGGTGTTTCATTTTAATCATGGGAAAATGTGGATTTAGCGTAATATTTTTTAATCTGAAAATTGGGTATTTTTTTATCAGAGCAAAGCAGGATCATTATGGTTTGGACAAGCGTCAGTCAATTCATTGTAACACCAAAGCAGTCAATTACAGTGATGTTTAATGCAGGCTAAAGCTCTAATTTCAAAGATGAAATCAGTGATGATCTCTGAACAAAATTTAATTGTGCAGTTGTTACATCCTCTAAATGTGCACAAACAGCATCCTCGTGTCTTACCTTCTCTTCTGCTGTTTATCTGTATGACATGTTTCATAATGCATCAAACAGTTTTCTTTGTTTTCATAATATTCAGCAACAGATTGCCTGTTTTGATGACATTCATGGCAACCTGTTAGCATTTACTATCCTTGTGGTGGTGGATGTCCTGCTGCCAGATATTCTATTTTAGTACTTTACACAAATACATCAGCAATAAAGATAGAAAGATAGTAAGTATTTTAAAACGTTAATATGTAGTCACTTACGCAGTTACTTAGAGCTTACATTTTTTAAAGTAAAAAATAAATAAAATGCCCCAAATAAATGGCAAGGCTTGCACACAGTTTGTTCTAAGTAGCTGATGTTAGGGTCTTGTTACAGAGTAATTTTTCACAGGTCTTGGAATTCTTAACACCTGGATTGTCTACACAGTAACACCTGAACCTAGTTTTAAGCTCTTATTAGGCAGCTCAAAGTTATGCCACTGCAGGCCAGCATTATCTCTGGGCATAGACAAAAATGACAATCTTTGACCAATCTTGCCACACAAAACAGTTTATAGGCATGACCAAACACAAGTGCATGGCTGCAGACAGTTTAAAAAATGGCTGATCAGGTGAAAATCTGACCCCTCATTGCATGAGGGGTCAGATGAAGATGTTTCAAAACAAATCATCTTCTGTAGCTTCTGTCTTGCTGCCTGCCAGCTGTTTTCAGAATGGGAGTGGCAGAAGGGAGTAGAAGGAGTTTGGTCTGGAGATATTTCAGCCCCCACTGGACAGAGAAGCCCAGTGGAGAGCAATGGAAGTGCCCAGAGTCTGACTGGAACTGATTGCACTGGGACTGTGAATCTTCTCTCAGAGAAGATTGGGGATGAGAGCTGGAAGGCAGCATGAGGCCAGACAGAGTGACACCAGTTGTGGCTGACCAGGGACTGGGAATGGACCAGTGGGCCAGGAGTTGCTCTCTTGGAGGGGCAAATCCCTAGAGCCCAGAAAGGGCACAAGACCCCAGACAGTTTTGATGCCAGAAGTTAAAAGTTAAAAGAGGAAGAGGCCCAGACCAGAGCACTCTCAAGGTCCTAAGGGCACAGTGAGACACTGACCACCCTAGAGCTCAGTTCATGATAACAATACATTATCTAAGAGCATATCCCAGCAGAGGTTGGATGTTAGAATTTTAAGTTGATTTTTCCTTAATTGATTTTTAAAAATATTGTTAATATGACACCATGGTGAGTCTAGTCATGAGGGCATTGGACCAAGATCGGGAATGGCTAAAGAAGAACTGATAGACTAAGGGCATAGCTCTCTGTCAGTGGGAGGCATGGGTGAGAAGTGATCACCTGCTAAGAGAGCCTCAGAACCATGACACCTGTTCAGGCTAGGGATATGGTAAAGGTGGGGTAAAGGGAAGGTGGAGCCCTATGAAGAAATCAACAGAGTGAGACCTTACTAAGCACTTGCAGGTACTATCTCCCAGCAAGAGCATTAAGTCGTGGCAGAAGAATGAGAATAAATTACAGAGCATGCAGGTAATTCAGTTTTGAAGGTCTCACCCTGATGTCACAAAGGGATAGGGTGCAAGAAAGGACTTAAGCCCTACAATACGCATCTGTGACATCCTACTTAAAAAAATAAATAAATAAAATCTTAAATTTAAATCTAAAAAAAAAAGTGCCCACTCTTTAACAAAAAAAGTCTCATGCCTTAATGCTGTTGTAAACAAAAAACACTGACTGGAAGTAAGATCCACGGAGGGATTTATACGTCTTTCTCCAGAACAGCAATTTACAGAAATCTCTGTAATTTGCCCCCAGCTCCTGAGTTTTCTTGGAAAACCTACCTTGGGCACCTAAAGTTCAGTTATCATGTATACCCAGAGGCATAGCTATCATTTCATATCTGAACATGTAAATGCCTATGTCCTGCCAAAGGCCATTTGGATTTCACAAACTGTGCCTAAGGTCCCTCATGGCCCAATTCAGTAGGTATGCTTTGTGTATGCATAGTACAAATTAAGTTCAGCATTACAGAAATGAAGCAAGGAATGTTCTATTTACTGTTCCTGGGACTGCATTTTAATTACATATATTTTTCATAAAATTCATAACAAACATTGAAAGCAGAGACAATAAATTAAGATTTGCTTATCCTTCCTCCTCAGAATGTACTGCTAATCTTCAGCTTGCTTTCACTGTCTCTTATGTGCTTCCTCATGTTTAATGACTAAATCCACATTAAACCTGATGAGTGTTGTCAATATTAGTCCATATCTCCTCGTTTAAAATAGTTGGAGCCGGAACATGAAACTCAAGCTTGTGAATTCTATCTAGAGGGCTGGAAGCCTGCAGTTTTATAGTTTAGTTCAACTTCCCAATGCCTGAATACCTTTGTGACTCTTACTCTAGCAATTTTCATTGTATAATTGTTGCAGCTGCTTATTATTCTTTATGAACCTGTATGTTTAAGATACACTATTGTTTCATGCAGCACCAAATACACTACTGGTGCTCAATTACCATCAAAGACATTTTCTCTCTTCACAAAGCAAGTAATCCTACTGGAGTGCCTGTGTTCATTAATTATTCAGAGCTATAGCAGAAGTTATAATATATATGGTTCTTGAAATAATTTAGAGGAATAATTCACTGACACTGATATAATGGAGTACCATCAATATTGTAGTTTTCAAATCTTATTCACTTCTTTGAAACAAGTAAAATTCTGAAATGAGCTTAAACAGAAAAGAGTTAATATCTGGGTGGCATGTTTCAAGCTTCTAATGCTAAGTTCACACTTCCTATGCAGTGTTCAGTTTGATCTGATCTGGTGAGATTTCATAAGCCTTTAAGAACTTCTGTCCTCTCTAAAGATTATGTACATTTTGGCTATTCCCTGCATCACATAAATAAGATAATCATTTGTTCTGAGTCTAGCGAAATCACCATCAGATTAAAATAATCAAATATGCGCTAGAATAAGTAGAACAGAGTACTAAGAATAAACAATTTGGAAAAAACAGTGGTTGAAATTGCTTATGGTCATTCAGAATACCGGCACCCATGGGCAAATGTAGGATTTTGAAAAGTGGGATGCAGACAGCACATTATCACAGATAATACAACACACATTTTTTTCTGGTTAAAAAAAATGGAAACTTCACTCCTAAGGTAGGGTCCTAGATCTGTAGTACTCAGTTTAAGATTGGAGAAAAATAACTTTATTGTAAAGTGCATTAATTTGTTATATCATATATTATACAAAAAACCCCTACAACAAACTAGGCAAAACTAAGCCACATATATTCTGTCATTAGTCCTAGAATCATTCTAGTTAAATGCACATCTCTCTTTCAGATTAATAAAACAAAACCTTGCCTTCCTAAGAATCTTGACAGTGCCTCCAATGTGTCACTGAAAATTATTTCCACACCTAAGCTAATGTTTCTAGCTACAGTTAAAAAAAAAAATCTTAATGGCTGTAAAATGGGACCTACATTAATAGGAGCAATGAACAGATATCAGCATTGTAGAAGATTGGCTTGAGTAGCAAAACCATTAAACGGCATTAAAAATGAAAGAGGAAAGAGTTTCAAAGGAATCAGGTAGATGATAGATAATAAGCAGGGATTCTGGTTTTCTCTGATTAAAAAAAAACAAACCCTCAATTTTTGGATTAAAAAGGTAATCTAAATCCACAGTTCTCTGTGATTAAAATGAAACACCACTAATATATAGATATATGTATAGTGGTGTTTCATTTTAATCATGGAAAATATGGATTTATAGTTACTTTTTTAATCCTGAAATTGGGATTTTTTTTTTAATTAGAGAAAACCAGGATCCATGATAATGAGCCATGAAGTAAGGTAAGGTCCCTCACTGCTGCCTGAATATGAATGCTGCTGCCACTTCGAGACAGGTAGCAAGAATGAGGTAGTGCTGAAGGAAAATATAGACGTTTACTGTGGCCTGGAGGACTTTGGAATGGTTTATATTGCTGCTATTCACTCCATTCCTGAGGAAGATTGTGCTGCTGTTTTTGCAGTAAAAAGGCTGGTGGAAGGACATTATTAAAATACCTGTCCAGGGATCCTGGTTTTCTTTGATAAAGAAACAAAAAATCCAAAATTTTCAAATACAGAAAAATTACTCCAAACCCACATTTTCCATGATGAAAATGAAACACAAATAGTGTTTTTCCATGATTAAAATGCAACACCACTAGTGATATTACATTTTAATCATGGAAAAATGTGGATTTTGGCTTACTTTTTTAAATCAAAAAATTAAGGTTTTTTTTTAATCAGAGAAAACCAAAATCCCTGCTGATGTCTGCTGACCTAGTTGTTCTTTTTATTGATAGCAAAGAAAAGATGCATGGCCATTGCTGTGTCAAAAGTCTGTTATTATTTTTTGCCCACACTGTCCATGGTTCAGCTTCCATGCCACCTTTTAGGAATCTAACCGGACATAGGCACCTAAGGTTGATTCTATGTCACCCTTTTCAAATCCTGAAAATCTGTTAAAGCAGCTGCTTTCATAACAAACATAATCTTGTCCTTAAATTTGAGTTCAGCACATATCCATAAGAATCAGCAGAGTGTGTGCTGATACTTTGCATAAAAAAGCCAAGCTTTTCCAAATAACTTTTCCTTACCACCATTAAAAGACAGTAACAGAACAAAGAGCAACAGTCTCAAGTTTAGGTTAAATATTAGTTTAGGTTAGATATTAGGAAGAATTTTAGTAGTAGTAAAATACTAAAACAGGTTACCAAGAGAGGTGGACTCTCCACGCTTAAAGTTTTTTAAGACCCAGCTAAACAAAGCTTTTGCTGGGATGATCTAGTTGGAGATGGTCCTGCTTTGAGTGAAGGGTTGAACTAGGTGAACTCCTGAGATCCCTTCTAACCCTAATTTCCTATGATTCTATGAATGTGGCTTTAGCTGAAAATTAGGTTCTGAACAGCTGTGTTAAAAAGCAATGTAACCAGCGTATACTTAGGTATGACTATGAAAGAACTTTTAAGTGTTTACAAGGCTTTTATTTTAAGCAATATTGCCTCATGTAGATTGTAGTAATATAATTTCATAGAATAATGATTATATGAAGCAGAGTGCTAATTCTCATTCTGTGAGTGTGTGGATTCTCTTGTCAACACCCTCCTTAAAAAAAATAATCGAAATTTAGTAAAATTATATGAAGAACTATTGATATTTCTCTGGTAGTAAACAACTGCCTGGTACTAAATGTACTTAAAGAAGACTGTTAGCTAGAGGTTACCTTCTCAACTTGATGACAAATCCTGAGCTCTTTATATTAGAGTATTACACTCATAGTTTTGTGTGTGTTGCCATGACAACATACAGCTTTCATCATCCCCTTATGCTTTGAATAGTCCCCGATTTTCTAACTATGGCTTATTTCACTTGACAAATATGCAGGATTTTAGAAAAAAACCTTCTGTGATTTATCAAAAAAACCCTAACGTATATTTTCTTTTGCTTTTTGCATCCTTAGTCAGTAGAATCTGAATATGGTTAGAGGTCTAGGAAATTATACCCTTTGGAATTAATGGAGCATCCATTTTATGCTGTGACTCAAACAGAAAAGTTTCATGCTTTCTAGTTAGAGCAAGCATTTCCCCAAGGAGGCGGAAGAAGTGCCCACTAATTTGGCCTGACTCTTGTCAAGATATTTTTTTCCCAAACCTCTGCTTTCTGCACATGTTCTTAGTGAGTTTTTTACTGCTCAGTCACACTCTGTGATACTATAAACTTTCTCCTGAGAAAATTCTATTGGGTACTTACAATACTTAGTGGAAAAGTCAATGTCACTCTAGGCAGTTGATAAAAAGTCCCAACTACAACTGCCTAGGGTGCTTTACTTATTAAATATTAACCTGCAGACAAATGCATACAGTACAGTAGTCAGATTCATACCAGTTTTAAGTCAATTCAGTTGAATAGCTAGGGAATAGAAGTGATTAATGCACAACACCTAATATATTCAAAATGCTGTGGCTACATGCAAAATTTTGTATCTGACTTCAACATTTATTATCTGCCACAACATCTTGCCAAGCATATAAAAATTTAATCTTAATAGAGAATAGAATTTATCAGTGTAATATAATGCAGCAAACCATTCCATAACAAAATCTTTCAAGAACCATGAACTTTAACTGTAAAATATTATTTCTGGGTTTTGTGTTTAAAAATCTTCCTCAAAAGCTTTATAAACACTGAGGTGTACACTTATTAAGTGCAATTTACCAGAACAGAAGAATAATTTTCTTGGAGAGTATATTCATTCTTGCCTGGCTTTTGTTTGCTCTGTCCAATTCATTATATGCTTTTAGAAAATAAAATCTCTATATTTGCATAGTAGACAATGAATATTGTATGATTTAAAATCAGCATGTTATGGAATCTCCATCCATGGATATTTTCAGCAGAATATTTACATGCAAAAAGGGCAATTTTTGAGCAGACAGATACTTGGCTAGGATGGTTTAATCAAGGGTGATTCTGCCTTGAGCCAGGAGCTAAGCTAGATGACCTTTTGAGATCCTATTCAGCCCTATTTTCCTATGATCCTACAGCAAATCCCATGGCAAATGTAAATTTTTATGATATACCATCAAAATGTTAAACAAAATTTAGATTTTCACAATCATGTGGCAGAATAGATTTTATCAAGCCATACCATATTTGTATAGCATAATTGTGCCCACCGTATTCTAGCTTTCAGTTGTCTGAAGGATAAACTTTATATAAAAAACATAAGTGCCATGCTTGGCCAGAATAATGACCTATTTGGCCTAGTACATCTAGGATCTACCTTTGACAATAGGAAATAGTAGATGTATAAGAGGGACTTTGTTTAATGATTTTTAAAACACAGACTATCCATTTTTCCAATTCCCTGTGGCAACAAATTCCACAAGTTAACTACACATTCGGTGCATCTACATGTGCCATTAAGGTGATGTGATAAACTTCAGTGCAGTTTCTGCCAACACCAGCTGCTCCCAGGTGCAACATCTACACATGTGCCTGGAACCACAGCAGTTTGAGCTAGGGCAGAGTAGCCCTGGGCTAGTAGGGAGCACACGGGTGGCACAGTCCCGGGCTCTGGGTGGTAGCATCAGGTGGGGCAAAATTAAACAACTGGATGGGGCAAAAAGATGCTAAAGTATGTGGCTAGATGGCAGGCAGCCTCTGCACTTCAGCACCCTCATGTCCCAACCACCCTGTCTCCATCTACATGTATGTTTTGGGGGAATTAATACTCTGTCAGAAGATAGTGCGGTCCCCAACATTATTATCTTACTTCATTGTTCACTAATAGACTACACCCTACACCTATATTGAAATCTTCACTGGCAGACATGTAGATGATGATGCTTTTCTGCGGAACTGATTAGTCAACCTGGTAGTAAAGCGCATGGGTAGATGTACGCGCTTAAAAAAAAAAAAAAGTACTTCCTGTTGCATACTGTAAACCAGGAGGTTTTTTTTAAATTTCAGTGGGTTCCCTCTAGCTAATGTACTCTGGGACTTGGGGAATAACAGCTCCTTTTTCCTTTTATCCACAACCTTTATCATTTTATATATCTCTATTATATAGTTACTCATCCTTCTTCTTTCCAAACTGAACAGTTCTAATCTTTTCAGTCTCTCCTGGTATGGCAGTTACTCTGTTCCCTGACCATTTTTCTTGGTCTTCTCTTGATTACCTATATCTTTTTTTAAGATGTGGAGACCAAAATTGCATGCAATATTAAAGGGTGAGCTGCCAGTGGGCTGACGTCATGGCATAATGTTGTTTTCCATTTTCTTTTCAATCCCTTCTTAATAAAACCTAATATTTTATTGGGGTTTTTTTTTTTAGTCACCAGGGGACTACATGAGTTTCTACATGTGTACATTTACTGTGCAGTAACCAAAGTTACAAGATGGTACAGGCACACATCTACACATGCTTGCATATACTGCACAGTAAATACGGCAACTTATGCTGACTTGCCAGCATGATGCAGGTATCAAATTTATACCCACTACATTACTTCACAGTAATGCACATGTAGACACCTTACTGAGCAGTAACACTGTGTGTGTGGACTGACTTGGGACTAACTTTAGTGTTAATGTGCTTCAACCCTGTTATCAGATTTGCCTGTCACTTTGGGGGTGTTCGTTTATTAGGAGTACATTTCTGGGGTCTCTATCATTCTATCAGTGTGTTTCTCTGTAATTATATCAGTGCTTGTGTTACTTATGTTTCTATATGGAGCTGTATCTCTCCCTTCTGCAAGTCCTCACCCCCAATGAAACTATCTTCAAGGACTCAGGTTCGGTAGGGCTGGGTTCCTCCAACCACCGAATCAGTAAAACACATGTATGCACATACATACACAGATTAACAGGACACACCTGAGCCAGGCCAGATTATCCAGCATTAACAGGCTAACACCCTCATGTACCTTGAATTTAGTTGATCAGGGCAACAATAAAATACAGTCAGACACAGGCATATTAACAGAGACCAGATGAGTCAGGCTGGATTATTCAACATTGACAGACTGACACCCTCAAGTGCCTTGAACTCAGTTCATCACTTACTTCAGAAAGACAATAATAGATGCAGTTAGACACACATAAACACACTAACAAAGTACATCTGAGCAGGCTGGGTCCAATCAGCACATTCAGCTGATACCTTCATGTGCCTCAAAAATCAGCACCTCCCAATCTCTTGTCCCAGTGGTCCAAGTAATAATCCCCTTGATGAGCAGACCTCACAATAGTTTTGGGCATTACAGGGATCTTTGGTTTAGGTAAAAGGAGCATTGCTTAAGAGCAAATGGAGAGGTCAAGGGGAAAGAAAAGTAAGTGAGGTTTGGAGAGAGTATGGCAACCAGCCTGACCATAAAGGTTATTTATTGCCAGGTATATGAACTTTTGATGATATCAATAGTAATAGCCATACAAGAGAGACAAGTAAAACAGTTACAATATTACATCATTTCAGTTAGGTATTTGGGGAAGCCTAGCTCAAATTTCATTAGCAAAAGTCAAGTTTAGAGAGCTCTGACTGGGTAAGAAAGCAAAAGTCAGGTTCCTGAATTAAAGAAAAAGAGAAAGAGAGAGATTGAGAGAGAGAGAGAGAGAGATTTGGGGTCTCACCACTCAGCAAATCTTGAACCAGTTAAGATTCCCAGGTATTTGTTGGAGCTTGCAGGATTACTGGAGGGATTCCAGGCAGAAAAGGAGTAAAACTGATGCAGCTTTGGATCCATGTACCAGGACAGAAACTTGAGCTTGGGTAGGGGTTTTTGTAGAGTACTAATAATGGCTTAAGGGAGAACACTAGATTTGTTTATGGGTAAACAATGGTTTATATGCTGGAGAATAGAAACTGACCACTCCTGAGTATGGGTGGCATTACTCTGAGGGAGCTCACAATATGGACAAGTAGATTCAATGATTTGGGTACCAATAAAGGAGTCATGACTAGAATTGGTCTGATAAATGCTAAGCTGGGTGTGTGTAGACATGGGTTGATTAATATTTGGATCTCCCATCATGCAGTGCTCTCCTGCTTCTCCGGTCCCAGAATGGAGTGTGGTCCTTGCCTTGGAATCTCTGTTCTCCATCCTGAATGCTAGTGAAGGTACATTCCTTTCCCATCTCCCATTTAAATGAGTTGTCATTCAGTTCCATCTCCAATGTAAATGAAACCAGGGGAGTTGCTTCATTCTTATCACCCTTCTCTGGAGGGCTTTAGATATGTCTCCCACTGCATCTTCATTGTCTTTTGTAAGTCCTTCCTCTAATCAGTTCTTGTTCAGGCAGAGGTAGTGAGGGGGTGAGTCCTTTGTAAGTCAGACAGGCTGTGTACTGTGCCAGGGTTCACCAAGAACACAAAGCTGAGAGGTAACAATGCCTGCACATGTAGATGCTGGCCTATTCCCATTTACTGCACAGTAAATTTAAGCCTGAATAAATGCGTCTGCAGACATGCTCAGTATGTACTGAGCTGAAGTTTTTATAGAACTATCTACAGTGAAACCAGGGTCTCTTTCTTGAGTGGTAAGGGTTAGTTCAGAATCCAGCATTAAGTGTGTATAGCAGAGGTTATGTTTCCCAAGGGCGTTACTTTGCAGTTGTCAATATTTAAATTCATGAGCCATTTTATTTACCACTAACTCAGTTCTGGGAGATTTCTGGAATTACTCACCATCACCTTGGGGTTCAGCTACCTAGAATAATTTGCATTTATGTGCAAACTTTGCAATGTTGTTAAGTACTTTCTTTTTCAGATCATTTATTAAAATGTGGAACAAAACTGGACTCAACACAGATCCCTGTAGGACCCCACTATTGACATTCCTCCATCCTGAAAAAAAGGGCATTCAGGCCTACTTGTTGTTGGCTTATGAATAATACAACTGTCAAACCAACTTTTAGTCCATAAAAGGACCTGCCCTTCAATCTCTTAGCAGCTCATTTTTTATGAACCTTTGGTAAGAACCCTTGTGAAAAGTTCTTTTGAAAATCAAAACATATTATATTGACAGTATCCCCTTGTCCTCATGCTTGTTAACATCCTCAAAAAAAACTTCATCAAATTGGTGAGACAGAGTTTTCTTTTTTCAAAAGCCATGCTGCTCTTCCCCACTATATCACATTTATCAATGTGATTGTTGCTTTTATTCTTTATTATAGATTCTGCCACCTTGCCAAGCATAAAGAACACATAAGTGTTGACAGTGGATGCGAAAAACTCCATGTCACGGCTGCCTCCCCCATTGCTGCTGGGAGCTGGCTCCAGCTGAGCTCTAGGTCTACATCCCACACCCCACACCCACTATTGACATGGAAATCTAGGGGAGACATGTGCCTCCCTGTTCCCCTACACACCTGTCTCCCATCTTGCCAAGTATAGAAGTCATTGGTTTGTAGTTCTCAGAATCACTTCTGGGAGCCCTGCTTGAAGCTAGATGTTGTGTTGACAGCCCACAGTACTCTGACACAGAAGCCATTATTAACACTAGGTTACATGCTATTGCATGTACTCATACTAAATCTGTAGATTTCAAAATAATGTTTCTACTTTTAATAGATATTATCATGACTAGGGATCCTGGTTTTCTTTGACAAAAAAAGAATCCCCAGTTTTGTTTTAAAAAGTAACCTTAAATCCACATTCTTCTGTGATTAAAATGAAACATAAATGATGTGTAACGGGAGCATAGGGAGGGGGGACACGTGCCCTCCTCCCCGGGATTGGCCACAGCCAGTGCACCAGTGGCACTTCCAGTTTGCCCCAGTTGGTGATTGGCTGCTGGTGGCCTCCCCCCAGGATCAGGAGGCACCAGTTACCCATGAAATGAAACATCTCTCTCTCTCTCTGTATGTGTTTATATATAATGGAAAAAATGTAGATTTCTGGGTTACTTTTTTAAAAATCTGAAACCAGGATCACTGGTCATGACTGCATAAGGTTAGGAAACTGGGCTCTATACTTTCTTGTTTTGGGGGAAATATATTACATATTTTAGTGAATTGTTACTTGCAAAAGGGGCAATTTTTGTATTTCAAACTAAATGAAGAAGGATTAAAAATATAAACAAATGTTACTCATCCCCATTGTGTTAAATTTTAACATGAATGATATAGCCCCATTAGAGCCATCTGTATATTATGCTTACATAATAAATGATGGACACTGCCAAAAAAAAAAATTCTCAAACTTTGTGTTCCTAGACTGAAAAAAAAAATAACACTGGTTATTTTTTAGTGTAACTCAAAATTAATTCACAACAGCAATGAGCTACTTCAAATATGATCTGATTACATATAAAATAATCAACTAGTGTAACTAGTTAACAACCCTGTACACATCAGCTTCAGGCAGGAATTTGCCCTAGAAATGGGAAAGAAGCTGATGTAATCTGATATGTGCATAAACACATCTCTTCTACTGATTATTACTTCTGGTTTCCTTCTCCTTTTCTCAGTAGCAGCATAATCACCATTTTTTTAGCCATAACAAGCAGCATTTAAAAATTTTAAAAACTAGTGAATATGTTTTTAGGTTATCTTGCTTGAATTATAGGTAAATTAGCATACACTAAAAAGATGTGGAGTTACCTCACATTGACATCTGCCCCCTATGTGTGGTTACATGAAAATGCCATCTCACCTATCATTTCTTTTCTGTTATACTGAAATCCTTGTGACTTTCTCAGAAGGGCAAACTGTGTTCTACAGGCAACACATGCTGGGTTTTTGTTCCCTATATTGAGGTACATTATTCTTAATTACTCATTATCTAGTCCTGTGTGTGCCCCATCCCTTATAGAGATTTAAGAGACAAGGTCCCTGCCCAAAAAACTTTAAAGTAAATTTGGTGTAATATAAGGAAAATTGTCTATCATTCAAGGGGAGTGACAGACAGACAGAAGGGATTTCTTTTAGAACTAGAATGTATTCTGTCATATACATAATGCATATATGCATTTCATTATTTCAGACTCCTGGCATAAGAAATCTGTATCCTGCAAGTTCAGTAATGAATATATAGATTTCAAGGTGGTTCTATGGCTATTGTTAGTATGCCTCACTGTATGTTTTGTCATGCCTCTGAAGTATATTTAGGTTTGTAGCATGAAACCAAAATATGCCCCAATTCTGCCCTGATTAAAGTCAGTATGAATTATGCCATTAAGTTTGTGAAGTAAGCCCTGGACCTATTTTCTCTCTCTTAAAAAGAACAACACATTTTATAGGATTTCCGTATTCTCCTTTATTGTGTCAGAGGTCTTTCATAACTACCTTCATTTACAGTTTTTCACATAGATTTCTCCCCCAAATTATCCAATAATTACTTTTTATTTTCTTTTTTAAACTGAATTAATTTTGCACCAAAAAGTAAAATATTTGCAGAAAATGAACAGATGTGCAGGGAAAAATTGGAAATGAAAATTTAATAACGATTTAAGAACAGTTAACATATAACAATGCAACAAATGCCAAAAACTATGGCTACCTATACATGTGCATGGGGAGTCAAACGGAGTTCTAATGATAGCAGTTCCTGGAGAGCTGTTCTAATTAAAATGCCTCACAGTCACATGTATTAGGCCCTGAAAATTTAAAAATGGCTATGGAACACTTTATCTAAACCTCATTCAATAGGGTTTAGATAAAGTGCCTCAGAAGCCTGTTTTAAATCTATAGTCCTTTATACTCATGCAGATAAAGCCTCTCTGCAGCATTCTGATTAGAATACAAATCAGCATATGTATAGGCAGCCTATAATCCTACTCAAGAAAATCCTTTTCATAGACTGTGTATTTGTATAACTGAAATAGCAAATGGAAAGCATGTTATTTACCCTATTTAGATGAAACATCCAGTTCTGCCTTTTCCATTCCATGTACTAGACATGGCTAAATAGGTTCTGTTTATCTATGGACTGTAGGTTATTTGTTGTTTTGTTTTGTTTTTGTAACCAAAGAAGCATGAAGTTCTAATGGTGAATACTTGGGACACATACAAACATTATACTCAGACTAGTTTAAGTGAACCTAGACCAATTTCAATCTGTAACTATACAGAAGTTCAGTGCACATACACCGGTTTAAAAGTGGCTCAAAAGACCTAGTATAGACCTTGTGTGAGGTACAGTAAATAGTGATCTATTCTATTTAGACAGATGTGTCAAACTTGTGTAGTATTCCCCTGTAAGACCCAACAATTAGGGAAGTGACAATCCAATTCCTCAAAGAGCAAACCTGAGCACACATTGCTAGCAACAGCTTTATTCAAAATGGAGACAGCTTCGGGCCAGCTCCAACAAACTAGGGAGCTACACTGAACATTAGTTCTTTTCCCATTTATACACCTTTGTTCATGCTCATTAACATTTACTCCACCTTTGTCCCTTCTTTGTTGCACCCATATTCCCTCCTATCTCAAGCTCTGCCTCTGTTTACTGTGTACTTAATTAGCATGGAATTGCCTATGTATTTCACTCATTTACATACATTTTTGCTATGAGCGCATGTCTAAGACTTTGACCTCTGCTTCCTCCGGTCACTTGTTCTTTCTTGCTGACTCCTTCATCTCCAAGGTCTTACTTCTGCTTTATCTCCTGATGATAGCTGGCGGGCTGCACCCTGTTCTCCTTACACAATGAGCTATATATTTTACAACACTATGACATTGTTAGGAAAATGTTTGCCTAAGTGTCTTGCAAGTATTTACTTTTAATATATCATTCTGTCTTGTGGTTAGCGGCCTTGTGGTACACAGGCTATAGCAATTTTATTCAGTTGCACATTCAATGTTCCCCAAGATCCAAATACTGTCACCCTAACATTGCCTACTGATTCAAGTTACATCACTGCTTTGTGGCCCTCCCTACCACTCCCTCATAGGGATGTGCACTAGCATTCCTCAGTCCTCGCTTTGCTGCTCCAGATGAGTGCCCAAAACCTCCTGCCTCTGCGTAATCTCAGCACCAAGCAAGGACAGCTCCTTTTCCTGTCCCTGCCTCCAGCTTTTAACCACCTGTCAGACGCAGGTAGTGGTGGGGGAGTAAGGACGAAGGGAATAAGCAAGGTGTCTGTCTTCCTGGCACAAGCTCTGGGACCTGGATACTCAAGTCCCCAGGGCATGTCTGCATTCCCTTAACACCCCATTATGAAGCACCCCATGATTTATACGTAGACCCCAACCATGAGTCCAGGAAAACCCCCATATTCAAGTGCAGCCCCACAGACCCTAACCCTAGCACCCACACATCACATCTTAGAGGCCAGACACAGGTATCCTGTGACTCAATTGCCAGCACAGACTGCCCCTCCTTCTGAGCAGGATACACTGCAGGCAGTTCACCTTTGGTAGGCCAGGGTGTTGGAGGGCAAATCATCAGAACTAGGCCTTCACAAAGGCAACCCTGTGAGCTCTGTGGCTCAGCCACTACTGACAGGTACCCAGACCATATGCAACTGAGTTGCTGTAAGTGTATATTGGCCTGCAGCTACATGGTCCCACAGTAATATGGCCTGGGGGGGCACTACGCATACAAGGTGCGGCAAACAGGCAGATACTTCTGACAACTTCAGGGCCAGGTGGGCATGGCCAGCTCCCTCAGTGTTGCAGATATAGGACACTAGAAATGTCCAGACAAGGAAGTGGAACATTGCAAGCATTATAGTATCATCTCATAGAAGACCCTTGAATGTTTGAGGTCATGGGGGTCCTGTGACTCTGGAGTAGGCCCCACACCCAACTGGAGTGAGAAAGCCATGCACTAGGACCTCCATCTACACATACCACTTCCACCATGCCTTTCTTCCTTCTTTATTTCTACTTTGGGTGCACTGGACCAGGCTCACTTAGAGCTGCGTGGGGCAATCCTGAGCATAAAACTCCCCGGCTTCCTATTTCTTTTCTTTTCTTTTCTGACTCCCACCTGTCTAAAGGTCTCTTGCTTCTGTTTATCTCACTTTCTGATTGTTTTCTTGCTTTTTTGCAGTGTTTTTTCGTCTTTTTCTCTGCTCTCTGTCCCCTCCCCCTGTACTTCTGGTCTCTTTGTCTGTGAGTTGCTTCTTTACAGGCGTTTTTCTGACTCTTTTCCTTTCTTTTTTTCTTTTCTGTTTGCTTGTTGTGGTGTTATGCTTCAGCCCAAGTCTGAATTCGTTGCCCGGCATGCATGAGTGCCAATATATGAATGCCAGTTGGAAGTTTGAAAGGAAAAAAGCTTTT
>JAGPOW010003316.1:117465926-117507455 GCA_030014935.1 Caiman crocodilus
GAGGGCCACTCTCTCTCCAATCTCTCAGTCCTGATCCTCAAGGGAAACTTACACAACACTTCCCAGAGATGAGCCTATGAGCTCCATTTCATCAACCTGTTGGATACTAGAGATCATGGACTAAACATAGACATTGGATTTTTGATACATTATAATCTGCCTGGCAACTGGCTCCCCAGCCCAACCCAGCCCCTGGCTTGTTTATTTTTCATTCCATCCAGGAAGAGCACACACCAACTGCTGAAGCTTCCTTAGCCTGACGAAGGGTTTTTGAACCCGAAAGTTTGCTTAATAACTATTCTCCAACCAATTAGGGTTGGTCTAATAAAAGATATCAACTTCACCCAAGGAACCTTGTCTGCCTATGTCCTTAGACCAACACAGCTACAACCCAAGCTCCTATGTCTTAACTTATTCATACTTTTCTATAGGGAACAGAGTAGGAGAGAAAAAGTCAGAAATACTTGGGGAAGGGAGGGAATGTATTTTACAATAAAAAAAAAAAAAGAAGGAAAACTGGAGGTTTTGCTACAAGACTTCTCCCTGATTTGTTCCCCATGACTTTATGTTTAATTTTATGGGATTACTGTTAGTCACTATGTTGACAAGTGTCATTTTGTAACAGTTTTGTTGCAAGTGTGCCTGTTTGTATAGGACAAAGTGAGAGGGTATGAGAGAGCTAGGGAGAAAGGAAATGATATTTCCAGGCAGGACAGGGAGATGGACAGAAGATCTCAGTCCCCAGGAGGACAGAGGGAAAATAATAGACCCTGGGAAAACAGAGTAGAGTCTGATAAAGGATAGAGGAAATTGAAGTAGTATAATAAAGATGACTTGTATGGAACTGAGCTATGCTATTTGGGACCTTGCCACTCTGCCCTCTGCAAAAAAGAAAACAGCACAGAACTGTTCCCCACTCCAGTTCAGGGAGAAAAAAAGGATCTCTCTGAGGTAGGGATGCAACAGATTGCTGGAAAAGTCAGGGATAGAGAAAATCTCGTCCTAAAGTCTTAAGGGACCTGCCTCTTGTGAAGGCACACCAAGACTGGCTTCAAGGAAGGCCTTCAGAAGAGGGAGAGGCTGAGCTTCTCCTCAAGGGGCATGATTTGTATCAATTTTATTACTAGTTTGTCTACCCTTGGATCTTCTTGATATTTATCTGGAATTTATGCTACTTTATCTGTTCATCCTACTAGCAGTCTGAACTGCTGTATTTATTCTTCTGTGTATCATTTCTTCCTCATTTTATTTTTTTGGAAGTCTCATGTGTGTTAATTCTGCATGTTCATACGTTTATGGCCTTTTATGTTTCCTGCTTAGCTGATCTCTGTGGGGAAGGAAGGTGCAATTGTGTTATCTTGGGTTAGGAACCATGCTTTCAAACTGTCCTTTGTAAATGAAGGAAATGATCGACTACTAGATATCATTCATCTCTTATCTCCTTTTCATTCTTCAATGTTTATATATCTTTAAAAAATATTTATCATATGTCACTCTTGGTTTTGGCTATGTAATTTCTGTATTTTTAGAACAGCACCACTACAGAAACCGTAACACTTCAAATGACTGTTAATTCTTATACCACTTTATAAACTAATAAACTGAGTGTTACATTCTGCTTACATGTTGAGAGGTGCAAATATACGTATACATATACACATACACACACACATATAAGTATCTATATCTATATCTAGAGTTCACCAGCTGTGCCTGATGGCTATGTATTCAGCAGCTATGTTGCTGGTAAAATAAATGATTTTGGTTTTAGGTTTTAAATGTATCTTCTGAAAACATGACTAACTTGCAGTGGGATAGTTGGACTGAGCCTCGAGGAGAAACTTGGAGTTTCTAAAACATATGCATACATGTAGGAAACAAAATGTCACACAAATGGCTCTTGTATGAGGGACCACTAACCTCTGTTACTGAGTCAAGGTGCAAATACATTTCAGTGAAACAGACCGTAGGACAATTAGACTGCTCATTAGCAAAGGAGGAAATTCTGTGCCACATTAGTGAGTCTGCTGAAAAGGGATAAAGCCAGGAAGAGTATTTAAACAGAGCTCCTAGGCTGCAGAGTCAGTTCTAATCTGGGCTTGGTTCAGAAAATCATCTCTGCAGGAGCAGAGCCATGCTCACCGGATAATAAGTTTGGTTACTTTGTTGGTGTTGACTTTTGAAGAGCTGGAAAGCCACTGAAGGTGTGTAGAGGGAGGGCATGGATTACATTACTGGATATAGGAATCCCACTCAGTGTATCCATAGGGGAAGTGGTTCTGAAAGCTTCCATCTCAGCATGTGTGTAGATGCGGGGAAGGAGGTAGCAAGTGGTTCTGTGAACTCCAGTGTAATATTGTCATTGGAAATCTCTCGATTAAATGGCTTTTGTTGCCTGGAAGAAGCAACACATCATGTTTGCTGAGTGTAGAGCTTTATCTTCCCATCACTGTTTTTTGATTTCCTGGATCCTCCTTTAAGCATTGGCTTTGAGGAGCTGATATATCTCATAGAATCATAGAAAATTAGGGATGGAAGGGACCTCAAGAGGTGATCTAGTGCAACCACCTGTTCAAAGCAGGACCATTTCCAACTAGATCATCCTATCCAAAGCTCTGTCTAGCCAGGTCTTTAAAAGCCTCCAAGGATGGAGATTCCACCACCTCTCTGGGTAATCTGTTCCAGTTTTTTACTACCCATCTAGTGAGAAAATATCTAACCTAAATCTCCCTAATATCTAACCTAAATCTCTCTTGCTGCAACATGACACCGTTGCTCCTTGTTCTGTCATCTGCCACCACTGAAAACAGTCTAGCTCCATCCTCTTTCAAACCTTCCTTCAGGTAGTTGAAAGCTGCTATTAAATCCCCTTCCAGTCTCTCTTCACTAGACTAAATAAGCCCAGTTACCTCAGCCTCTCCTCATAAGCAAGGATACTGGTTTTCTCTGAAAGAAAAAATCTTCAATTTAAAAAAGTAACTCAAAATCCATATTTTTCCATGATCCAAATGAAACATACCACTAACAGATATAGATATAGTGGTATTTAATTTTAATCATGTAAAAATATGGATTTTAAGTTACTTTTTTAAAGCTGAAAATTGGGGAAGGGAGGTTATCCAAGACAACCAAGATCTCTGCTCAAGTCATGTGCCCAGCCCCCTCACCATTTTTGTTGCCCTCTGCTGGACACTCTTTACTTTGTCCACATCCTTTCTGTAGTGGGGAGCCCAAAACTAAACACAGTACTCCACATGTAGCCTCACTAGTGCTGAATAGAGGGCACTTCCCCTTGACCTGCTGGCAACATTCTTACCAATGCAGCCCAGTGTGCCTTTAGCCTTATTTCCAACGAAATTGGCTCCAGGACCAACCCCCGGGGCAATCTACTTGATATCGACTGCCAACTGGACATCAAGTCATTGATTACTATCCTCTGAGCCTGATGCTTCAGCCAGTTTTCTATCTACCTTACAGTCCATTTATTCAGCCTGTACTTCTGTAACTTGCCCTGGAGAATGTTGTGGGAGACCATATAAAAAGCTTTGCTAAAATCAAGATATAACATGCCCATTCATCTGCCATAATCCACAAAGCCAGTCATCTCATCCTTCTACTGAGATGAGGTGTCAGCTTCTCAAGCAGAATGAGCCCTTCTCTACTGAGGAAGACTTGGATCCTGTCATCTCTCTCATCACTGAATGATCATAAAAAACTGCCACCAACTTCAGAAAGTCAATGAGATACAACATTGCATTGCAGCTCTGAGTTACACAAGATGGCCAGATGAGGGTCAACTGAGGAAGAGGGTGGAGCCACCAACTTCTTCTGGAAGGGAAAAACAGCCCAAGATAGGTGCATTCACAATGTTGGTATCATCAGCAAGAATTAGCTCATTAGTCAACTCCAAAGCATCTTTCTCATCATAAATTTGTAGAGCATGGCCTTTTCATTACAAGCACCATCTTTAGACAGAGGGACAGATACAAAACTACATGAAGACACTCTCACTCTAAGTGCTGACACCTCCTCAACTATGTTATTGTTAGAGTTCATGATTGAATGGATGTCTGTATCACATGAGCCATGCTAGGCATCTATGACTGCTAGACAGATCATAGTCTTGTCAGATCCGTTATGAACATTTTTCTTGCTCCAGAATACTGAAAACAGCCCAAATCAATGCAAAGATTTTTCAACATCATACTTCTTCAAGTGCTGAAGCTTCTCCAATAGCATCTTCATGAATATCTATCTCTCTTCTATGATCACAACTAAAAGCAACATTGGGGAACTCTGGAAGGGGTTTAAAACCACCATCCATGTAGCCTTTGCTGAATCTGTTGGTTATATTATCAACAGCACAACGTGTGAAGCCTGTCACAGGCCTCTCAGCTCTGAGTTTTGAGGGGAGTAAGGCACCATTAGACTGAGTCTGAGACTAAGGTAGAGAAAGGACCCTACAGACAAGACTTGAAGAGCCTGATGATGAACTGGGCAAAGTGAAACCCTTAAAGGGTAACTGGTGGTCTGAAAACAGCCTTCCAAATTTATGTTAATAGTAGAATGTGTAGCAGGTTAGAGTATGGAAGGTGATCTGATAAGCTGGAGTTTAGAATGGGCTTATTGTGGCCAGAAGCAGGTACCACAGCCACCTTGATATGAGGATGGCTGACTTCCATATTTACTGGAAGATAGGAAGATGTTGATGAGTTGGTAGATGAAGGAGGATATCAGTCAGAGATTTGCATGTTCAACTGCAGGTGTAGCAAATAGTTCCAGGAGAAAGAAGTAGATCTGATGATGTTAGGTCACAGCTCTTGCCCTTTGTCTCTCTTATCTATCTGTCTCCCCAGTGAGGTGAGTTTGCTCAAGGTAATTGATTCCTTGTTGGGCATTGTAGTATAATTGGGAATAATTCAGTGCTTGAGTTTCCCCAGGTATTGATGTTAATATCCAATTTCTTCAGATTGGCCTTCAGGGTTTCCTTGTATCTCTTCGTTGTCCACCACTAGAGAGGTAGCTATCAGTGAGCTAAGTTTATATAGAATCTGTTTTGGGAAATGGTTGTTAGGCATCTTTGTTACATGGCCTGTCCAATGGAGCTAGTGCCATGTAAACATGGCTTCAATGCTTCTCATGTTTGCTTGAGCAAGAATGCTTCTGTAAAAAAAATATGAAAAGTAATATAAATGAGTGATATGATTATACTAATCTTTGTACTTTCATCCATTCAGTATTGGTCTATTCCCATCAGCTTCAAATAAAGTTAGGTAAAATCTTCAAGAAAAGTTTTGCAAACTTCCAGTTGAATTCCAAATACTTATTTGGTTAGCCATCAATACTGTTATTTGTGTTACAGTCATGTTTAGAGGCTCCAAGAGATATCCGAGTTTTTATTAGGAATTATATAATATATATACACAAGGTCATTTATTGAAGAGTTTAGCATCTAAACAGATATGCCTGAGAATATGTGGAAGAAAGGAGACATTCCTTTTATTTATAAATGGGAACAGAAGTAGACAGATACTAAAACTGTTTTTATGATTCTGGCATGAGCTCACGACTGGTGCTGAAATATAAGTCTTTTGTTCTCATTGCAACTCTTTAACTTAGAGTAGATGGCTTAGAGCAGCCCTATGGATACACTATAATGTTGTGCTCAGACTCTCAAAGCAACATAAAAGTGATTTGTACTGTCAGGACTGCTGTTGGACATCTGGGAAATCTAATTTGTAGGCTGGTGCATATGTCAAATGGGAGTTTATTTTTTAGCACAACTGTCATGCTTACCCAGAGATGGTAGAGATGTATCACAAAACCCTGATTCATCAAAGTACTTGAAAACAGGTATAATAATGACATGATCCTAAAATATTCTCTCACTTCTTTAGACCTTCTGAGGGGGTCAAGTGAGATGGAAGGACAGTTTGTGCTGATGTTGTAAATAAGTCATAAATCAGTCATATTTAGACCCAGTCGTCTCTTTGTGTACCATCTTTGGGGCTTCAACCCTGGAGTCTGATGCCTCTTGGTGGTCAGCCTTTTGCTACCTACCCTTCTTATCCTTCATGTCATATGTTTGATATTTAAATTGTTACTATGGTTTGGGATGCTTCCCTCAGTTATCAGAGTAGAACTTTAGTTATATTCACCTGCCCTGCTCATCACCAGGAATCCTGGTTTTCTCTGATTTAAAAAACAAAACAAAACCCTATTTTTGGATTTAAAAAAGTAACCCCAAATCCACATTGTTTCATGATTAAAATGATACTAATATATAGATACCACTAATATATAGATAGATAGATTAATATTCAGTTAGGTGATGACTACAGTAGAGCTGAGGTAGCTACCGATAAGCCCAATGAAAAAGCTGTGTACCTGGTTGAGAGAATAATAGGAGAGCTGAACAAAAAGAAGTGGAGCCTAGTGTCATGTAAGCCTGACTGATAGGCTGAGGAGGTCATTCTGGCACAGATCTTGAAGGGGAAAGGGGCTTCCTAGAGGGAAAGATTAGGCTCCTGTCAAAGCACTGCAGTCAGGAAGGTACCCTAAGGAACTGTGGAGGAAGTCAGCTTTCAGAAGAGAGGGTTGTAGCTGTGGAAAATGTATCCAGAGAGGGTTAGTTATGTTGGTATTAATTATACAAGGTGGCTTATGTGCAGGGATCCTGGGTTTTGCTGATTAAAAAGAACAACCAATTTTTTAATTAAAAAAAATAACCCCAAATCCACATTTTTACATAATTAAATGAAACACCACTAATATATATATTGGGAGTCCTGAAGCTCTTTAGCTCTACTATCTTGTCCCACTGTCAGCAATAGCAGTTGGGGACTCTTATACGAGGCAGCCATGTCCATAGACAAATCCATATACATTAGAATAATGTCTAAAGTGAAAAACTTTCCAGAACTTTACAAAGTTATCCCCCTACCATTCAGACATCCGCTGTATCACTCATAAACTGCTAACAGCACAGAATGAACTATTACAGAGGTGATGATGCCTCATGAAATATACACTGTTACCAGCCCCCTCTTTCAATCTCTTAAGCTATTAGCTCAGCTGCCTTAGATGATAGAATCACCAAATGAAGGAGGAAATATTTCAGTTAGCCAGGATCAAAACTACTTAGTCAATTACCAAGACTTTGCCTCTTACTAGCTGCATCTACATGAGATGCTTACTGTGTAGTAGCTTGTTACTACTGTGCAGTATTGTTGCATGGCATGAACCATGATGTGATGCTACTTGCATTCATAATAAGCTACTGTGCTGTTGTAACGAACTACTGTGCAGCCAACATCACCAGGAAGCCATGCAAAGACACTGCAGTGCATTAGCTGCAGCTACAGTGCAGCTATTTAGTACTCAGGTATGTAATTACTAAATGACTGTTTACCAACAACTGTGCAGTCAGTGTCTAGTGTAGACATGGCCTCTGTCAATGAAATGTCATGAGACCATGCACTGAGGTCATTATGAATCAAAGCAGGGACCCTAGAGGTCCATGTCAATTCAAAAAGAACAAAAAAAAAGCACCTTGGGGCTTCACAAGTCAGAACTAACACCTCTAACTTCATTTGGAAATCAACTAGGTACAGTCATGAAGTACAAGTATAACCTGCTCCCTGTGGGGAACTGCATTTAATGTAGAAGCTGTCAGATTATCCAATGGCCACATTTTGCTGAATAGGCTTCCGTTGAAGGCTCATGTGGTGTGCATTACATACATCTCTGATTTAGTTAATCTACACAGGTAAACATCTACCCTGCCTTGTGCACTACATCTATCATTCTAGTGCTTTTCCCAAGAAGTAAAATTCACTTTTACAAAGTAGGGTGATACTGAGCCCTAAAATACTCTCTTATGCCTTTGTCTTTTGATTTCTTTATTCTGCTTTCTCTCTAATATGCCATTTATAAAAGATGTCCTAATTTCTTTCTACCCATTTTCTTGAGGGCATGATCCTTCTGTTACATAGATTAATTGTGAGATTCTTGTTCCCCTAAAACTTTTTTACAAGTAATAGAACATTGCACATTTTTACATCATTATAAAAATCAAAATGTTCCAAAAGAAAATAAAAATGCTGATGATATAATTGTATATCAACTTAAAGGATAATTACACCATTGAAAAGCACATTTGAGAAATAAATCTCTTATGCTTTCATGGTAGTCAAGCAAAACTTTAGCATGTTACCAGGACCAGGATCAGAGAGAAAATGGGAATCCCACAAAATTGCAGAAAATAGCATGAAACAACAGTTCTATAGATTATATATATATATAATATATATAAATTATAAATTATATATATATAATTCTTAGCAGGAAAAGGTCATTTTGATCTCTCTCTCTCTCTCTCTCTCTTTCAATATAGATATAGAAAAGTTATTCATGAAAATAGTTAGGTGTTTGAATGTTCAAGCATCTCCCAGCAGTGACAACATGTAGGGGGTTCACAGGGCTGCACATGCACACCCTGAGAGCACCAGTGTACCCCCTGTCAGGCCACGCTCCCTGTTTAGCCGGCAGGCATGGGGGCAAGCAAGAGCACCGGCGCCCCACCATGAGCACTGGCTGGGGATCGGGGCCACCAGCAAAATTGGCCATACAGCTTCCAGAAGTGGCTGTGGCAGTTCTGGAAGTGGCATGACCACTTTTATGATGAGTAAGATCAGCCACAGGGACCCTCCTCCCAGTCGGTGGGACTGGCTGCCAGGGGACCACCCGCCCGCGCCCGGTTGCTGACTGGTGTTGGAGGGGGCATGTGCCCTCCTGACTTGAGAGGCATCAAACACCAATGTCTCCTAGTAATGGCACATGTTTATTTTTTAATATCAAGTATTATCTGCCAACCTGTAAAACCACATACACAAATTACATGGGTTTACTGTAGTAATACACTTTTTTAAAATAGTTATATTAGGAGCTTTGAAGTCACCATCCTTGAAAAGCTGAGAAACACTAATAAAAAAAAAATGAGGGCCAGCTGGCCCTCAACAAAACAAATGTTTGTCTAATGGTTGATCCTTTATCTAATGGTTGATGTATGATGCTTAGTGTGCATTTTCAGACAAAGTCTCTGAATTCAAACAATTTAAAATGTTTCAGAAACTAATTTAATGGTGGCTGTAGTGGTTAATACCCCAAACAATTTAACAATTCTTATTGCTTTTCCTTTTGTCAACTGTAATGAGTTACACAGATAATTGTAACTATAAGGTAAAAATGTAACTTGGGGAAGGAAATGAAATAAACTTTCAAGGAGACAATATATTTACACTCGATTTGAAAGCTTTCACCATATGAAGATGGAACTTCCTGCATATATTTTGTGTTTAGAATCCTCTGAGGCTTACTGAGAATGCAACTCCTAAGAAAAGGAGGTATGCATGAGACAGTGCTCATAGGCCAAATACATAATATGATGTCAGGCTTGTACCTTGATTTCAGCTGCATTTTTGAAATTTCACTCTCCTTTCTGTTTGTAGCGTGTTTATTTTTCACTTGAGCAAAAGGGATTACAAGCTTAGAGGAAACAGCTGGTATAATCAGGATAATCAGCTGTGAAAGTAATATGTGAGTAAAGTATGGGGTTTTTGCCAAGCACATTTCCTTTTCCCTTTACTATAGACTCCTCAGGTTTTTCCTTCTAGCCCAGAGGAAAAAGCACTCTTTAAACATACATTTTATCCTTCGTATGTAAGGAATGAGCCTTTGTAGTTACTTTCTTTTAAAATGTATATAGTTAGGCCAAATACTTTAGTTCTTACACAGGTAGATGGGAATTGAAGACAGAAGGAGATTTGCCAGAGTTTGAACTACACCATTTGGCTGTAGGATTTGGCTGAGATTCCGGAACATCAAAGAACAGTTTTGTGTTTGCAGCCCTTTTTTTTTTGTGAGTTTGTCTTCCACATTTTTAAAATTTCTTTGAATCTGAATAATATAATCAAAGACTTTAAGAAGTTTATTTGTAATGGAAGCCAACCATGGATCATAGGAAAACTCACACAGAGAAATAAAGCCTTGCTCTTGTAATTTTCTTTTATTTAGTAAAAGAAACCTAGAAATTTATATGGACAGCTAAGTTTTAAGTTCATGGAAGAAAACTTTATTAGAGTTTGTGTTTGTATATCCACATATAATGAATGCCTAAATACATAAAATTAACACTTGCCATCTTTAACAGTAGCAAAAGAATGTGTTCATCATACAAGTGATTTTCAGTAAGTGATAGCAATTCACGTTTGTTTTCCAGTTACAAAGATTGTTCTTGTAAGTGATTTGTCCCTACATATCAAAGGACAAAGTGGGTACATCCAGATGACAGTGCACGTGCACTTACTTAGGAATAAATATCAGTTGCACATAATTGTGCCACTATTACTTGTCCCTGAAGAATGCCCCTGGGTGTACAGTCCAGTGCGTAGCAAATTGCCCTGGGTCAGGTAGGGGAGGCTAGGGCCATCACCTGGGGTGGCTCCAGCAACCTTACCTGGGATCCTGGGGGCCTCCTGGGGCTGCAACAATGGTGATACAGGCATTCATAGCCTGGCCAGCAGCCAGAGCATGTGCTGCTCCACTTCTTTTAGACATTTTTTTAGATCCTGGAATTTCCTAGTCTGTAATTTTGGCTCTGCACTGAAAATAGGCAACCCAGAGAATTTTTTCATGTGTGCAACATGCATTTTTAATGCCTCAAAAGCCTTTGAGGTGCTGCAAATCACACAAGTGTGCTTGTCTGGATATGGCTACTGAGGCACATTGATTATCTAGGTCTCTGTCAGAGGCAAGGGTTTTGGGGGGTGCTGGCCACCACCATCATTCCTGTCTTATTTTTATGCAGATTCAGTTAGTACACTTACTTCCAGTCCTGAATCCAACAGGTATTGGGAAAGGACTAGGATTGTGGGGCTAGGCTCAGAGGAGAAGGACAGGCATATCTAGGTATCATGAGCATACTAATGGTATCTCACTACTAATCTCCCCATAGTCTCTCCCAGCAGTCTCATTTACACATTGAATAAGTGAAGAGCGAAAATGGAGCCTTGGGAAAACTCACAGGAAAGGTCTGGAGGAGACATCACCATCCTCTAGGACAACTCTACTAGAAAAGAGAAGAACCATTTTAGAGAGGTCCTGTAAATACCCACCAGGTCATGTAACTATTTTATCAACAACTTGTGGTTAGTTGATCAAAGTACAGTGTATGAAAAACTACAGAAATATCAAGTAAATTAACAAGGTATAAGTTCCCCTGACAATCTCCAGGCAAGGATCATTGGCAAAGGCCATGAGCACTGTCTTTGTGCTATATCCAGGATGAAAACCAGCCTGACAAGTTTCCAGGAAATCCATGGCATCTGGATGTCCTTGGAGCTGTTTGGCAACTACCCTTTCAATGACCTTCCCCAAAAAAGGGAGGCTGGAGACAGTGTAAGAGCTGAATGGGGAGTCAGTATTAAGTGATGGCTTCTTGGGCAGAGGCCAGACAGTCACAGACTTAAGAGGACCAAGGACCCTGCCCCCACAAAGGAAGGTACTGACAAACCCTCTTGGCAGTGGCCCTAGTCTCTCCTCTCCGATTTTACAAGCACATAGCCAGTTCACAGCCGGTCGCTTGCATCCCTCCAAGCATATCCTCTGTATCAGTGGGTGAAAGCAATTTAAAATGATTCATATAGGCAGGGCAAGACTTCACTTCCTCAACCCCATATTCTGAGTGCAGAAAAAGTGGTATTCACTAAGCTGTGCCAGATCCTGGTGATTTTGTTTCCAAAGTACATTGCAAACTCATGATAGCAAACTGAAGATGACTCACTTCCCAGGCAGATACAAGCTGGATTACCAGGCCTCTTAGTATCCAAAATAGTGCTGGGAAACACTTTGTAACTGCAATGATTATGGAGAAGAAAAGCTTATTTGCCACTGCTAGACCATGCCATCATCCCTTAAGAAAGATCTGTACCACATTGTTCTGCTTTGGTACAGGAGCCAACTGTGCTTCAGCCATCTACCATACTGCTTAAGATGCCCCAGTTCCCACACGTACCAAGGAAACTTGTTACAGCAGTGGAAACATATGCCTGGATGCTACTGTGTCTATGGCCAAGGTCTATGTGCTATTACCAAGGATCCCGGTTTTCTGTGATAAAAACAAACAAACGAAAAAAAACCCCATTTTTAAATTAACAAGTATTCCAAAATCCACATTTTTCTATGGCCAAAATGAGACACCACTATAGATCAATTGATCAATCAATAGATAGGGTGTTTCATTTTAATCGTGAAAAAATGTAGATTTTGTGTTACTTTCTTTAATCCAAAAAACTGGGGATTTTCTTTTTATTAGAGAAAACCAGGATCTTTGGTCATAAAGCCTGTGCTCAGGCACCTGTTTTTAGAGTCCAGTAAACTGATGAATTTCTTCCCAAGTGTTCTGTATTTGTTGTACCATTAGTAAGTATTTCAATGCTTCATCCATTTAATCTGAGAGTCTTTTTAAATCTAAAAATACAGCAACAATGGATTCTGAGTATTTTTTTTTCTAGAAAGTGGTTCTCCAGCATTCTGTGCCCCACCTTTCTCGTACTGAACCCTGTTACATAATACAATATAGCCTGATGCAAATCTAATGCAATGATGCAGAAATGTTAAAACAAGTTCAAATATGAATTTTTAAAAATACTTTTTTAATGGAGTGAAGCTTAAAATTAGTATATTTGTTTTAAATTAGCTTGGGAGGGTTGTTTGTTTTGTTTCCAAAGAAAAGAAAGCAGTTAATGATGGTAATATGTACATCTTTAACTGGTGAGCAAGATGTACAGATTTTGTATAGATTTCCCCCGTGACAATAAGGGACCAATATGAAGGGCAATTCATATAGGGGAATACAGGACTGCTATAATGAGCCAAATGGGACTGGGGCTTAGCTTGATCAGTGCCCTAGCTAGCTCTGGAAGGTATACTACACATGCTTTGAGGTGAAATGACTCTCTTCTTTTATTTTGAAGTTTATATTTTATTTTGAAATGTATATTATTTTTTCTATTATACCATTGTTATTATTTTGGGTTAAACCATTTAGTATAGTAAAATAAAACAGTATAATGTAAATCCTTAAAATCAAAACATGAAGAGAAAAATATATTTTATTATTATTATTATTTTATTTTGCAGTTAATTTTATTTTAATTAATATATTAATTTCATTTTAATTTGTGTATCTTCTTTTTTTCTATTTTTTCACTCTACTTCAGAATGAACTCATATCCTGGGTCTTGAAATACTTCATGAAAAGAAACTGTCCCCTGCCGTTTTTAACAAGAACGTTAACTGTAGTATGAAATATGGAAGTCAGACACAGCAGAGTTTGGGATTAATGTCTCATATTCTTGTATTATCTTGGAAGTTGTTGGAAACTCATTTTGTCACTACACCCCCACTGAAGGCTTGACATTGTGGTTTCCTAAGTTGTGAAAGTACATCATAAACTCTTATATAGAGTTTGGGGACTGCCATTTTGTTTTATTTTGTTTTTCTTTAAGCAGCAGTGAAGAGGAAGTTGGTTGAGTGAAGCATGGGTTAGACTCTCAATTCCTTTAAAATCCTATGCTCAATTTTCTGAATCCTTTACTGAATCTTTTAACATTAACAGTTTAGAATACAAATGCATTTCGAATTTACTTAGTTTTCTTCCCAACATTAAAAAAAAAAAAAAAAATCGAGAGAAAAAGGTGGAAAGTTCACCAAATAAGAGAAGTCTACTTTTGTTCAAAGAGAAAAGGATCTTTTTACTATAGGTCCTCCCCGCTGCTGGGTACATGAACGCCCACTGTGCTTCAGAGAATACCAGCTCTTTTTTTTTTTTTTCTAAATGGAGTGGACAGCTGCTCAGGGAAAGTGAGATTTATTAACAAATTGAAATATGCACCCTAATATAGCTGTAGAAACACAGAGTTATATCCTAGGAGAAAAGGGGAAAGCTTCAAGAGCCCTCTCAGTTTTCTGATATATCTATTTAAAGTGATTCTCAGGTTCTGTTTTTTTAAAGATTGTTTCTTACTGCAGGCTTGTTTCACCTCTTTCTAGGAGCAGAAGTTGGGCATGGGGGAAGGCAGCAGAAGAAGCAAATGGCAAGGTGAGTGCAGATAGCATGGGGGAGAGGCAGATAAGGAGCTCGCAGGCACTGGGGAGGGGTAGGCAGCTGAGGCAAGACAAGTGATGGGAGGAACAGGTAGCAAGGAGCAGGTGTCAGGCTACTTGGCTCCCCTACAGATTGCCACCTCCAATCTGTCCCTGTGCTGTTGCTTGCCTTGTTTCAGTAATGGGAAGCATAAATTTAAGATGCCTTCCCCAAAGAATTTGGTTCTAAAATCTAATTATTAGAGGGTCATCTTGGATTCAAATAATACAATAATTAATTACAAAGGAAGATATGGTTAGAGTGGAGTATAGCTTTTTGAATATGTATTGGTTAATATTTATATTATAAATCTCTTTAAAAATGAGGGTTTACTTTAGAACTGTTCATAAGCTATTTCTGGAAAATGAAACTCCCAGATACTTTCATAATCTTTTCATTTGTTACATTGTAGATATTACTTTATGTGTATTTATTCTTAAAATAGCATGGATTTTTTCCAGTGATTTTTATTTTTTAAATACTTTTTATATAATCATATATTAAAGTGTGCAAAACTGTAAGATACTGGTTACAGTTTGAGACCAGACTTTTAAAAAAATAGCTGCAGCAGTTATATGGGACAAAGGAAATGAAGACCTTCCTCATGAGAATAAACATACTTGAAAGTTAGACATTAAATCAAGCATGTCAAGGTACAAATATATGGCACCTGTCAAGTTGGCATTATCATAAATTTGACAAAATGGAAATTTGCCCCAAAGAGTGAAAGCCGATTCATGTACAGAGTCAGATAAAGCTTTCTCTTTGTATTATAAGAGTGAATAGAAGCGTCAGTTAAGATCGATGTCCAATTGTGCCAGGCAGGGTAAAAACATATAGGAAATAATGGCTATATCCACAAGATTTTTCAGTTCAAACCCCTGTCCTGGAACTGCTTTCAAATGACCATAACTACAAAAAACCTGTAAATTATTGGAACTTCCCCCATGACAGTTTTACAGATTTAGGCTTTAGAGAAAAGAGAGCATTTTAGTCAGGGAACAAAGTAACATCATATTAACTTTACAAACAGACAAAATTGAAAAAAATAACAACTTGCCCAAGGTGATCTAATAGGAACTGGGAAATAAATCTAGGTTCAAGAATCCTACTCCAGTGTTTTTACTGCAAAACAGTTTTCTTTTTATCTATTAAATTTCAAATGTCTTCTGTGCTATAGCTAGGAGACTATTTGTAAAATATATACTGATAAATAGGCACTAACCCTTAATGATATTCTGAAAATACATTAGATATTAGTTTTGGATTTGCCATGTCATTCTAAAGATTTCTAGTGCTGAAGGCATACAGAGTTCATTAGCTGTATTAGTCTGAAGTCAGGTGAAAGGCAGGGAAGAATAGCACCTTAGGCCTAGACCCCACATGCAGGGATATGTAGTTAATGGTGCTAGAAACTGCTTTCTAGCACCACAGACTACACATGGGGGGCATGCACAAACTGCAGTGCAGTGGCAAAATTTGCTAATGGGAAATCATGATATTAAAAAAAATACCCCAAACTCCAGGGAAAACAGCACAGAACATGTGTCAGTTGTGAGCACTAGAAGAAATGGATGGATGGCCATCCAGAGTAATATTGTCCAGGCTCTGTGCTGCTGGATCTTCATCCCTGCCAAACCAAGATACCAGGTAATACTTCTGGGACCAGCGCACTCTGCCCTCCCACTACCTGGGACAATTTGCTTCACACCAAAGCACATGTGCAAGGGTGTGCAATGATGCACAAAGCAGAGACATAGATTTGTGCTGCTGCTATTTGTGTCTCTATGGCTGGATCCAGATGTGCAGGCATGCATGGTTTGGGGCATGGTATTTCATGTTAAGGTTCGCCCTACACTGCTAATTTGCAGTGCTCTGGCAAAATTTGCTACTAGGATTTCCTGGTAGCAAAAAACAAAACAAAACAACACAAAACCCAGAAAAGATAAGGTGGCACAAAGCATTCCAAAGTGCCATGTGCCTGTACAAATGCAGAGACTGGGAGCAGGCAGCCCAGGACTGCCTACTCCCTCATCTCTGAATGCTGTGGATCTCCCATGCTGCAACACCCTGTGTCCCACCCAGCTGGGGAGTAGCACATGGAGAAGTAGGGGATGGAGCAGACAACCTTGGCTGGGGCACAGGGTGACTTGAGATGGGGGAGCAGGAAGCTCCCATACTGAGGCATGTGGAGACAAGACAGTAGCCAGCCCAGGGCTGCCTGCTCCCCTGACTTGAGACACTCTTCACCTTAGTCAGCCAGGGAGTGGCTTCCTGGGGTGCAGGATCCCTCAGAGCAGGGGCTCCACAGGGAGACAGGAGCAGGAAGCCCTGACCAGTCTTCTCCCCTGTCCTCATGTGCTGCTTCCTGTCTAGCTGGAGTAAGGAGTGCCTCAGTGTGGGTACTGCCTGCTGACTAGCCCCACACTGAGGCACCTATACACCCTCCCCCCTACCCCACCAGCAGAACATAGAGAAGCAGGATACATTGTGACCATGTTCAGGTATGCACTGCAGCACAAAGTATTGGCACAAATTTGTGCCACTACTATTTGTGCTGCTGAAAATGGACACCCCTTCTCATGTGGATGTGGCCTACAAGTGCATGTCCCTGCATATGGTAACCTACTTTTAGAGACTTACTGGCTTAGTCAGCCCTGAGTTTTCATAGACAACAATCTAGAATTTCTAGAATCTGACAAAGTAAGTTATTGCTTATGAAAGCTCAGGAATATTTCAACAGTTAGTCTCCAAGGTGCTGCCCTTATTCTGCTAACAGGAAATAAAAAAAAAATCTTGAATAAACTATTGGAATTAAGCACAGCATTTAGGATCAGCAAAAGTGAAATAAACATTATTGTAGAAATTCTGAAGCATGCAGCTGGAGAATACTAATAGACTGTATATATTTGTTATAAAGGTATTTGAACCTGTAGACAGCCCAAGATAATGTTCTTGGCCACAGGTCACCAGTCAAGCATCAACCAGTCTCCTCTCTGGCCATCGTGTATATTACTGTACATGTTCTATTGTACATAGCAGGGTGAATGCTTATGGTTAGGGACAGAAGTTACATGTAAACCAATTTAAGTGATCATAAACTTGTTTAAACCTGTAACAGAACCAATTTCAGTGATTATAAACCCATTTCAAAATGGTCAACATTGGTTTAAGATAAACTCAATGTAGTATCAGACTTAACTAATTGATATCCAATAGGTTTATAGAACTTCTGTCCCAGACCCCTTCCTGATTTAAGTTAAATCAGAGTCCCCCAGCATGCTTTTCAACCCTGGGCTTGGCTGTGCTCTCTGCTTCAGAGAGCAGAGCTGAGCCCCTCCTCTCTGTTCATTAGCTGAAGCAGGGGTCAAGGCATGGCCAAGACACCAGCCTAGCATAGCCACCTGAAGTAAAGGGGGCAGGGAGGGGGTTTATTCTACACCTCCCTTCCTTTCTCTCTCCCTCTCTCCATGGGGAACCCCAGTTGGAGTCTGCCTGGCTGGGGACAAGCAGCAGAGGCAGAAGTCAGGGATAGCAGATCCCATATATTGTACCCCAATGGGAGAGGGTATGGAGGGCAAAGTAAACCACCTCCCTTCCCTTTCACTTCAGAGGGTCATACTGGCCAGAATCTGACCCTAACCCTGCCCTTGCCAGTAGGCAGAGAGCAGGGAGTGAACCTGACAAGGGCAGCTCCACCTTGGCCAACCTAACTCCCGCTGGGGCACCCCAGAGGTGAGCAGGGCAGAGGGAAGGAAGGAGGGAATAAATCCTCTACCTACCACCTTTTCCTCAGGTGGCCATGCTGGGCCTGCACCTCTAAAGCAGTGAGGGGGGATGGACCCTGACAATGGATGCTGTACCCTGGTCAGGCAGACCCTGGCTGGAGTCTTGGGAGATAGGGAAAGAGGGGAGGAAAGAGGGAATAAACCCCCTCCCAGTCCCCTTTGCTTTAGGGGATCATGCCAGACTGGGGACTGGCTGGGAGCTGGGGTCGGGCCGTGCTCCTTCCCCCTCCCCTCCCAGAAGCCTGGCAAGGACTTCTTCCCTTCTCCCCCTTCAGGTACATCCTAGTTGAAAAACAAGACAATTCTTGGGGGTGGGGGTTAAGTAGTTTTATAGCCCATCTAACTTGTTAACTGAGGAGAAGTTTTCCAATTTATGTATCAGGAAAGACTGAAAAAGCCTGCTTGAAGTCCCATTGGTCTAAAGAGTGGTTCAGAAAAACCCTTGATCCCTTTCTTCTCAAATATTTAGCAGCTTATATTTGCTGCTATTATCTCTGACAAGCAGCTACGACTGCCCATAGGAAGTAAAGAATAAATACAAATGAGGAACTAGGATGGCTGTAAGTGCTATATTTACTCTAGGTTCTTATAGGTAGGCGTGGGGTAGGGGAATGCCAGTGAGAAGCAGATACTTCTCTGTGTAGCAGCTGGGATGGTATGTGATCCCAAGCCCATTGTCTGAGAGGCCTGTGGGATGGGAGATGGACTCTGGGCCAGCAGAGGAAGGTTGCAGGGTGGGAGACATGACCAAAGCGGATGCTGCGGACTCCTAGCTCTCCCACACAGTACCCCCAGCCCTTCATCCATTTCTCCTGGTACCCATTCTCCCCCTTTGAGAACCCCAGATCTGGGGCTTATGTCATGCATCTGGCCTGAACTGAAGAGCTGCTTATCCCTGCCAAGGCTGTACTGCTCCCCATACTGGAACCCAGGTCAGGAGTAGGGCCACGGGGAGTGGAACAGTTTCCTCCTGGGCCACATTGTTAGTGAGTAGATGAGCTGGGGCTGTCACGCTCTGCTGCCAGATGATGTTCCAGTGACAGCCTGGTCTGGCCAGTTAGTGAAACATGCTCTCTCCCTCCCTCCCTTCCCCGTGCTCCCCCACCCCCGTTTTGAGTGTTCTATCAGGTCCTGGGCACCCCAGTCACACCCTGCAGAGAGGGCCCCACCAGATGCCTTCCTGCCTTTTCAGATCACAGGACAGAAGCTCCCACATGCCATATCTCCTGTCCTGATGCCCCTTCTATTCCTGTTGTCCCAGGGAAGATTCTGCAGTGGGGCTTGCCTATAGAGTGGGGCTGGGCAGCATCTTGTCCCACTACTCCTGCTTGGGAGGTCTATAGGCTGTGTGGGAGGTAGTACTGGTGCCAGTCAGGGGTGCCATAGGTGGACCCCGAGTGGCCTATGACTCTTGCATAAACTCCATATCTTGGCACTACAACTCTTTCAGCTCTGTAATGGTGTGGGTTGTCTCCTCCAAACAACAGGTAACCATCTATAGTCCCTGGCCATGTGCCTCAGCAGCCTTTTCCTGCTCCTCAACAGCCCATTCCTGTGCTTCTGCAGCCCGGGTGTAAGAATCCCCCAGTCTGTTCATTTCTTACCTCCATTTCTCAAGTCCTTTCTCATGCTGGTTCTTCAGCTTCTGTCACCAGAAGTCTGTCGTGCATGTCTTGAACTCAGAGGCTGTGACTGGATCTCTTCCTTCCCTTGCCAGCACCTTCTACACACCTCTCTCGTGCACGCTGTAAGTTTTCAGCTACCCAGCTTTTGGGCATCATTCCAGCCATTGTAAGCTAGTCCCCCATGCACAGCTGAGAAGTCTGCAAACAAGAGAAACACAGAGCCTTTGTGTGAGATTCCAACTTTAGTATTAAAAATGAAGTATAAAGAGATGTATTTTGGACCCTCTCGTCACTCACCTGGACACTCACACAGACACACTGAAGAAGTTATTGTGGATGCCATGGACTTCTGGCTCCCCCGTATAGGGCCCCCAGCCCCTCAGTCCCCACCCCCAGGATGTAGTCTCCCCCTTTGAGGAACCCAGACACATGGTCCGTCTCCTACCTGGACCCTTTCCATACCCAAGTCCAGGAGTCATGCAGAGGCAGCAGAAACCAGGTGTCCTAGCTTTGCTGTGAGAATGGGCAGCACCAGCAGTGGGACAGAGAAGGGTTGCTGAGGAGGTAGAGCCTAGGCTTCTCTGCAGGCACTAAAGTGGGAAATTCCTCTGCTCCTGAACCAGGGGACCCTGTTTCCTGCAGGGACTCAGACTATCCCCAGAGTGGGAAGGGAATGACCACACCATGTGGGGCTCTTACAATGTCACCTTTCCTCATCCTTCGTTTACAGAAGAGTTGTCTCAGCCCAAGCTTCCTGCAGGAGCAGCACCTAGGTACTAACATTGCTTGTGTGAGACACAGTTGGTACAGTGTGGTCCTTACCCTTGCCCACCCCCACACTTTGTTTTCAGAAGAGGAATTTTGGCCCTGCATCCTTAAGGATATGTGTCTATACTGCCCTAACATTCCCCAGGTGACAGTCAGTCAGGCCTGGAAGGATGAACTTTTCTAGTTCTCCTGGGAGAACCCCAGTCAATATGCTATGATCCTGCTGCTGGACATGGTCCCCTGGGAGCATCTTGAGAGTTGAAGAAGATCCATCTGCTTTGATGGCATGCTGGAAAAGTGCTGTTGCACAATTTGCCAGCCTTTCCAGGTGTGCAACCCAGGAATCACTCTGGCTGCAAAAGTAGAATGGCTGAGATAACAGCTAACACATGGGACTTCTGCCATCACATCTATCTATGTCTTGAACTGTCTTAGACTGAGGAGGAGGCAAGACTTGGGGATGGGGGGGGGAGAGTTGCAAGAGGGATTTGTTTTCATTCCTACTGTATCACAACTGTGGCAGTTCTCATACATAGGTACATATTATCTCCTGTATCTGACCTCAGAGTGCTACCTGCCAGCCATGCCTGTGGTGATGCCAACTGGGGTGGGGCATGCACCAACAGTTGTAACTGCTTTTTACATTTTGCCTGAAGACCTCAAGGTCTGCCTCCAGGCCCCAGACCTCTTATTGATGTCATTTACATGGTAATACTAATTCTTCATTACCTTGGACTTGGCATGTAACTGTGATCAGTGCAAAAAGCAGGACAGGGAACTGAGTTCCTGTTCCCAGTTCCCATCTGCTGAGTGAGTCCCTCTTCAGATTCCTGGCACAGGTCTCACTGAGGACTTAGCCAGGCCTCCTTGCAGCAGGGAGGGCTACTTTCCCCCAGCTGAAGACAGAAGTGGCAGCCTGAGTTCCCTGAGCCACTTTTCACCATACTGGAAACTCTTGTGGAAAGGGAGTCCTCCTGTGCTGACATAAGCCTGGCCCTGCTCCCAGCAAAAGCCAACCATGAAGCTGATGGTAGTGGGGGAGTCCACCCAACAGGGTGGCTCCTTTTCCACCATCTTATATACCAAATTTCCAAAGAGTGAAAACCAGTACAGGGAACATCCGATGCCACTGCTGATTTCAGATGGGGGAAGCGAGCCACCCTCTCCTTGAGGATTCCTCTGCAATTTGCTGGCTGGGATCTGAGAAGAGGGCCTGTAGCAGAGAAAGCTCCTTTCCTCCCTCCCCCATCAGCCTCTCTGCTGACAGTTCCCAACTGTCAGGGGGTCAGGCACTAGTGGTGGGGGCACACCTGGGAGGCAGACAGAATCATCCCTCACCTGCTGACCTTGACCAGTGCAGTAAACCATTCCCCACCACCAGCACCACCAAAAAGCACATGTCTGTTTGGTTGGAATGTACTCTAGCTTTTGCATTCTAAATAAGGTGTGATACAGTGCTTTCTACCAGGGACTTTTTGAACATCTGTACTTAAACAGTGAGACCAACTTAGTTATAACCCTAAAAAAAAAAAAAGAAAGAAAGAAAAAAATCCTGTCCTGAATTTAGGCAGATCCCTGCTGTGAGTGCTGGCTGGATCCCATTCTGAGGTGTCACATTGCAACATCCCATCTGAGAGAGACCTGAATCTGAGCCCAGCGTTCTACTATGGGTTGAAATACCTAAAAGTCATATTCTGGATGTCTCTCCAGGGTAAATTAAAGTTACCGCGACAAAGTTGATACATTTAAACAAGAAAGAAAATTAAATTGTATCAATTATATATCTCAAAAAACAAATGACTAAAAGCTTTCTAAATGCTTGTATCTTCTGAGCTGATTAAAGTTGTGTGTACTAACTTGTCATGTCTGGAATCTTTATGTATTTCACTCTTCTGTCATCTGTCATTGTATCTTTCCAACAACTTGAATGTTTCAGAAGTAAAATGTATAGAACTTCATGGGTTGATGTTCAAATAACAGCCTTGTAGAAATTTGCATTCAATCAGTGTGATATAGTACAGGTGGGAAATGAGTAAAGTCATATAACTCCATAATTCTTTTCTGTAAGTGCTATATATTTTTCTTTAGACTTGCATATGAATTTAGAAAAGTCGTATCTAGCAAATGAATTGTACAAAGGGTATCTGAAAGTACCATATGGATAGAAAATGGCTACTTTCAGAGTTGCTGATGTCACATAGCTCAAATTACCTGGCAGGGGAAATACCATGGCCAAGAAGGTGATTTTCCCAAGGTGAGGCTCACCCATTGCACTCCGGGTGTGCTGACTGCTGAAACTTCCCCAAAGTGGGGAAACTCACCTGCATAATATGTGGTAGTGGGAGACTACATTTGCACTATCCCTACAGCAAAAAAAAAAAAAAAAAATCTTGCTTTTATGCTTTCTTTATGTCTTTCAAAATGGCCAATGACAGGTGTGTTTGCTCAGAGCTCTAAAGGGCAGCAGGAAGGGTTGGGGTTTGCTCCAGTCCATGTATTTCCTGACTGATGGGCAGTGTTATAAGATCTCCTCACCGCTGGGGACACCTCATGCTTTCACTGTGGTAGCAGGTCCCACCTGGCTACTCAGTGCCAAAGAAGAGCCAGCCATGATGGCTCATGAAACTCCATCAGGTGATGGGAAAGGGCTTAACTCCCAGTCACTCCCCTTTTTATCAGAGTGAGCTATCTTTGTGGTGGTGGACCCTGCCCCCCACCTTTCTTCCTCCCTCAAGGGAGAGCAAGTTCAAGATAAAAAGGGGTCTTCTAAAAAAGCCTCCTTATCCCCTCAAGACCTCCCACCACTTCGATAGGAGCAGAGGTTAGTGAGCAGAGTCCTTCTTCTGTGCCTGCTTCCTTGGCATCCCCACCATACCCTGTAGTATTTGGAGGTGACCTAGGGATAGGGGAGATGGTGGGGGAGTCCAGTTGGCCCTCCCTCTGCCTATCAGATCCTTGAGCTTGCTGAGGTCAACATGGAGGTTGGATCTTTTGGGAGTCGCAAGCAGCTCCTAGAGCAAGACTGTCCAGCCTAGAAGAGCACGTCACCCAAGACATCAGGGACTGATGTGTCCCCCAGGACCACTCAGGCAATGCTACTCCCACAGGGCCTGAAGCTGAGAGTCCTGGTGAGGGGTCAAGTGGCCCTCTAGGGGTTCAACAGTTCTTGGTGCCTGATGTGTACAGCTTCTCCTCCTCAGAGTTGGACTTTGATTCTGCCTCTCAGGAGGAGTTGACAGAAGTCCTGCCTCAGAAGGTAGCTGCCTCATTTCAGCTAAGCTGCCACCCTCAATAGGGAGCATCCCCACCCCTGGAGGTGGAACCTGTCCTGCTTCTGAGGAACCTCCCTGTGTCAGTTACTCTGTTGAAATCCTTATTGAGTTTCTTGACCAGACCAAGCACCATTGGAGGGTTGCAGAGCATATACATAAATAGTTCCCATAACCTAAGGCATTTGTGGTGTCTGCTAAGGCTGCAGCAGCAGTACTGCACTCCAATCCAGGAACTCAGCATTATAGTTTTCACCTTAGCAAACTTGTGGGTGATGTTGGGCACTTGTTATGAGAAGCACCAGCTGGGGAATTGTAGGCCTGGTCTTTCCCTGTCCTGCATGTGTGATCCTCGGTTGTTTCTGTCTCTGTTTTTTTGGCTTTGCCTGTCCCCCTTCTACACCCTTCACACTTAATACCTATGGCTGCAGAGACCCATGAAGAGGACAGCACTCTTTGTTTTCCTGCACCAAAAAAGGCTGGACATCACCTTTCTGCAGGAAACACACACCGATATAGCTAATCAAGCTGTCTGGTATGCTGCCTGGAATAGCCACAGTTTCTTGAGTCGTGGCACCTTCTTCAGTGCAGGGGTCATAATCCTTCTCTCACCACAGCTAACACCTAACTCAGCAGTAGCCCACGAGGTCATCCCTGGTCACCTGCTCACCATTTGCATCCTGTTCATGAAACATTGCCTGCTCCCAATGAACATCTATGTGTCCACTGCCAAACTAGAATGAACAGCCTTCATTGAGTCCCTGGCAAACTTCTTGAGGAGTGCAGCTGATAGTCATGACCTTCTTCTGGGTGGGGACTTTAATTGCATAGTTGATGCATGTGTTGACCCAGAATGGGCTTGCAGCCCCATCCATCCTCAGCCTGGAAGCTGTGTACCACTTTGGAAGCAGCAGACCTTGTCTGCACACTTGGACACCCATCAGAGGCATACCTGTCCTCATAGCCCTATTCTGCCTGTGCTGAAGCAGACGTGTGAACACGTGTGTGAACTTCCAAGTGTGTCCTATGACTGCCAGTGGCATCTCCATGATGTGCCTTGACTGCCTGTACATCACTAAACACCACCTACCACTCCAGTACAGCAGCCGCATTGCCCCAGCAGGACTATCACATCACAGATTAGTTTCTTGTACTCTGAGTCTTTCTGGCAGAACACATTTCTGGGTGACCTACTGGTGCCTCAACACTAGTCTATTGCAGGACACTCACTTCTATGACTGCTTTCCTCACTTCTGGCTATCATGGAAGGCCACAAAAGCTACATTCCCCTCCTGAAAGCAGTAGTGGGATGTGGGAAAGTTGCAGATTAGAGTTTTCTGTCAGTAACACATGCAGTTGGCAACAAGAGAGCTCCACCTCCATGTTTGGGAGTTGGAGGAGGATGTGGCTCAGCTTGAGGTGTCCCTGTATGATGCTGGCAGTGATGCAGAGATGCCTGAGAGTCTTAAGGAAGCAACATCTGCAAGCAACATCTGCAGGAGCTGGCAGAGAGTGTAACCTGGTGTGTGAAAGTCAGTGTCTGCTGCCAAGAACTGGCAGAGACCAATATCCAGTCCCACTTTTTCTTCAGCCTTGAGAAACGGTGAGCTGTGTGGAAGGTCATTGACCATCATAGGAGCTGAGATGGCCAAACACTCACAAATCCTATTAAGATCCAATGCCATGCCATTGCCTTCTACCAGGAACTGTTTGCAGCTGAACCGATTTGCCTAGAATCTGCTAAGCACTAACATGATGGCCTGCTTAGTCGTTGCTCATCAGAGGCTGACCGTCTTGAACGATAACTGTCTTTGGAGGAACTAATGGCTACTGTCACGGATCTCACCTAGGGCAAAGCCCCGGGCATTGATGGGTTGCCTGCCAAGTTTTATAAGACCTTCTGGCCTCTCCTCAGCTCCTGCCTTGTGAGTGTCTTTCATGAGTCTTGTGCACTAGACAATGCCAACCAGCTGCTTCTGAGTAGTACTCACCCTTCTGACTAATAAAGGAGACTTGGCTGTATCAAGAACTGGTGCCCAGTGCCCCCCTTGTGTGCCAATTACAAGATCCTGGCCGAGGCTTTGGCCAACCAACTGTACACCATTATGACTTCAATCATCGGCCCTGAGCAGAGCTACTGCATGCTGGGCAGAACCATCCAGGACAATCTATTCCTGCTTTAAGACTTGCTGATGGCTGTAGACCTCTGTGGTCTCAACATTGGGCTTGTCTCCTTGGACCAGGAGAAAGTCTTCAACTAGGTTAGCCATGAATATTTGTTTTGAACCCTACAGGCCTTTGGCTTTGGCCCATTTTTACCTCTACCACCCTCCGGTCCTGTACTGGGACATTTTGAACCTCCTGAAAGTGAATGACATGCTCTGTGCCCCATTTCCAGCCTGCAGAGGCATATGCCAGGGCTTTCCTGTATCAGAAAAGCTGTACACATTGTCCATTGAGCCCCTACTCCGTGCACTGTAGTGGTGCCTGACTGAACTAACTCTTCCATCAGCCTCTGGCTTAATGGGCTTCTCCTCGGTCAGGCTGATGGCAAATACAGATGATGTGACTGTCCTCATTAGCACCCAGGGTGACATCCAGTCCTTGGTTAACTGCCCACAGGCCTATGAGCATGCTCCTTCAGCTCATGTGAACCGGACCAAAAGTGAGACCCTCCTTCTTGGGCTCTGGGTCAACCCCCTCCCCTGCCCAACTTGCCCAAGGGTCTTACCTGGCACCGAGAGGACCTCAAGGCCCTGGGGGGTGTTCCTCGGGCCATAGGTCTTCTCAGCACAGAACTGGGAAGTGCTGAGGTGGAGCGATGCCTGGAGCAATGGCTTTGGCATCTGCCCAGCCTCCCCTACCACAGGCAGGTCCTCATTGTCAACAACCTGTCAACATTGTCAACAACCAGGACCACAGGCAGGTCCTCATTGTCAGCAGCTGTGATGTTGTGGCACTGTTGCACTGTGTTGGACCCCACAGTGGACCTGCTTGAGAAGCTCTACTGGCTTTTTGTCGACTTCTTTTGGGATGGGAATCACTGGCTCCCCCAAGCCATTCTTTATTTATCAATGTCCAAGGTGGGGGCAGGGTTTAGTTGACCTGGATCATGCTTTACAAGCCCCCCATTTCCAAAAAAAAGAGTGATCTCCAATGGTGGTTGCTACATGGAATACTGGACACCAGCACTCTTGTCCACCACATGGACAGTGGCCTGTATCAGTGGCCTGTCCCTTTTGTCTGGTGGGAGTGGAGGAAGACCTTAACCATGCCTTCCTCCAATGCCCCAGCTGTCACTGATATTTGTTGTCCTTAGTTCTTTGCTTGAGGCACTAGGTTTGGACCTTGTAGAGGCCACCTACTCATTTTCCTTTACATACCATGTGGCACATGGGGGTATCACCTGGCTGGACAGCTTCTTACTTGGCCACCCTCAAGTGCCACAGGAACAAGCTTGACAGGGCCAGCTTAGATGATGCCCTGATACTCTTCCAGTTATTGGTACGGGTACCCCTACCACTGGAGTTTAAGCACTCTGTACTCCAGCAGATGGTCCCCGCCTTCCAGGTACATTGGGCAATTCAGAGGGTGCTCTGCAGTGTCGAGGGTGGCCATTTAGTCCTTGCACTGTGATACTACTTTTGCTAGGGTACCCACAGGGGTCTGAGTGGGATGATGTTGTACTGGATGCTTTAGTGTTTTAGACTGCGAGGGCAGGCTGAAGCCCCAGGCTCTACCTGTTGTATCAAGGTCCCTACATGGGCCGTATTTTATTTTTCCTTGTTAGATTGTTACCCCCTTTTCCCTTTAATAACCCTTTATAAAAAAAAGAAGTCTTTCTTTCAAGATGGCCACCGACAGGTGAAGCCCTTCTGATCTCCTGCACCTTAGGTGCCTTCTGCGCATTCCCCCACATGCCCTGCCCCCCATTCCTTTCCCCATGCCCCCAAAACCTTGTCTTTCCCCAGCCTGTGATTGGGGATCCCCTCCCTTCCCCTCTCCCCCATTTCCTGAGCTTTTTTCCCCTGGGATCTGGCAGCCTCATTTGCCTCTGCCCCTCCCCCACCCTGCCTGAACTCTCCTTTTGTCCTTTTGATTCCTGCTGCAGAGCCCCTTACCTTGTTCTCTACCATCTCCTCCTGCCTTAGGGCTTGCTTTCATCCCCTTCAGGGTTGCTCTACCCCTGCTCAGGCCAATTTTGGGGCTGTTTCAGCCCCCTCCCAGTCCCAGTCCCTAGCGTCAGCCTGAGGCTTCTTTTTTTTTCCTCCCCTCCTGTGGGAGAGTTAACCCTCTCCTACCCGGGATGGCTGCCAGCAGCCAGGACACTTGGCATGGGGATGTCTCTGTGGACCTTCCCCTCAGCATTGGCCTGCAGGTGCACACCCTTCTCCATGTCAGGGTGGAGGACTGTGCCAGGGTTTTAGCCTGGCCATTGAGGGTGCTTTCACCAGTCTCTCTGGGAGGTCTTCTTCCAGAGTAGAGCCCCACTGATTCTTGGTCAGCAACATCCAGCTTCTGCTGGAGAAACCCCCCTAGGTGGCCCCCAGCAATGGAGGCCTCTCTGACCTCTTCAACCAGACCAAGGGTCAGAGGAGTGTGGCAGAGAGTATCTGGCAATGGTGCCCAGACCCCGCATGGTTTGTCTGTGCCACTAGTGACATGGCGAGGCTCATGCGCCAGGACCTGGGCATGCATCAACATGCCTTCCATCTTGAGAAGCTGGTGACCCAGGTGAGGGATGTGTGGGGCCAAGGTGGGCCCATGGAATAGGTAGGGCAACAATAGGCCTTCCCTTGTCTCTGCAGTTTTTGCCTGGATCTGTCACCTTCTCTCCTATCTGTACCCTACCTACCCTTCCTCTCTATTCTCCTGCTTATGGCAGTTACCACAATTGCCTTGCTAAATACCAATGGCTGCAGAGACCTGGTGAAATGGACGGCCATCCTGGAGGGCTTGCAGCAAAAGTGGCTGGCAATCACCTTCCTCCAGGAGATGCACAGTGATGTACACATTCAAGTTGACTGACATGCTGCCTGGAGAGGTTGTTTGTTTCTGAGCCACAGCACCAACCTCAGCACAGGAGTGGTGACCCTCCTCTCGCCGCAGCTGCAGTACTACTTGGCGGTGGCAGGAGAGGTCATCCCTGGCCAGCTGCTGACTGTCCACTTCACCCTGGCAGACCAGAGCTTGCTCCTCATCAACGTCTATGTGCCCACTGACGGGAGAGAGAGGGTAGCCTTTCTAGAGACCCTTAGTGACCTCGTGCATGATGCCAGCAAGAACGATGACCTGCTCCTCATGGGCAGAGACGTCAACTGCACTGTTGAGGTGCTGCTAGACTGGGCAGAACCGAACCCGCACCTTCCTTTGGCCCGCAAGCTACAGTCCATGCTGGAGGTGACGGATCTCATCAACGACTGGTGGGTTCTCCATGCTGACGCACACAAATACACTTGGGCAAAGATGAGTTTCAGCGGGATCACCATGGCCCACCTTGACCACTTGTACATTGTACAGCACCATCTGCTATTACTGTGTGGCAGCTGCATCATCCCATCAGGCCTCTTGGAGCATGCCCTGGTCTGCTGTGAACTGAGCCTGCCTGGCAGAGCAGGCACGTGGGCCCCTTACTGGTGCCTCAACATCAGCCTGCTGCAGGACACCCATTTCAGTGACTGCTTAGCCCACCTCTGGAGGAACTGGGAGGCTGTGTGAGCAGACTACTCCTCCTGGCAGCTGTGGTGGGTCATGGGGAAGATCCAGATCCAGACATTCTGCCAGCAGTATTCCCAGCTGGCGGCAAGCAAGATCCGCCACCGCACCCAGGAGCTGGAGAAGGACATGGAGGAGCTTGAGGCAGCCCTGTTCTGCATGGCCAATGACACGGTACTACGTGAAAGCCTACAGTCCCACAAGAAATGCCTGTGGGAGCTGGCAGAGGGTGCAGCCTATGGCACACAGGTCCGTGCCCGCTGCCAGGAGCTGGCAGAGGCCAATGCTCCAAACAGCTTCTTTTTTGGCCTGGAGAGACGGCAGCTTTGGCAAAGACCATCTCAAAACCCCAGAGGAACCACTGCTCACAGACCCAGGTGAAGTGTGGGGGCATGCCGTCACCTTCTATTGGGACTTGTTTGCGGCTAAGCCCATTTGTCTGCCAACTGCTCAGCAGCTGCATAAGGAACTGCCACACCTTGGCACTTCACAGGTCAAGGCCCTGGAGTGCAAATTCTCCCTAGCAGAGCTCAAGGCTACTATGGGAGGGCTTGCCTCAGGCAGAGAACTGGACCTTGATGGACTGCCCGTGGAATTTTACAAAGCCTTCTGGCACCTTCTTGGGCCCAGCCTCCCCTGTGTCTTCTGCGAGAGCCTTGCCAACAGGACCCTGCTGACCAGCTGCAGCCAGATAGTGCTCACCTTGCTGTCCAAGAAGGGGGACCTCGACTGCCTTAAGAACTGGCAGCCTGTCTCCCTTCTGTGTGCCAACTATAAGATCCTGGCCAAGGTGCTGACAAACCATCTCTGCACTGTCATGGCCTCCGTCATTGGGCCTGAGCAGAGCTACAGTGTGCTGGGCAGGACCATCCAGGACAACCTATTTCTGCTGTGTGACCTGCTCCTGGCTGTGGAGCTGTTTGGCCTGGATATCAGCTTGGTCTTCCTAGACCAGGAGAAGGCCTTCGATTGCGTCGACCACCGGTACCTGGCTGACACCCTCAAGGCTTTTGGCTTTGGGACACTTTTCACCATGGCACTCTGGGTCCTGTACCATGACGCCTCCAGCCTGCTCAAGGTGAATGGCTTGCTGTGCTCCACATTCTTGATGTGTCACAGCATACGCTAGGACTGACCCCAGTCAGACATGCTGTATGTTCTGGCCATCAAACTGCTGCTACATGCCCTGCACCAACTCCTGACCAGCCCAGCCCTACCACCAGCACCGGGCCTGACCACCGGCCCCCCCAGTTCGGCTGATAGAGTACGCGGACAATGTGACAGTCTTCCTGGGCAACCAGAAGGATGTGCGGGCCCTGGTGGACTGCCAACTCACTGCAAGCTTGTTACATTGTACCACATCAACTGGGGCAAGAGCAATATGCTCCTGCTTGGGACGTGGGGTGACAAACTATCTTTGGACCTGCTGGTAGGCCTCACCAAGCACCAGGAAGGCCTCAAAGCCCTGGAAGTGTTCCTGGGGCCACTGGTTTTTGCAGCCCGCAACTAGAAGGACCTAGCGGAGGGAGTGGAGACCCACCTTCAGCGCTGGTGCTGGCACTTGCCCGCCCTCTCTTACCACAGCGGGGTCCTCATCACCAACAACCTGGTGGCGGCGACCCTATGGCACAGTTGCATGGTGCTAGACCCTCCACCAGAGCTACTGGAGAGACTGCAGCAGGTCCTAGTGAACTTCCTGTGTGATGGACGCCACTGGCTCCCACGAGCTGCCCTCTACCTGCCCACCAGCGAGGGGGGCTAGGGCCTGATTGACCTGGCCAGCAGTGTGGCCATCTACTGGCTGCAAGTCCTTCAATGGCTCCTGTATGCTGAGGCCCACCTCCCATGGTGGCAGCTGGTGTGCTGATTCCTGCAGTGAGTTGGGGGGCCTCAGCTTTGACCAGGAGCTGTTTCTGTTGGACCTCACCTTCCTAAATGGGGTGGTCCTTCCCCCATTCTACTGCAGCATGGTGCGGGCCTGGTGGGCTGCCTTCCATCTCTGTCCCCAGGCCAGGCACCTGCAGTTCCCGCAACTGCTTTGAGAGCCCCTGGTCTACAACCTGGCTATGCAGTATGTGGTGTTGAGCCTGGCCTCCGCCAGCCTCATGGCTGCTCTCATCGAGGTGCACACCACCTGCCTGGGGAACATCCTGGACCCTGCTCAGTCAGACTGGCTATCACCCAAAGCCCTGGCTGCTGGTCTGTCACTGTGCTGCAGTCCGTCTGCACCACCGGGCAGGTTCTGTGAGCCATTAGGGCTGCCCTTTCAACAGAAGCAGTGACTGCCCTGGAGGGCTGTCTCCAGGCTCACCAGACTCTCCCCACTGCAGACACTGCAGCAGATGCCTTCTCAACACTACCGGTTATCCCAGCAGTGCCCAGAAAGTTGGCTGAGCAGCCCAACATGCAATTTAGGCTCCCTGTGCCCCCAGAAGCAATACAGGCTGCCCTTTTGTCACACTGTCCCAGAAGGGCCTCTACGTGTGGGCAATACATACCCGGCACCCCAGGTGCTGGCCGGATGCTCTGACACTGCATGGCAGCAGTGCCTGGCATGGCCCGGGACCCCAGTGTGGTGCACACTGTATAAGGCACCAACCACCTAGAAGACCAGCTTGGTCATCCAATAATGACTAGTGCATGGCATCCTGACCAGTGGCACCTTTGTGCACCACCTGGACCTGGTGACCCCTTCAGACTGCCTCTTCTGCCTGGGGGTGCTGGAAGAGGACATTTTCCATGCTGTCTTTGACTGCCCCCGGCTGCAGCTGCTCTTTGCTACTCTCGGAGCTCTGCTTTGGGCACTGGGCTGGGACTTCTTGGAGGATGTCTATATCCACTCTTTCTCGTACCGGGCAGCTGAGTGGGCCGCAGTCAGCCTGGACAACTTCCTGCTGGGCCAGGCCAAAAAGGCCACCCTGAAAAGCGGATGAAACTGGCTCACCAGGACCGGAATAGTCACCGTCCTGCAGCTCTTTCATCTGCTGGTGCAGGCCTGCCTCTTTCTCAAGTTCTAGCCTGCTGTCCTCTGGTGGACGGTGCCCACCTTTGAGAAATGCTGGGCCCTTGAGGAAGCACTGTGCCAAGTCGAGGTGGGACACCTGCTCCTTGCCCTGTAACACCACCGGCTGCTCAAGGTGCAGAGATGTATCCAGCAAGCCGAGACCTCAAACTTTGTTCATGAGGGCCAGACCCTGATACCCCATGGGAGTCTGGAACTGTAAATATGTAAATAGTCTTTTTGTTCATTACAGGGGTTTTTGTGGGTTTTTTTAGTTTAGAGTGTATGGGCAGGCCTTGAAGGCCATGAGCCCAGGCCTCGTCCATGAGGCCCAGATCTTCAGGCCAACCTGTACATACTCTCTACTGGCCCCGATTTGTCACCATACCTGGAATAAATGCCTCTTAAAAGTCTAAGTCTAAGCCAAGATGCACCAGGAACAGGGATGGGGGAATATATTTATTTAGATTATTGTAATTATTCTGCATTTTAACTTCCAAATAATGAATGCAAACACTTATAGTCCAATTCTTTCCTGATAGAAACAGGTACAACTCCACACATAAAAAAGTAAATCAACTCTGGTTGACTTGACACAAGCCAGATCAACACTCAAGATCTTCTCTATGTTGTGCTGTTAGACAGGAGGGCATAATACAAAATTGTATGCACACACACACATACACAAACACACACTTCTGTGGCTGTATGTTAACACTAGGTGACGTCTGGAGTAACTAGGTGCTTGGGTTTACTTGGGGTCAACATGCACTGGGGTTACTTGGGGTCAAGGTGACCTGGGGCTACTTGGGATCACTGGGGCTTGGGTTACTTTGGGTCAATTGGGGCTGGGATTACTTGAGGATAATTGGGGAGAGCCAGCAGAGTGGAGGAGCAGTGCCGGGAGGAATGGTGGAGCCAAGACTAGAGAAGCCAGCAGGGAAGCTGGGGCCAGAGGCAGTGGAGGTGAAGCTGGTGGAACAAGGTAAGCCAGGGTCCAGGTTGGGGAAATGGCTGTAGGCTATGGGGAAGCTGCAGGTGCCGTGGGAAACTGGGCTGGGTTGGAGAACTGGTGAGGAGCTGGAAGGCTGCAGGGAGGCTGCGGGTGCTGAGGGAAAACTGGGCTAGATTGGGGAACTGGCCAGAGGCAGGGAGGCTATGGGTGGAACAGGTAAGCTGGGGCTGGGTCAGGAAAGCAGCCAGGGGCAGGGAGGCTGTGTGTGCTGGGGAAGGCAGGGAAAAGCAGCAGAGTTGAGTCTGAAAAGTTGCAGGTTCCATAGGTAAGTTGGGGGCTGGGTCAGGGAACCGGCTAGGGGTCAGGAGAAATTGGATCCCGGGGGAAGCTGGGGAAGGCTGCAGGGAATCCAGGGCTGAGAGACTGTGGGGAAGCCTGGGAGAACTGATGAAAGCAAGGAGAAATGGGGGACCAAGAGGCAGAGCGGGGGTGGAAAGAAGAAGCTGGGGGAAGCCAGAGAAGAGAGGATGAAGGTGGTTGGGTCAGGGAACCAAGGACAGCCAGGGGGCTGTAGGTGCCAGGGAAGAACTGGGGACAGCCGGAGAAAAAGGCTGAGATGAAGCCAAAGGTGACAGGGGAAAATAGGCAGCAAAGAAAGCCAGTAGATCCATCTGGGAAGAGAACTGGAGGTGCTGGGACAGAGAAATAGAGACGGTTGGGAGAGAAAGGGAAAACCATGAGGTGGAGATTGGAGGGAGGAGTAAAAGGGAACAAAGCCAAGGTGAGGGGCAATAAAACAAACCAGGGGTAAAAGCAGAGATCATAGGGCCAACCAGAGAAGGCAGCTGGGAGATGGAGGCAGAAACAGAGGTGAAGTAGACAGTTGGAAGAGACAGGATAGAAGAGATCAGGAAAGCAGAGAAATCAAAGGGGCAGAACCTGGGAGGCAGAGAGGCAGTAGAGCAGAAGTGAGAGGTGGTGAAAGTCGAGGTCTGGAAGAGAGCAGAGCCGGGCTTTAGAGAAAAGCAGAGTCAGGGTTTTGGAGGTGGCAGAGAGAAGGCCAAGATGGCAGAGAGAGAGGTAGGGAGAGAAAGAGAGAAACAAAATGAAGGTCAGAGGAGCAGAAAAGAGAGATTGGAGCAGGATCAGGAGGTCAGTAAGACAAAAACCCAACTTGGGCTTCCAAAATAATGTGTTTATTAAACACACTACATGGCCTCATGAAGTTATTGGTTCCCACTACATACACACAAATGCACATACACACCTACACAATGATAGCAGGCAAGGAAAGGTTTGGTGGAGGGATTGAAGTCAAAGTGTGTGAAAACAGAGTCCAGGTCCTTTGCTTCAAGAAAGAAACTGGGTCATAGCTACCTATCTTGGGCTGTGAGTTGATTCTCAATGGCCAGTCAGGGTCTTCTCCAGCAAGTTGTTGTCTAGAGGGGAACATTGACAGGGCCTCTGGGTGGATAGGTCGTGTGGCATGGTGCTGGTCTAGATGGAGAGGGCATCCCAAGGATGTCACACTCTACCACCCCTTTTATAGGGGTGGGCTACCCTGTGTCTCCTATGGGAAGGTCATGCCCAGGAAAGGGCCAGTCCTGCTCAGACTCATACACACAGATCCAAGTATCCTCATTGTCTGGTGGGATACTATGGCGGGGTTGCTGGTTTCTGTATGGTCTTTGTCTTCCAAATGTTGGGTTCCTAAAGGTTCTTTATCTTTCAGTTGTTGGGTTTTATGTCTGTTCCTGAATGAGGTCTGTGGTTCCTGGGTGAGTCAATGCAAGGCAATGTTTGGGTTGTTGAGTTGACAGTCTGGTCAATAGTGGTCATTCAGTAGGGGCCTGCTACAGTTATGCTTCAAGCACCCTCATTCATTCAGGAAAAAAAAAATTACATAGGAGGGGTAGGTATGAGTCACAGTTGCAACATACTCTACAATAGGGAATGCGCAGACAGGGGACACAAGGTGGAAGCTTATTGTAAACCATACAATGTTAATATGAAACAATAAAAACATTGCAAAATTATAGGAATACTATGTAAGACAATATAAAGCAGTAAAACTCAATACAAACAGAACAGAACACTATTTACAATATAAAAAGAGGCTTATTACATTAATTGCATACAAGAACTTATCTTACCTATGACTACTTATAATTACTTATAAGTGATAGAGAGGGCAGAGAGAAAGTCAGAAATGGTTGGAGAAGGGGAGGGAATGCATTTTTAAGTAATAATAAAAAGAAAACCTGGGAGTTTTGCTTAATTAAAAAAAAAGAAAAACTGGGTTTTGCTATACTCTGACCTGTTTTCATAGTATGATTAACTATGTCCGTTTAACCATGATATATAGATTTATTAGCACTGAATTTCACTGTAAAAGAAATTGTGGTATTGTTTACAAATTATTTTAATAAGTTGGCATGACTTCCTGCTAAATTGGTTGTAGAAAGAAAATAAGCGAGTAGGAAAGAATTGAAACTACTTATTCTTCCTTTTGAAAATTCTAATTTTCATCTACTCTCTCTTCCACTCACCATTCCACCCTTGCTAGTCACTTATGAAATTAGTATCAATTTTGAATTGGGTCAGTAACATAAAAATATTATTCCCTTTTAGTATACATAAAATCATAGAATCATAGAAAGTTATGATTGAAAGGGACCTCAGGGAGTCATCTAGTCCAGCCCCCTGCTAAAAGCAAGATCAGCCCCAACTAGATCATCTCAGCCACAGTTTTGTCCAGCCAGGTTTTGAAAACCCTTAAGGATGGAGCTTCCACCATCTCTCTGGGTAACCTGTTCCAGTGTTATACTCCAGTGTACCCTCTTAGTGAGAAAATTCTTCCTAATATCTAACCTACATTTTCCTTGCTGGGAACTTGAGACCTTTGTTGTTTGTTCTGTCATCTGTTACCTCTGAAAATGTTTAGTGACGTCCTTTTTTGAACCCCACTTCAGATAGTTGAAGGCTACTAGTAAATCTCCTTTGGTCTCCTCTTCCGTAGACTAAGCAAGCCCCAAGTCTTTCCTCATAAGTCATGTCCCCCAGGACACTCACCATTTTTATCATCCTCCACTGGACTCTCTAATTTGTCCACATCCTTTTTGTATTGGAGGCCCGAAAACGGAAGACAGTACTCCAGATATGGCTTGACCAGTGCTGAATAGAAGAGAATAATCACTTCCCTTGACCTACTGGCAACACACCTAGCAATGTAGCCCAGTATGCCCTTAACCTTCTTGATAACTAGGGCATAATGCTGACTCATATTCCACTTATTGTCCACTGTAACCCCCAAGTCCTTTTCTGAAGAGCTGCTGCCCAGCTTGTCAGCCACCAGCCTTACTCATGCATGGAATTGTTCTGTCTTCAGTACAGGACTTTGCACTTGTCCTTATTGAACCTCATGAGATTCCTCTTGGTCCAATCCTTCAATTTGTCTATGTCACTCTGAATCCTAGCCCTACCCAGCAGTGTATCTACTACTCCCCCAAGCTTGGTGTTGTCTGCAAACTTTCTAAGGTTGCACTCTATGCTATCTTCCAGGTCTTTGATGAAGACACTGAACGAAAATGGCCCCAGAACCAGTCCCTGGGACACTCCACTGGATACTGGCTGCCAACTAAACATTGAGCTGATTATTATTCTCTAAGCCTGTTGCTCCAGCCAGTTTTCTATTCACCTTACAATCCATTCATCCATCCCATACTTCCTTAGCTTGCCTACAAGAATGTTGTGAGAGACCATATCAAAAGCCTTACTAAAATCAAAGTACACCACATCTACTGGCCTCCAGATATCACCAGAGCCAGTCACCTCATCACAGAATGCAATCAGGTGGTCAGACATGACTTGCCTTTGGTGAATCCATGATGATTATTCTGAATCCCCCTTTTCTCCTCCAAGTGCTTAGAAATGGATTCCTTGAGGATCTGCTCCATGATTTTTCCAGAGACTGAGGTTAGGCTGCCAAACTTTTAAGTATGTTGAGGGTTTTTCCTACTGAGATGCAGCACTTTACACTTCTCTACACTGAAGGCCAACAGGTTTTGGTCAGCCCACCTTGAGAATGTGTCTAAGTCGGCCTGTATCCCCAGCCTGCCCTGCCCTGTGACTGCTCTCCACCATAACTTGGTGTCATCTGCGAACTTTGCCAGTTTGTATCTGACTCCCAGATCCAAATTCTTAATGAAGATGTTAAAGAGTACCAGCCCAGGTACCAGGCTCTGCAGGACTCCACTGGTCACCCTACACCATGTTCATTTGCTCCCATCAACTAGTACTCTTTGGGTCTGACCCTGTAGCCAGTTACCTAGCTATCAGACCATAAGATTATCAAGGCCACCATTCCCCATCTTAGCCATGAGGACATCATGGGGAACTAGGTCAAAGGCTTTTTTGTAATCCAGATGTATGACATCCATGTCATCTCCCTTGTCCAGGGCTCATGTCACCTGGTCATAAAAGGGAATTGTGATGCAATGGTGAGGTCCTGGATTGTGAGTCAGGAGACCTGAGATTTAATCTTAGTGTTGCCACTGACCTTCTCTGTTTTACCATGCCACTTTAAAAAGCTCTTTGGTACAGTAAAAGCTGCATTATCTGGCACCTTACAAGCCGGCCTACACTATTAACCATCATGCCAGCTTGTAAGATAAAAGTGAAACCGGAAGTGCCCACTGTGACACTTTCAGTTTCACCAAGCCCCCACGGCAAAGCAGCCTGCGCTGCTGAGGCCCATGGCCTGAGGCATAGCTATATGCACAGGCCTGCCTCCCTGTCCCTCAGGGCCCATGGGAGAGGCAGTGATGTGGCAGGAGGGACGGCAACACCCTGAATGTGGCAGAAGAGGTGGCGGCCCAAATAGGCAAAGATGCCTGTTTGGGCCTCTCAGGTGGAATATGTTGTTATCTGACATCCCCCATTCCCCATGGGTGCCGGATAACAAAGCTTTTGCTGTATTTCATATGGTTCATAACATAAGAGAACCCTAAAGTTAATTTAAGCTTCTATTGCAATACTAGTTAGTAGGTAAGATCTTTGGGACACAGCTTGCTATGTGTTTATATAGTGACTGGTACAAGGCAGACCTGGTTTATGATTCAAGGTCTCATGGTGCTATAACAATGCAAACAGTAATAACTACAACAGACGTGATGGAGTCCATTGCTCTCACTGACAAAAAGATCTCACAATACTCATAAAAAAAAAATCTTTAGTCTCCAGTCTAAAAAAGAGATTTGTCATCAGTTTTCAACAATGAAAATCTCTGCACTATAGAATAACTTTATAAATAGCCATTTAATTCAATTTCATGTGTATTTAAAAGCCAAGATGATATAATTTTAAAGATGTAATCAAGCAACATAATATATAATTGTTCCTGGAAATCAAGTACCTAGGACATTTTGAGGTCTTAATAAGTAATTAACTGTATCATTCATTTATTATTTTGTTATTATTCATTTATTATTAAATGTAATAAGTAATTACTTTGAATTTCTAACACTTCATTTTTTATGTAGTGATTTGATTTTGTACATTGTAAAGTTGAGGGAATAATGCAAAATACAGGTATGGATATTTAGCACTTATAAAGTTTGGAATAGTTCAGAACCAGAGATTTAATTCAGACCCATGTTAACTTTTTAAGTTCAAAACTCTATTGCACGGCTGTTCTTGCTGCTTCCTATTGTGCTGTATAAGCTCTTATGGAATCACCATTGTTCTCCAAGACTGACATAGGTTACAGACTACTTAAAAATGTGAATTAGGTTCAGTGATGCATAGGAAAGAGTGATAGGACTTTAAAGCTTTTCTTTTTTATTATTATTTTGTCTGTTCATCTTTGCCTTTTGCTGTACTGCCTGTATCCAGACTAGCCCTAATCTTCAAAGAGTTTTTAACAAAGCTTCAAAGCAAGCAATTTATGCATCATTATTACACCACTTTTGAAGTCACACCTTTTTCTCCAGGGTGAAAGTATTCTTTTAAGTAGTGTTTGAGAACTCTGAACTAAAATTACAGGCAAGTAAATTAGCCAGTGGGACAAATTTGATACTGAGATACTGAGGAAACTTTCTTGTGTACCACCAAAACATTCTAGAATTTTACTTTCTCTCTTTTGGTCACAGTTTGTTATACTATATGGAGTACAGAAAGTTTCAGATTCATTACAGGACTTTATGTATCCTCTGCACATTTTCAAATAATCATTTCCATGCAGGGAAATAGGATAGGAGATGACTAAGAGGAGAGAAGCTAGCATGATAAAATCTGTGCCTGTGCCTGACTAGCATTCTGCTCAGCAGATGAAATGGGGCACAAAATAATATTTGAATGGGATTAAACTTTACTGTGGAGAGGAACAAATTCTGGGTAGCTCACATCTCCCATAAGGGTTGCATACCGTAATAAAAATCAGCATTCAGGATATCAACCCTGAATCCCATTATCAAATATTAGCATTTTACAAAGCAACACGATAAAGAGAACATGACACATGCTTGTCCATTATGCAGTTGTGCTCCAGTGGGTGCCCATAATTATTAATTGGTGATACTAGACACAAATTAACCTTGTGGCAGCACTGGCTTTCAGTAGACAGGGTGCATTTTCCATTGATAATCATGGTCTGTGTAGTTGTCCATTCTCCACTAACTCACAAAGGAGGTAAAATGTTGTATCTTTCTAAGACATTGGTCATATAAATGACCCTAGCAGCTGAACCATTATAGCATAAAAGGTGTGAATGAGAAAGCACCAGCTGAAGCATATCCATCAAACAACTGGACATAGTACAATACAGAAAGAAAGGCTTATCATCCGTTGATAACAGGACGGGTGATTATTAGCTTTGTTGTTAATGTTCTAACTGCAGAATGCTGCAATCTTTTGAAAGTATGCTTATTTATTTAAATAGGCTTCTGAAGTATTCTGAGCACATACACAATATGAAATACAAACATTTAAAAATGGAACATGTCCAAGCCTGGGAGAAAATACTGATTTTGCAATGTACTCAGAGGGAAGGGAATTCAAATAAAGACAACTTTAATTCTGAGTGGCAGTGACCACATGGAGAGTTAATATAGTTTAGCTAATCTACTTTACGTTCGCATGTATAGTTAATTTAGATTTGCCTGAAAGTTCCTAAGAGTCACTTACAGCTTTTCTTAGGGCAAAAAGGGAATGGAGATTCCAGACAGTTTCTGTGACAATGAAAACAGGTTTGAATATGAATTTTATTTAGTTAATACCTAAAAATGGAATCATGATCATCATCCCATTATGTTAGGTGCTGTACAAGTACATAACAACACATAGTCTCCATCCATAATGTTTATAATTTAAAATGTATCTCGACTATAAGACTTAGAGCAGTGCTTTTCAGTTTGTGGTCCACGGACTCCTTGGGGTCTGCAGCTTATTTCTAAGGGGTCCATGAAAGATGACTATGATCAATCAAAAGTGAGTGAATACCCACATTTACAACTCAGAAGGTTCCGCACCTCCATTTGAATTTTTTAGGGGTGTGCAAATGAAAAAATGTTTGCTGACTTAGAAAATTAATTGACAAACATACAAGTGACTGATTTTAACATGGAACTAGATGGGTACGTAAATATATATATATATATATATATATATTAATTGTAGCATATAAATAAGCAAATTGTAAAGCAGATTATGGTCTACAAGGGGTTCCCAATGAGATCTCTCTGAGTATTAAATAAGCTCTAGTTCTTGAAACTACTGTTCTGCATGTGGCTCTGCATGTCTAGCACCTGGCATAATTTGGGTGTAATTTGTTTCTAAAATAATAATTAAAAAAAACAAATCCAAAGACCTAAATTACACCCCTTGTATATAAGTAATAGAATGCAGCCAAAAAAAGGAACATCTAGAAGGCAAGAAATCCCTACAATTTCCAGGGGGGGAGTTTGCAATGGGCAGTTACATGGGCAGTATTTTTCTCTTCCACTCTCTGAAGTGTATGAATGGGACAGTGCAAGTAAAACAACTGTCTGTGACATTGTAACTACTCTGACAAAAGTTGAACCAACAGACAGGTGATTTATCAGACATTATGTTTCATAGTTTCATAGTTTCATAGTGTCTAGAGTCGGAAGGGACCTGGGCAGATCATCTAGTCCGACCCCCTGCCTTGGCAGGAAAGAGCACCGG
>JAGPOW010003316.1:117509486-117524724 GCA_030014935.1 Caiman crocodilus
GAAGTTGTTCTTGCTCCTACCTTGGGTGTCTTCAAGAGTAGACTAGATAGGTACTTGGCTGGGGTCCTGTGACCCCAGTACTTGTTTCCTGCCATTGGCCAGGGGTCAGACTAGATGGCCTGCTCTAGGCCCCTTCTGACCCTAGTTACTATGAAACTATGAAACTATGTACCTTGGTGGCAGGCAACATCACCCCTGCCTCCCCTCCTCCTCTACTTTCTCCCTTCCTGTCCCCTCCTCCTCTCTTCTGGCTGTTGTGGGGGCTAGGTGGTGGCAGCAGCAGCAGAGTGGGAAGATGCAGTGGTGGGGGAGGCACTGCCACTGGAAACCCTCCTTCCCCTTCCCCTTCCTGCTCCCCTTCCTCCCTCCTCCTCTCTTCCCTGCCCCCTTCCCCTCTCTGCTGGCTGTTGTTGGGAGTAGGCAGCACAGTGACTCCCTCGCTTCCTCATCCACTCTGTCCACAATGCTCTGGGTCCTCGCAGCAAATCCGCATGTGCTCTCTTGGCCACATACGTGCAGTTGGCCCAGAGTGTTACATAAAGACAGACAGACAGTCCAGGAGACAAGCTAAGGCTTTGATTTTATTAGAATCATTTAGCATAAACTTTCCATCACACATTTTAAAACACATTAAGAAACTGCACGCCCATTACAATAAACTCACCTGCTCCCTTCTGCCCCCATGCACCCACCAATGTCCTTCCTTAACCTAATTGCAGTCCCTTAGTCCAGGCCCCAGTTTGGGGTTTACATTCTCAATTCATTCACTTTCCTTGTCACTGTTAATGTTGCTTTCACTACTGCAGCTGCTGATTCTGTTGCTGTCTTCATCTCTGTCTCTGGGCCCAGTTGTGTCATTGTCCTTTTTGTTCTCCCTGTCCATTTCCCCTCCTGGGGAGGCTTTGGACAGCCTGTGCCAAGTGCCCCTTTTTCCAGTTGGAGTTGGCTGCATCTTCTCTGTCCTTTGCCACCACTTTCCAGTAGTAGGACTAGAGTTCACTCAGAAGGATTTATACACCGTTTGTTTCCTCAGGCTCTATGTGTCTGTACATCTGTAGGTTTCTGCATTGATTCGAGGATTCTGTATTTGACAAACTGGTCAAAGCAGGTTGTTGGGGACCCATGCTCTTTTGTCAGGTGTCCATACAGTGCCACCTCCCTTGTCATCAGTCTGATTTCTGTCATCTCTTTGTGGAGCCACCTTGCCTCCTTCCACATTCCCTTGGCATATAGGCAGTACCATAGGAGGTGGCTGATGGTCTAATTTTCATCTTAGCAGTTTTCCCTGAGGCAGTTGAAGCTAGTCCCTCACCCCTTTCTGTATCTCCATGACCTCAATGGGAGTGTGCGGTAAACTATCAGCCGGTTCAAGTTTCTGTGGTCCTATCATAGGCCCTTGCAGAAGTTCTGATCCCAGACAGCATGACAAGTCGTCTTCAGGCAGCATCTCTATAGTCGATAATTTGTTTCTGTCTCTGACTGCCTTCTATATCTTTCTGTGGTTGGTCGCAGTCACCAAGCTTTCCTTCTGTAGCTCATATTGGCTCCAGAACTTATTCAGTATACTGTAGAACCAGGGGTATTCTATGGTATGTGGCCTCCCTTTGGCTGATGTGTTCACCTCCCACCTTCAGGAGGTGACCTGCAAAATATATGACAAGACAGGCTGGTCACTGGTCTGGTTGTCAGCTTGTAGATCTGGTTCATGTACCATGCCCACAGGAACAGGTGGATGTCTGGCATCCCCCTGCCCCCGGTCCTTTTTTATTTTTTTTTGTATAGGTTTTGTATAGGTTCTTCCTTGCCACCTTCTCCATTTCTGTGCCTTGTACAGCTCCCTTCCAGATAGGAGCCATGTCCATGCTGCTGCTGCTTCTCTGAGACACACCACTTCCCAGCTGTGGTGAAGCACCGCTTTAGTGAAAGTGGAAAGGAGCTGTTCTATAGCCCTCCTGACCTAGCACAATTTCCCACAGGCTGGAAGCTGTCCTCTACTGCACCCCTAGGAATTTGAAGGAGGAGTGGGCAGACAAGGAGAAATAATAGAGGTGAGGGCATAGTTGCCAGTTTCCTGACTCCAGCACAGCTCCTCACTGCACAGCCCCAGTGTGGGCACAGGAACAAACAAAGCCTTTCTGTTCTGCGGACTGGATTCAATGGCTCCTCAGGCCATATGTTCCTGACCTCTGCTACAGGCAAATAGAAATGATGTACTTATAGACCAAGGATAGTACTCAGTGGTTTCACAATGTGCAGTAACATACCATAAAACTTTGAGACACTTCTGATAATCAGACAAATATGATTAACTACTTCCATCTAAAGTGTCATGATGTCAAAGTTTTGAGAAGCTTCCACAAGTGGACTGCTTTCTAGCTGAGTTACCATGTGCTTGCAGGAAAGAAAAAATTAGGAATAAACAAAATGCTATCTCAGCTTCTACCCAGAAGTGAAGGAATATGCTAAAAAAACAATTATAATTACTATACTATCATAGAAATGCTTACACTGTTCTCCAGTAAAAAATAGATGATGGTGAGCAGTGTCACTCTTAATTGGGCAGTGGAGGCTACATCTTGTAGGAACCTCCAACAGATTCCTCCCCTAAGAATTGTTTAAAACTATTTAGCATATTTCCCATCCCTGTAAAATGCTCTTAAGAATTTTTCTTTTGAGATATAGAATAAGTAATCTCAGAGTGAGATAACTTAACAATATTTATAAGACACCTGTATCTATTAAAAATAGGGCGATCATACCAGGATTCCTGTATAATGCTCGATTTTTATCTGGTGCTTCTGGGAGTCCTTTCAGGAAACATTGCTGAACAAAACCTAGTCATTATATATCGTTTCATCCAACCTACGTTTTCTTTCTCCAGAACTGTGATTCAGTCTAAAGTTTGTTGTCTTTAAAAAAAAAAAAGGAAAAAGAAAAAAGACCTCTGTTTAAGAGAGTGAATCATTATCTTCAATGGCTCTTTTATTAACATTCCATATATGCACATTCTGCTAAATTGTAAAGAATATTGCTTAATATAGGAACAGTGGAACTTGCATCTTTGTAAGGGATTAGATTAGATGGTCCTTGAAGTCATTTCCAGCCTTATGATTTTATGAATCTATGAATGTGGTTAGTTATTAAAAAAAAAAAGCCCCATAGTCAGACTGGATTGTAAGCTCTTTGTCAGCTGAGCAATGTTACTTAAACTGAATCAATATTTCTTTGCTTGTACTAAACAAATTAGATTAGTAAATTATTTAGTAAAACCCAGGGGTAAATTTTGTATGCAGTTCCTGCTGTCAAAATACGCATTCCAAGTATAGAGAAAAGATATGTTTTGCTATTGGAAAAGATATGCAATACAAAAAAGGCAATGACATTATTCCTTGCACAGAAAAGTAACTTAGCTATTTCTCAGAGAGCAGTTTATATTGCCAAATTGATTAACATGAATCTGTTTAAAGGTGGTTTCTTAAAGGAAAAAAATAAATAAACCAAAACCAAAAAACCCACTGGTTTATATGATTCAAATGTTAGTTATTTTTACCAGCAAGTAATGGGATTGAAGGTTTCAGATCTGCATTAAAGAATTTGACATAATACATTGTTATGCAATAATACTATCTCTGCATCAAAGTAAAAATGTTCTGCTCACACTGTCTATAACAGTGGGATATGTTGATATGAGTTGTAAACAAAAAAGAAAGTTTATCCATAATGGGCATAACCACACAAGTTACATATGTGATCAATTATTTGGGAACATTTTGTCATATCTTAATTAAAATGAACTGTTATAATAACATTTGTGCTACTGAACTGATGTCCATGTATATATCAGTGTAAGTAGAGCAAAGGGACTATAACTTTAAGACCATTACATTTAGGTTTGAAGTTAGAGAGTTTGTTCCACTTATACTGTTATAAGAGCAAACAGATGCAATAGCTGTTTCAGCTAACATGTGTTCCTGAGCAATAGGGCCCTTCACACCCATTTTAAATAGTATGTCATTATGTCTGTCTCAGTTGTAGAATATAATTTCAAAAGCAAGAATATACTTTGTAGGAGATGATATCCATATTTTCTTCTAATATTCAGAGACCAGATTTTTTTCAATATTCAATACAATAGTCTGTACTAATTTACTCCTGACTTAAACTCAAAACATGTTCTTCTCATTATTTTAATGGACTTTGGATTAGATCCTCTGTGAGCATTTGCATTTGACTACACATGGGATAAAGCATCACTCAACATAAATAACTACACAAATCTAGACATTAATTATGGAAGATTAAGCATGATCTCTTGCAGTACCAGTTAGTGCTGCTAAGTATTTGATATCCCAGGATACTGGTTTTCTCTAATTTAAAAAAAACGTGATTTTCAGTTTAAAAAAAGGAACCACAAATCTACATTTTTTCATGATTTAAATGAAACACCATTTACATACACATATAGTGGTGTGTCATTTAAATCATGGAAAAAGTATGGATTTGAGGTTACTTTTTTTAAAAACTGAAAATTGAGGATTTTGTTTTTATAAGAGAAAACCAGGATCCCTATAACGATATAAAATATTTGGATGCTTTTATTCCCTAAATTTTGCCTAAACAGGTTTTTGTAAAATGGTTTGTGCTATTTTCTAACCATTTTTGGCTTGTCAAAATACTTTTATTTGAAAATTTCTTAGTTGTAAAGTAAATAATGGTGAGAAATTTAAAACATATTCAGAAAATAAAACTGATGGACTCCAAACCTGGAAATTTACCAGTGAGGCTAGTCATGCTCATAAGAGGGGTCTTTAGGGTAGATGAAAAAGGATGGATCTCATACTGGGCCTCACTAACATATTTCCAAATCTGGACTGTTCATGTAGATATAGGTGGTCAAGGTATGGCTGGGGCCTGCTTGCCCCATTCCCATCTAGGACCTGTCATTACTGGCTGAACAAAAGTCTAGGAAAGCTCAACCTTGAAATGTGCTAAATTTTCTGTGGATACTCAGTACCCTGGTAGCACTTCTGGTTTTCCTCTCTGGGTAACCTGTTGCTGTGCTTCATTACCCTCCCAATGAGATGGTTTTTCCTAATATCCAGCTTAAACTTTCCTTGCTGCAACTTAAGAACATTATTCCTTGTTCTGTTATCTGTCATCTCTGAGAACAGCCCCCGGGACCTCTGCAGCTCAGTGTGTGTGACCTAGCAGTACAGGGCTGAGTGGAGCTGTGCAGAAAAGCTCCTTGCCACGGCAAGCTCCTCACTGCCCTGGTGACACATCCCCTGTCTGCACAGCAGCAAAGGGGGTGGCAGTGTGGGGCTGTGCCCCCCACAGCTGCTGCACACACAGGGAGTACTTCTCTGGGGCAGTATGGGGCTCACAGCAGCAAACAGCTTTCTTGTGTGGGAAAGGGGTATGGATGGGGGATAAGGGACGTTAGCAGGATTGGACTGGCTATGGCAGGGAGTAAGGGCCACCCGCAGGGCCAGGGGTTGGAATGGGGTTTGTGTAAGGGGCATCAGCAAGGCTGGGGGGGGTCTTTCCTTTTAATAACAGATTTGGGGGGTTGTATCAGAGAAACTGCTTTTTTTAAATCAGAGAATTTGCAATTTTTTCTAAGAGAAAACCAGGATCCCTCATGTCGTAAGGACTAGCTGGGAATACTTCTTTGACACAGAACATTTTGTCTCCTAGGACAAAGTGTTTTTGCATCCTCTCTTTGTTTTATAGACATACTGAGATAGGATACTACCTCCTTACTCGTATGAAACTAGATTATTAACAAAGAATCTAAACAAAAAGAGACAAACTTTCTAAACGTGAGGAGGATTCTAACATCCAGCTCTGTGCAAAATTTCTTATAAAGCTCCAGTTTTAAAGATGTTACACAGCAATTTTGGTAACAGTTTTATCGTGCATCTATAAACCTTATTCTTTGGCCACATATTTTTTTTTTGGTGGTGGTATCTCTTTCCGCATTACAGCCATCCTGTTAAATCTATTTCTCTTTAATAATGCCTACTTTTCAATTCCTTTCTTGTGCCAAGCTTTCTCTTTTTCTTATCAAAAGGGATGAGTATAAACATTTCCCCCATCATACTATTGCATACTATTGCAAAGCAACTTTTGAAATATAAAAATATTCCTTTTTTAACACAAAATAATCCATGAGTCAAGACAAAAATGTATGGCTTTAAGAACCAAAAATAAAATCCAATAATATTTTCTACTTAAACAAAATATGTTAACTTTCTAGATAGCAGATGTAAAATAGCATTGTATACTAGAATCTGAAACTAGATTTGCTTCAAAGTTTTTACCTTTGTATGTAGTAGCTACCTTTACCATAATTGTTTCTTGCTTACAGAATATTTCAGTTGCATGATGCCTAGGGGCTTGGAGCAATGTGAATGCTTTGAAGTGACCTATGGCAGTGGCTTTACATCACCTATGACAGACAGATTAGCAGGTCAAACAATAAATTACATTGCAGTAGGAAACCATTTATTTTAACAGGATAAGTTAAAAGTGTTTGCAGAACTTACTGTTATGCACTTGACTCATGAACACAAACTAGTCTGTTGTATTTTTGGTTGCTGGTGAGTTGGGTTGCTAAATAAAATATGATATTTTATTTAGCAAGCTGTATTCTGATGACGTGTTTCAGTTCAAGAAAAAATAGCATTTTAAATATTTGTTATTTCTGTAAGTAAATGTGAAAGTATTCTCTTAAATTTACTTTCCTAATTTGCCTCTAAGAGTATGAGTTATACAGCCAGTGAGTTTGCACATTGACTAAAGAGTTTCATACTGACTGGCTAAAACTATATGGAGTCTTAATCTTGGCAGTGCACATTAACAGTAGGAGCTGAACTTCAAATCTATGTATTTTACAGTCAAGAAACTGTAATCATCCATTTGCAAATATGCATGATGTGTCAGCTTTAACTGTTCCATATAGCATAGTGAAGAGAATCCCATTATGTTCACAAATGGGGATATATGCTCCAGGCAACTCTGTTCATTCTCTCAACCAGAAGTATAGCTAAGTCCAAGGAGCTTATGAGAAAGGTAGAAAATAGAGTGAGTAGAGTGCACTGTGTGTCAGTGATTTTATAGCTATAGGAAGAGAGCTGTTCATTGATGTCTCTTTGATGACTTGTCAAAGGATTTCATTATGGAACAAGGAAACAGGCAAGAATCATACTAGCATTTTCCAACCCCTATTATGAAATGAAATTCTCCATCTTATTTATCTTAATTCATTTCAGATAAAAGAAAATTTGAGGAAAAATATCTTTTTATCTAAACATTTTTTCTTCTTACTATTTTTTGAGTTCCATGGCAAATGAAAGGTCATCGAGTCAGATTTAGAGGGGTTGTGGTATTTTTACATGGGCACCAGCATGTAGAACTAGTGCTGTACACATTTCTGCATGCTGGAAACTGTAGACTTCTTTATGTATCCAGGTGGGAACTAAAAAATGCCAAGATCCAGATATCAAGTAATTAGGGAGGGATGTTATCAGCTCCTCAGGTTGAACTAATTCCAGTTTATATAAACAAAGTCAGGCACCCATTTTCCTAAGAAAGTGTCCTACTTAGAGGGGAGAGAGTGATTTTTCACTGTCTTGCTCTGATACAGTGATTATTTAAATATAGTTTATGAAGTCAAGCAGCACTAACAGGAAGAACTGAGGGAGGCCTACCTAAGACCACCCTAAGGATCTGTAATTAGGGCATTCACCTGAGAGATAAGAATCTACTCTGCCTAGCTTAGGACAAGGATTTGAACCAGCATTTAAATTTTCAGATCAATGTCCTTCACCACTGCATGTGGGTAAATTGAAGCAGTTCTTCTTCAATCACTCCAGATGTAGCTGTTCCACTAGGTATCAACTACCTTAGTTACTGACATAGAAAACAAGTGTGTGTGAGAGGTCTGTTTCCTACTGTTCAGAATAGTCACCTAAGAAGTGAGAGGTATGGATTTAAATCCCTTCGGGCAGTGGAGAGAATTGAGTCTGAGTCTTTTCCTTCCAATTCTTGGTGACTACTGTAGTTGCTGAGATATGGAGTAGAAAGGGGATGATACAACTGCCATCACCTCTTCCAGAAGATTTATAACTTGTCCCTTTATTATCTCATTTTTTTGTACAGGTGTTCCAAACTAAATATTTCATTTTATGTTGGATGGAATTAATTTTATGCCAAATGAAAGGATTTAAAAAAAAAAAATTCTGTAAGAAGAGATGGAAAATGTTAAATTCATTTCAATTCTAATAACTCTCCCCTAATTTTTCTGTGTGACTGCCAAACCACAGAAAATCCATTATTTGCAGTGCCAGAGCTGAATGCTTTTGCCTGGATGATCCTACATTGGGGGTATGTCTGATTATCTTGAAATGTCAGCCAGACTCTCAAACCAGTTATGATTCCTCCTTGTCTTCTCTGCTCCAGCCCCCACTGAGACTAATCTGAACCTAAAGAACAGAAATTAATCAGACAGCTGCATTTTCTAGCTACTAACTCTGTGCTGTTGCATCACGCAGCAATTCAACCTAGCATGGGGCCACAGTGGTTTATTTTCATTATGGTAGTGCCTAAAGGCCGCAATCAAGCCTCCATTTCCTAGGCACCATAAATAGAAAATTATGAAAGATAATGCCAACTCTGAAAAGCTTTAAGATAATATAAGTGAAAAAGGGGTACAGAGGACAAATGTGGCATGAGAAAATATGCAAAGGAATAGCGATATGATCATGTTTAGTAAAATAAGTAGCCTTCCTAGTACACTTCACTGTCAAGTGTGTTGTAGGCTTTATTTTCTATTGAATGTTTAACCTGGTATTTAAAAGAACATAAAATATTGCCTTTACAGACTTACAGGGGATGCTTCTGAGTGTAAGAGGCCCTAAAGGAGAGAGAGATTTTAAGATATTTGAGGGGGAAATCTCATGATGATGAAACTTGCTCCAATGGCAGATTGGAAGTGTAACTTACAGCTCAGTTATATGATAGCATTTATATGTGCACTGACTGCATCCAGATGAGTATGGCTGTGTGGTATGTGGCACAGACCCATTTGAGGCACCACTTACCACACATTATGTTGTTCTCCACTCTGAAAGGGAGCAGTATGGAGGATTTTTTTGATCCTTGGATATCTAAGGGTCAAAAAAGCCCAAGGTGAAAAAAAGTGGAACTGTGCATACAGTGGCGGCATTCGCAACCAAAGCCAGAGCTTGGCCAGTCAGAGCCACACTCCATTGCTGGCGACTGAATCAAGTGAATGAAATTAGCATGTTCCTTTTCTGAGGATAATCATCAGTAAACATCACATGTCAATTAAAAGTATTTCAGTTGATCAAATTTTATCAGAAATGATTCATATGCTAATGGTACTTAGTAACCATTTGAAACTAAAACAAAAAGATAAAATCAGTTCATAATAAATACTAGAAATGGATTATTATTATATTTTTTCTTTTATGAGAAATTCTTCAATTTCTAGTTCAGGGGTAGATAATGACTAGCACAGGTGCCAGAGCATGGTACATGAAGTCATTTCGCTTGGCATGTACACCTCCAGTCAAACAGTGGGGAAAGGGCTGGGGCTGTGCTGCCACAACAAGGATCAGGCCCCTTACAGCTCTCCTGCCATCTGCCCCTGGCATGTCAACATCTTGCAAGTTGAGGTTGCAGGTGGTTTTGGCACTTTGCCCAAAAATGTTTCTGACCCCTATTCTAGTTTGTTCCATTCCAGATCAGATGGAAAACATTTTTAAAGATGTAAGAAAAACAAAATCTAGAAAAAGGTTAATGTTTATCATAATTTTTTTTTATCCTGAATTCATCTAAATTTCATATTGTAAAATGATTGTAAAATATACATTCTAAATATTCCATTCCATAAAGAGCAAAATGAAAAGTTTTGACCCTATCAGAATACTGTATTACAATCTATTTCTAAATTAAATCAGTTTTTGCAATTTCAATAATAATAAAAAATGAATTGTTTTAAATTTTCAGAATTTCTGGCTATCAAATAGTCACCTTATTAATTTGACAAACTAAAGATATTTATTATTACTGCCATTTGCATTATAATAGCAGATAGATTGGTACTGGAAATATTCCGTAGGAAAACAAGCACTATTTTCCCCTTCGAATCCATTACAAGATAGGAAGATACAGATAGGAACCTACAAAATTAGTATCAGGTCACAAAGACCATCTGTAACTTTGCAAGCAGCCCTTGGGATTCCCAGTTTCAATGGAATGATCAAATTAAAAGACCAGGAAATAAACAAATTAAGATATGTGCTTGTGATGTGTTTAGGGAAGCTAGGGTTAGGCTGACAGGGCAGAAAGTGAACAGCATAATGACCAGAGGAAAACCAATCAATGGTACCCAGAATTGAAGTCATCAGGAGAAAGAGAATACAAAAAAAGTGATTCCCCGGCAACAATTTGGGGGTGAGGCATCAACTGCCAACCTCCAAGGTTGCTGATATCCTGATTTAAGGTGGCACCTTGCATACTGAGGTGGTACTTACATACTGGTCAGACATGCTGTCTCCTTGTGAAATACTAAAACTGGTAAATAAGTAGGACTGTTTAGTCACTTTTCTTGCTTTGCTTGCATTAGCCTTATCTGCTATCACTGTGTATCAATAACATTCACTTATTATCAAGTGGAAGAGACTGTAATCAGTCTCATTTAGAAAAGGTGCGTTCTGGAACAAGGTACCAGGACTAGCTTGTAAATCCAGTGTCAACAGCTTCCTTTTTGGCCCTGGAATTACTGCTGATAAAACAAGCCTACCCACTCATTCCAGCTTGGATACACAAGAAATGGGCATTTAGGCAAAGCATATTAATCAGAGTAGCTTCAGTGAGCCTGAGAGAAATGGGAAGGGGGGAGCACTTCGGGTACAATCCAGAGCCATTTGAACTGTTTGCTGATCCATCCAGGAATGAGTGGGCAGGACTTCTTAAAACCAGTTTTCTAGGGTTCAGAGAAAGCCCTATAGTGAAGGCCTAAGTGACATGCAGAAAGTCAAAGAACAAGTCTGTGGTAGAACTAGGGACTGAACCTATGATATCCTGAGGCTATTTTAGTGCCTTAACTGCAAAAAAGAAATGAAACTGAGAATTGTGGCTTACATCCTTTCCTTACAAGCAAGCCTAGAGATTTTTAACAACTTTAAGATGCTATAATTTTCTGGAATACTTTTTGAGTAGCTTAGAAAGCTTTGAGGTAAATCAGCACAGCTGTTAAAGATTCTGTGTTGTTCCTTATCTTTCATTTAGCATTAGACAGACATAACTTATATTCCCATTATAAATTTGCAGAACTAAGTGAAAGTACTACAAGTGCTTGGAGAGCACTTGTAAAAGCAGATACTGTATGCACAAAATTGCTAACTAAGGACAATGACCTTTAGTTAGCTACTGGATAAATTTTCCTTTCAAATCTTATATAATTAATACCTCAGACATATGCAGTACCATGGCTGAACTGAAGCAGCTTAAATCTTTCTAAATCATACTGATTTATGTTGACTTAAGCCCCAGTGACTGTTTATTAGGCATCAAATCCTGTGTTTTGATTCTAAAAAATGTTAAATGAGCAGAATTAATGAAAAGTAGGATCTTTCAAACAAGAAATGTGCAAAGCTCACCAACTTCAAACTCCATGTTCTGACACCCTTAGAGGGAAACCGTTATGCTAAAGGCTGGTATTATACATTTATGAAGACATATACTATACTGAAATGTGTATTTATTAAGAAATAATCCAAACAAACTTTATTTGAACTTTAACAAAAATAGTATGTATTATTAGGTGAAACAATGCTTTAATGTGCTCTTAACAGAGTTATCCGGTTACCATTTTCATAGTCACTGTATTCACCATTTTCATAATCACTGTAATCATACTTTCTATAATATTCACAGGAAAAGAGAATCACCTCCTGCCTACTGTACTCTTATATTTCTTGTAATCATAATAATGAGGATGTGAACCTTCTGTCATTTGCTAATAGCATCAGTAAGGCCAAGGTTCAAATAAGTAACAGATTTCACAGGTCCACCCTTTCAAAATTACTCTATATAGGGGACATCTACATGTGTGGTTTACTGTGGAACTGACTAATTAGCTCTTCAGTAAAGCATCACTATCTATCTGTATGTTGCTATTAGACTGGAGCAAATGAATTAACTCTGCCATAGGATAGTATTGCCAAACACAAGTTTTATTCTACAGCAGAGTTATTTACTCCACCACAACACATGTGTAGACGGTGACCAAAGCTGGTTGGAGCATGAATGTTCTTCAGTGGCTAGCCCCACACTATAGCATACTCGTACCCTAGCCAGACCCTCCTCAGCACATTGAGCTTGGGTGAAGCAGCTCCAGGCTGGAAGGCTGACCTGCCAGACCACTTGCCAGATGGGACTTCACCCCCCCTGGCTCTGCATGCTGTGTTCCTGGGTGCACATGTAAATGCCATTCCCAGGAGCAATATACTCCAGCATGAACTGTCCCAGATTTTATTGTGTCACGTTAATAACACATGCAGATACCCCCATAGAGTAGAGACTCTACAGGTGGACAAGCTAGAGTAAGAAAGGGCCTTTGGACAAATTTCCTGTTCCTTGGATCACTAATCCCTCTACCCTTTTTGGCTGAAATCTGACCCTGACTCATTTGTTAATGTGATTCCACTAACTACTTGTTCAAGTATTTGTTCAACTGCCAATATATTAGCATTTATAGGAATCAAAAACAAATTCCAACTAAAAAAAAAATTACATAGACTTATGGATAAGCAACACTGTAATTTACACAAACATATTTGGTAGGTGTTGTCATGGGTTTTTTTACTTGTTTGTCCTAGAAACAGAAATTTCTATCCAAGTTTTCTACCTAAGTGGAGTTGAATAAAAAAACTCTCAGTGATTGGTAAAGACACCTAACTGTCAGGAGGCTCAAAAAGCATGTGCACATATCTGTAAGAAGACTGAAGAAGTTTATGGTAGGAAATACAAGCTCGTCAATCCCCTAAATAAGTGAAGAATGGCTAGACTGTAAGGGAAAGGATCATAACACAAACTGGTAATATGGTCTTTTAGAAAATGTAGCGAATGAGCTTCCTCTTATGATATGACCTCTTGAAGACTGACCAACTACTTTTATTAGGGGGGGTACTTTTAACCATGGAACTGTGTAAAATGAGTGTTCAGCATCTCTAAAAAAATAAGAATTGTTTTTAAGGTTTTAAATACAAATTAAAATACTCATCTTAACACATGCTTGTTTGAAAATTCTGGTGCCAATGTTTATAAAATACCTTTGTGATTTTGAGTGAAAGTCACTGTATAGTAATATTTCAGTGTGGAATTATAACCGCTTTTCAAATCTGTACACACTCAAGACAGACATTTCAAGATGTGTATTTCAGTTTATCAGCACTCGTTCTTGCCATTGGCGGGGGGTCAGACTAGATGGCCTGCCCTGGGCCCCTTCTGACCCTAGATACTATGATACTATGACTATGAATGATCCCTGATAAAATTATACTGAGTTCAAAGGAAAGAGAGTCAGTGGGTTTACACCAAAGCTGAATTTGGCCAGTACATTTGTATTGCAGGAACTACTTTTGTCTAATGCCAGTTAGTTACTGATCTCAGTACATAGGTAACTTAGTGAAACAGCTGTCGGAAGATTACATGAGCTAATGGGTGTTTTTTTGGACTTAATTTGGAAATATCAAAAGGCCAACATTTTTTTTTTCCTTCCAATTTCAATAGCCTACATCTAGAAGACAGCCCTACCAGTAGAGCTACTCTAAATATAATTAAATTAATTAGGGGAGGAAAAAAGACAATTTGGGGAAATGCAGGAAAGAGACAGTTTTAAACCTATTTGACTAGCCAATCACTTGTATTATATATGTTTCCTTTCAAAAAAAAGAAATAAAGAAAAAAGGAATACCAGTAGTAACAACGCATACTGTGGTTTGTACCCTAGTAGTTGGTATATCTACTTCATTATTTAGAAAAATAAATTAAATCCATTTTCATGTTTTACCAGCAAAGAGAAGTTTATATGTCTCACTGTGGGCTACATTCTTGTTCTGTTTTATGTAATGTATACTAAAAGGTTAAAATGACAGCTAAAACTCAAAGGGGTGTATATTAATTTTTAGATAAAACGGAAAGCCTTTATTCATTTATTTTGCAGCTTTTGCAGACTAAAAGTACAAACTGACAAAAATAAAAAATCTCCCTTCCAGCCTCCTACTGTTGCTGGATTTACTAAAAATAAAAACAGAAGGACAGTTGGCTTCTCCTGCTCTTTTTGTTGTTGTTGTTGTTTTTAAATAACATTGTAATACTTTGCAACAGTCAATGTAGTTATGGGTAACTGTTTGCTTTATGTTCAAAACCTCTAGAACGCTCTATGATTAGTCCCGTTTGAACTCATTTATGATTGAAGTTACAGCCTTCAGTTTGAACCAAAGTAGATGCTATTGCACATTTCTGGGGGGAGTAATAGCCGGAACAAACTGCTACACCAGTTAAAATCTTATAACTCCCAGCACACATACTGGCTGGGAAGCTCCCCTCTTGCTAGCACACAGATGGAACAGGATCTTGGTGTCATTGTTGACACCAAGATGAACATGAGCCACCAATGTCAGACGGTGGTTGGGAAGGTCAACAGAAACCTATCGTGCATCCAACGATGCATTTCAAGCCGGTCCAAGGCAGTGATTCCCCCCCTTTATGCGGCTTTGGTCAGGCCGCAGATGGAATACCGTGTCCAGTTCTGGGCACCGCACTTCAAGAGGGATGTGGATGGCCTCGAGAGGGTCCAGAGGAAAGCTACTAGATTGATATGTGGGCAGCAGGATAGGCCTTATGAGGAGCATCTGAGGGACTTGAACCTGTTCAGCCTCAGTAAATGGAGGCTGAGGGGGGACCTGGTGGCTGCCTATAACTGGTGAGGGTAGATCAGCAGGAAACAGGGCAGGCTCTTTTTTCCCGGGCACCACCAGGGGTAACTAGGACCAATGATCACAAGTTACTGGAGAGCAGGCTTAAGTTGGACGTTAGGAAACAGTACTTCACAGTTAGGGTGGCTAGGATGTGGAACCAGCTTCCTAGGGAAGTTGTTCTTGCTCCTACCTTGGGCACCTTCAAGAATAGATTGGATAGGTAC
>JAGPOW010003316.1:117537233-117550805 GCA_030014935.1 Caiman crocodilus
GGCGAAATACGCGAGCGTGCCGTCGCTTTTTATCGTGACCTGTTTGCAGCCGAGCCGGCGTGCCCCGAGGCCACGCGGGAACTCCACGAGGGCCTACCATGTCTGGATATCCTGGAGGCCAGCGAGCTTGAGCGGGACTTGTCCCTGGATGAGCTGGCGGCCGCCACGGCCGGCCTCGCCTCGGCAAAGCCCCGGGCCTCGATGGGTTGCCTGCTGAGTTTTATAAGGCCTTCTAGCCTCTCCTCAGCCCCAGCCTGCTGTGCATTTTCCAGGAGAGCCTCGCCGACAAAGTCTTGCCGACCAGCTGCCGCCGAGCGGTGCTGACCCTGCTGTCCAAGAAGGGAGACCTCGGCTACATTAAGAAATGGTGGCCGGTCTCCCTGCTGTGTGCGGACGATAAGATTCTGACCAAAGCGCTGGCCACCCGCCTTCGTGCAGTCATGGCCTCTGTCGCCAGGCCCGAACAGAGCTACTGCATTCCAGATCCTACAGGCCATGGATGCTGTGAGCGAGGCTTTCCCTCCTCTGCCGGTCATCCCGGCTGTGGCCGCGGAGTCGTCCGGTGGACCGGGCACCCTGCCCTGTTGCAGCTCCCCATGCCTCCCGACAGTGACACGGGTTGTCTCTTTGCTTCTCTGTTGCGTAGAAGCTTGTATGCCTGGGTTGTTTGCATCCGCCACGCTCAGGTGCTGGCGGGCCGCTCCGATACACCGTGGCATCGGCGCCTGGGGCCACCGGCTTCCCCACCGGCCCACCCGGAGTGGCACACATTGTATAAGCCGCCGACTGCCAGGAAGACTGGCGACCTGCAGTGGCAGTTGCTGCATGGCACTCTAGCCACTGGCTCATTTGCATCCCACTTGGACCCAGCCGCTTCAATGGCCTGCCTCTTCTGCCCTGAGGGCGTGGAGGAGGATCTCTTTCATGCCTTCCTGGACTGTCCCCATCTGTGGCTGCTCTTTGCCACCCTCAAGCTGCCGCCGCAGGCGCTTGGCACGAGCTTCTCGGAGACCACCTATGTGTGCTCCTACCCATATGGGATGGCCAAGTGGGGCACCATCTGCCTGGCCAGCTTCTTGCTGGGCCAGGCTAAGGTAGCCATCCTCAAGAGCAGTTGCAACTGGCTTGCCGGCACTGGCTCAGACGATGCCCTGCGGCTCTTCGGCCTCCTAGTGCGGGCACGCCTCTCGCTGGAGTTTGAGCACACTGTGCTCCGGCGGGGAATGCCCACCTTCAAGGCCCTCTGGGCCCTTAAGGGAGCACTGTGCCATGTGGAGGACGTCTGTCTCAAATACATGCTCTGATGTCTTGACCAGTCTGGGTGACCGGGCAGGCACGGTGGCGGACTGTGGCTTCCACCTTGTGCTGTACCCTGGGCCCTCACCAGGCTGCTTTTGTTTATTTTCTCAGGGTGAGAGGTGGAAGGTTTTTGCACGTGTACTATGGGACAGGGAAGGGTGGAACTGTTATATATATGTGGAAATCACCAGTAATGGGCACTGGGATGAGAGAGTAGGAAGTGCATAAGGCCTACCGTCAGTTCTGGGATTATTTCCCCGGATCTCAGTAAGTTGGATGGTCAGAACCGGGAAGGCAGCCTGAGGTGGTTACACTTAAGAAGTACCCCCGTCTCCTGTTTACTGAGATTTTGGCATGTTAGACATGACATTTATTACTGTAAAGGTGTTTGTCATGGTGTGATGTTTTGCATGTCCTGGAATGTTGTTTTTTTTTGGTGTGGTTTGATGGTTTTTTGCTTTTTGTACCTGATTTCTTGTGAAATAAAGTTGTTAAAAAGTCAAAGTCCTTCCACTTTGGATGCCTCAGAGTGGGCTTGCTCGGGTCTGTGTGGAGTGATCCTGAGCATAAGACTCCCCAGCTTCCTATCTCTTTTCTTTTCTGACTCCCACCTTTTTAAAGGTTTCTTGCTTTTGTCTACCTCCCTTTATGATATTTTTCTTGCATTTTTGCAGTGTTTTTTCTTCTTTTTCTCTGTTTTCTGTCCCCTCCCCCTTCTACTTCTGGTTTCTCCAGCTGCGAGTTTGTCTACTTCACAGCTTCTTTCTTACTGCTTCTCTTTCTTTCTTTCTTTTTTTCTTTTTTGCTTGTCTGTAGAGGGGAGTTATCTTATTTAATCTCTTACCTTTCAAGGGGTGCTTTTATTTCCCCCCATCTTTTTTCTTTTTCATTCTTCCCCAACCCTCACAGAATTCTTTCTCTTTTTTACTACTTCTTTCTGTTCTCCAGTCACTTGTCTGTGCAAAACAGTTAGAAGATGCCTTGGCACAGCTGTGTTGAGCACATTGTGAGCACGGATGCAGGGATTTTCCCCTGTAGCTCGGGAAATGTTTTGGTGCATGGTCAGAGCCCGCCAAAAACTTGCAGCTGCACCAGCGAGTGCATGCTTGTGATTGGCTTAAGTTAAATTATGAATATGTGTCGGTTGGCAATTGGCTCACTGACCAAATAAAAGGCTCGGCCGATGCCCGCCCAAACTGGAGGAGATCTGGGACATGCATGAGGAAAGATCTCGTGTGCATTTCCAAGCCATGAAGGATGCCTGATCAACTGGTGGTGACTCCCCGCTGGATTCATCCGAAGCCCCATACCCTACGTGAGTGTGAGCTTCTGTGTGCCTGAGTTCCTGTTTGAGTTTGTAACTTCAAGGAACGTGCCTACAGCCTAAGGACTGTAAGTAAAGGCTTTTTTGCTTCCAACAACCTGCATGTCTAGCGCCTCAATTCCACTCCATCAGCGGCCCCATTCCACCAGCATTTCTCGGCCCCCACAGCACTAACACCCATCCCTGTTTGTTTGTTATAGTCAATATATATAGTCCATTTTGTCCACATCTGTATATAGTCAACAATATATAGTCACATTTTATAGTCACATTCCCAAATCTCTGTAGTTTATATATACAATTGTTTGTTTGTTTCCTTAGTTTTAGCTTTTGGGATTAACTCTGTCCTAGAAGAAATGGCCACTCCTACACCCAGTGACTAGCATGGGGATACCTCTCAAGACCTCCTCCTTAATCAGGTCTTGAGGGTTCATACCCTTCCCTATGTCAGGGTTGAGGTCTGTGCAGGTGCCTTAGTTGGTCTCTTGGGATGGCATAATGTATACTACATGGTCCCAGTGATTTACATGAGCGCTCTCACCCTGGTCACCAGGGTGTGTGTGGAGGGCCTGGACATTGCAAGTGTACACTATCTTGTCATGCCTATAAACACCCAGGCAATAAGGGTGTTGATTTCCAGTGTGACCCCACACCTGTCTAACCAGGAGCTGGCCAAGGGACTTGAGCCCAATGGGGTTCCTATGAGTCCCTTTCATCAACTGACAAACAGAAGCAAGGACATGAAGCTGAAGCATGTCCTGTCCTTTTGAAGGAGGTCTTCATGCTCCTGGGGCGGGGCAGTCTCTGCCTTGCTCCTTGAACCTCAAGCTTGAGGGCCAGAGATTTGTGATTTATTTTTCCTTGGGGGAGACCACATGTTTCCAATGTGGTAACTTTTTCCACCTAGCAGCCCAATTCCTGCAGGGGAAAGAGGCCAGAGAGCCTCTTTCATACCTTCCTTGACTGTCCCCACCTGCAGCCACTCTTTGTCACCCTTAAGCCACTTCTGTTGGTGCTGAGCAGGAGCCTCTCAGAGAATACCTATGTGTACTCGTACCCATACCAGGTAGCAGAGTGGGACACCATCTGAGTAGGGCCATCTTTCTTCTGGGTCAGGCCAAGATGGTCATTCTCAAAAGCCACTGCAACCAGCTTGCAGGGACCACATCAGATGATGCCCTGCGGCTTTTGGTCCTCCTGGTGTGGGCAAGTCTATTGCTGGAGTTTGAGCACGTTGTGCTCTGACAGGTGGTGCCCAACTTTGAGACATGCTGGGCCCATGAGGGAGTGTTGTGACACGTGGAGTACAGCCATATTCAATAAGCACTCTGATGTCATGACCGGTCTGGGCTACCAGGCAGGTTTGGTGTTGGACTGCGACTTCCAGCTCATACTGCACCCTTGGGCCCTCACCAGGCTGCTTTTTTCCTTTTTCTTTGTGTGAGAAGTTGAAGGTGCTGTCACATGTATGATTGAACACAGCAGGGTAGGAATAATTTGTTTATGGAGGCTTTGGTCTACACAACCATGTGGCCGGTGTCCTGACTGCATATTGGCATGCTCGGCAAAACATGTACTACAGTGAAAGTGTCTGTCACAGTGTGCTGTTATGAATTTAATGACGTGGTGCTCTTGGTTTGATGGTAATTTGTTTGTCTTCGCTTTCTATATTGGACCTGGGCCCTAGACAGGCCAACTTTTTGTACCCTGAACCCCTGAATAGAGTAGTTAAAAAGTCAAAGTCCTTCCTTCTTTCCTTCCTCCCTCTGTCACCTAGTCTAACTCCCATAGAAGCCAGTAACACACTGTACTCTAACTCTCTGTTTTGCTCTTCTATATATAAGACAGAATCCTGTTTCACTTTACACCATAAATGGCACCTATACAACCATGCACCTCCATTGTTTGACATTTTTGCACAGTTTTGTATTCTATTTAGCCTCATGTGCATGGTGGTAGTTGCAAACACATTTCTATGGGGGACAGGGAGAGCCATCTGCTGATCTGACCTTTTGTCTCAGGAAGTCTGCTGCTTGCCCAGAGCCTGTATCCAAGATGTCACAAAGGGATTACAGAGGCTTATTTGGCCATCTGACCACTACCCCCCATGCTCCTTATCCATGTGGGTACCAATGATACTGCCAGGGGAGACCCTAAGTGGATGAAAAGTGACAACTGGGATCTGAGTGCAAACTTGAAGGGGTCTGGGGCAAAGGTCATGTTCTCTTCAATCCCTCTAGTTGAGGGAAAAGGCTCTGGCAGGAACAGGTGCATCTTGAAGATCAATATCTTGCTGTTCAGGTAGTGTTGACAGCAGGGATTTGGCTTCTTCAACCATGGGATATTGTTTCAGGAAGAAGGAGTATTGGAAAGAGATGGGATCCACCTGATGAAGAGAGGGAAAAGCATCTTCATAAACAGGCTTGCTAACCTAGTGAGGAGGCCTTTAAACTAGGTTCATTGGGGGATGGAGACCAAAGCCCTGGGGTAAGTAGAGAAGTGGGATACCTGGAGGAATAGCAAGCAGAAGGGGGAAACAGGGGACGTGGTCTCATATTTTCTGAGAAATCAGGGTAATTGACTAGTTACTTCAGGTGCCTGTACACGAATGCACAGAGCCTGGGAAACAAACAAGAAAAATTGGAAGTCCTTGCATAGTCACAGAACTATGACATGATTGAAATAACAGGGACTTGATAGGATACCTCACATGACTAGAGCACTGCTGTGGATGGGTACAATTTTTTTAGGAACGGCAGGCAGGGGAGAAGAGGAGGAGTTGCACTTTATGTAAAATAGCCATCTGATTGCTCAGAACTCCAGTGTGAAACTGGAGATAGGCCTGTTGAAAGTCTCTGAGTTAGAGTCAGAGGGCATAGTAGCAAGGGTGATGCTGTGGTGGGGGTCTGCTGTAGACCACCAGACAAACAGGAAGTGGTGGATGAGGCTTTCTTCAAACAGCTAGTGTATGTTTCTTGATCACAAGCCCTGGTTCTCACTGGGGACTTTATTCAGCCTAACATCTTCTGGGAAGGCAATACAGCAGTGTGCAGGAAATCCAGGAAGTTTTTGGAGAATGCTTGACACAACTTCTTCATGCAAGGGCTGGACTGGCCACCTAGGGGCCATGCTCGTCTTGACCTGCTGCTCACAGAAATGGAAGAATTGGTGGGAAATTTAGTAGAGGATGGCAACTTGGGCAGCAGTGATCACAAGATGATCCTGAGGAAAGAAAGGATAGACAGCAGCAGAGTAAGGACCATGGACTTCAGAAATGCAGACTTTGACTCACTCAGGGAACTCATGGGCAGCATCCTCTGGGAAACCAGTCTGAGAGAGAGAAGAATTCAGGACAGGTGGCTATACTTTAAAGAAGTCCTACTGACAGTGCAGGAACACACCATCCTGACATTCAGGAAGACTAAAAAGTATGACAGAACACCAACTTGGCTTACGTGGAAATTCTTCAGTAAAGCAAGTCATAAAATGGGAGGTTATAAGAAGTGGAAACTTGGAAAAATAAATAGGGAGAAGTAAAAGAGCATTGTTTGGGCATACAAGGATGAAGTCAGGAAGGCCAAAGTGCAACTGGAGTTGCAGTTAGCAAGGGAACTGATGGGTAACAAGAAAGGTTTTTACAAGTATGTTGGTAGCAAGAGGAGAATCAAGGAAAGTATGGGTCCCTGACTGAATGAGGAAGGCAACCTTGGACAGAAGCAGAAAAGGCTGAAGTTCTCAATGCCTTCTTTACCTATTGTCTTAACAAGCAAGGTCAGCTCCCAAACTACTGCAACAGGTAGTACAGTTTGGGGAGAACATGAGCAGCCAACAGTGATGAAAGAACAGGTTAGAGAGTATTTAATCTAATCTTCATAGAGCCTTCAACAAGCACCCTTATCACACAGATATAAATTTTCAGGTGTCACTCATGGTGATCAGGAGAGCTCTGAGGGGACTGGAGAAGGGAAAACTTAGTGCCTATTTTTAAGAAAAAAAAAAAAGATGGATCCAGAGAACTGCAGGCCAGTCAGCCTCACCTCAGTTCCTGGAGAAATCTTGGAGTGAATCCTCAAGGAATCCATTTCTAAGCACTTGGAGGAGAAGAAGGTGATTAGGTACAGTCAGCATGGATTCACTAGGGGCAAGTCATGCGTGACCAACCTTATTGCCTTCTATGATGAAGTGACTGGATCTGTTGATGCAGGGAAACCAGTGGATGTGATATACCTTGTTTTACCAAGGCTTTTGATATTGTCTCCCACAACATTGTTACAGGCAAGCTAAGGAAGTGTAGGCTGGGTGAATGGACAGTAGAAAACTGGAAGAAGTATTGTGCTCAGAGGAAAGTAATCAGTGGCTTGATGTCTAGTTGGTAGCCAGGATCAAGTGGGGTGCCTCAGGGGTCAGTCCTGGGACTGATTTTGTTCAATATCTTGCTCAGTGGCCTGGAAGATGTCACAGAGTGCACCCTCAGCAAGTTTGCAAATGACACCAAGCTAGGGGGAGTAGTAGATATGCTGGAGGGTAGGGCTAGGATTCAGAGTAAGCTAGACAAATTGGAGGATTGAGCCAAAAGAAATCTCATGAGGTTCAACAAGGCCAAGTGCAAATTCCTGCACTTAGGATGGAATAATCCTATGCACAAGTACAGGAGGGGAGCTGACTAGCTGGGCAGCCGCACTGCAGAAAAGGAGCTGGGGATTCAGTGGACAATAAACCGAATATGAGCCAACAGCATGTCCTTTTTGCAAAGAAGGCTAATGGAATACCAGTATCAGTAGGAGTGTTGCCATTAGATCAAGGGAAGTGCCTAGTCCCCTCTATACAGCACTGGTGAGGCCCCATCTGGAGTACTGTGCTCAGTTTTGGGCCCCCCGGTGCAGAAAGGATGTAGACAAACTGGAGAGAGTCCAGCAGAGGACAACAAAAATGTTGAGTGGGCTGGGGCACATAACTTTTGAGGAAATTCTGAGGAAACTGGACATATTTACTAGATTAAAGGAGGCTGAGTGGGGATTTAATAGCAGCCTTCAAATACATGAAGTGGGGTTCAAAAGAAGCTGGAGCTAGACTCTTATGAGTGGTGGTAGATGACAGATCAAGGAGCAATGGTCTTAATTGCAGCAAGGGAAGTTTAGGTTAGATATTAGGAAGAATTTTCTTACCAGAAGGGTAATAAAACACTGGAACAGGTTATCCAGAGAGGTGGTTAAATTTCCACCCTTGGAGGTTTTTAACACTTGGCCAGATAACTGTTTGGCTGGGATGATCAAGTTGTAGGTGGTCATGCCCTGAATAGGGCATTGGACTATATGATATCCTGAGGTTTTTTCCAACCCTAATTTTCTATGATTCTATGATTCATGCCTTCCAAACATCTCCTAAGCTCTTCTCTTGAAGCTCTAAATTATCAGACTGTCCCTTGAACTTAATGGTAATTGGCTAGAATGTATGGAAGGCAGTAGGAAAATTATGCATCCTTGGGAACAAGGAGCCAGGTGAGAACTCCTAAGGCAGCAGCATCTCACTAAGCCTCATATGCTCCAGCTTATTTTCTTCCTGGCCTCACATATCTCTCTCTCTTACTACCCAGGGAAGCCAATTTGAAGAAGAGGGCTAGAAAGGGTTCTGGGTAATTCTGAGCAATAGTGGTAGTTAGAACATACTGCAGGTTCTCTTATGCATGTTCAAACGTACTCTGGGTGAGGTGAGTCTAGGACCTGGTCTTCTGGTTCCTTGGCAGGTGTCCTGACTATTTGGGTATTGGGATGAAGTATTAAGGATATCCCCTCCCCTACTACTCATAATTTTGCAAAACTAAAATTTCAGGACATACCTAGCTTAATGTATGTACTTGAGTTTTTCTATTTCATGGAATCGTATAAAAGTAGTGTTGGAAAGGACTTCTGGATGTCATCTAGACCATAGGCAGGACCATCCCTGCCCAAACCATCCTATACAAATCCTTCTCTAACCTATTAGTAAAACTACACAATGAACCCTGACAGTCTCAAGGCATAACACACTAATCTGCCACTGTTAAGGCAAGGGATCAACAATAGTCATCCCCTGCTCCTATGAGGTTTGATAAAATATTTGAGAGATCCAAGGATGAGGACCACCTCTCATCCCCCCACTATAGACCTCCACAGTCTGTATCAATCTAACCATGGGGTAAAATTCCCTCCTGACCCTAAATTTTCATCTCTTGTAAAGAATGGTAATGCTAAGAGGACACCGCACAGAGGCAATCCAAATGATGCATTTAGAGCATGTACTGCAGAAATATTTCATAAGCAGTGGATGAAACTCAGTATAAACTAGTTATTACATTAGCACATTCTATTTTAGTCCCATGTCTTGAGCTAAGGAGAGCACTTTTTCCCCCTTTTCCATGCTGGGCTTTTAAAATCTAACAAACATATTTTTCAAAATAAACTGTTAGAAAAAGTAATTATGGGGAGAATTTATGGGAAAGGAGAGTGTGAGAAGAGAAATCACTTACACATCTTTATGCCATATTAACACCTTTTCAAATAATGCTTGACAACGATTGTTCCACATATGCAATAGTTTGTAGTTTGCAATTACTTCACATATATTTCACATATGCACAGTTCCAAAATATACCTTAGTCATACATTTTTTAATCTTTATTGTAACTGAAAATAGGTTGACTGAAACTGTTCAAAATAGTTAATTACCATCTTTTGATCTCTGATCTAAGATCTGGAAATTGTGGGGAGGGGGTTGTTTAAATGCTTCATTATTATCCATATTGTTTTTCATTTCCTTCTTTAGAATTGATAGACTATAACAAAATGCTTTTCATTTGCTAAACTTTGAATTATGTTTAATTGTGAAGGTAAAAAGAGACAGCATGGGCTTTTCAAATTTGCATGGCTCATATAAAACAGACCAAAGTCATTCTTGAGGAGATGGGTGGCTGGTCTTTTCTCTTGTTACTGGTAAAGTTGATATTGTCTAATGATGGGGTGTGGGAGGGAAACCCCACACACCATGGAACTGTAACATTGTAAGTGTATAAATGCGAGTCATTTAGGATTACCTATATGCATAAAACCAATATACATGTGATTATATTGTATGCACAAAATGTTAAGGCACTTATTCTATTGTAGCTGTAATTCTTCATGTCTAATATCCTCTTGAAGTAGGTGCACAAGCATGTGCCTCATGAAGTATAGACTAAATTTATTTGACCAATAGTATCTCTGGGGGGTCACACATTTTTCCTGAGCTTCATTAAACTCACAGATGAAATCATAAGTTCAAGATAGTAGTCCTACCTTCAGTTACCTCACAATTCAGAGGCTGTGATCGGTGAAGACTTTAAAAACAGGAAAGAATGGTGGATTGTAGGATCCACAATGGCTACTATACTGCTTTGACTTACAGTGTGTGTCAACACTTATCTTTCTGAAACAGCAAAATGCTTCCTAAACAGTGGATTTTAAAAAGGCATGGTTTATCAACCAATGTTAGATTGCAGTATAGCTCTCCTGAACTTGGTGTCAGCTCTTGCTGTTTGATCAAGTATATCATGTTCAAAAAAATGTCACCAGATTACTCACCATGGCTGCTTTATAGAATTCAGATGTGTTTCTGGATCAGGATGAAGCTATCTCTTGTGTTGTGGAACAGTGTAACTTGAACATTTGAAGACAGAGGAATGATAACAACTAATCTAAGCATATTTCTTAGTTATGATATCAAATTTAATGAAGTTTTGAAACTTATGTATATCAAAAGAGTTTTGAAACTCTTACATATATCAAAGATTTAAAAAGGGTTGTCACTCTTTAACAGATCTCAGATTTTCTCAGAATGGTATTTCACCTTCCTATAGTTAGAAAAAAAAATGAACATTATTTAGCACTAGGATATAGATCTATATGTGTCACACTAGAGATAAAGAGATTCCAAAACAGTTTAACTTCTTGTAAAGATCGTAAGCTACTGTCAGGTTTTGTTGCACATAACTCCCATCCTTTAGTGTGGCCTGTACTTTAGGAGAATGATAAAAGCCTGAAGCATATATATATATATATATATATATATATATATATAGTGTGTGTGTGTGTGTGTGTGTGACTGTGTCAGTGACAGTTGCAGGGGCTATGGGATATATCTATACACACACAGATACACATACACAGACATACATGCATGCACTCACACACACACATACACAGAGATTTGTTTTTGGAGGTCTTGATTGTCAGTGCATTTAGAATTTTTATAATACTTGAATTGCAGATGGCTAATTGTGGTCTGTTGACCACATCAGAAAAAAAGACTATCATAGAAAGTATTGTGGTGCAAGAGGGAGAGGCTAAGGTAGCAATAAGGAGGAAGTTCTAGTTGTTTAGACATGTCTGCTTAATGAAGAGTGACTGTATGTTAAGGATTGTTCTCTTTGGCCTCCTAGGCCATGTCCAGACGAATGTGGACATGGGTGGGGTATGTGGTGCTGCAGACCTATCTGTGGCACCACATGCACAGGCATGCCCTATGTTGCTACCTTGCAGTGCAGGTGATGAGTGGAGGTTAACCTCAGGAATCCTGGGGTCAAAAAAACCCATGCAGAAAAAAAGTGGCATGGCACCCATGGTGGCAGAGTGTGCCACCCAAAGCCAGAGCCTCACAGGCCAGAGCCATGTTCTACTTGACAGCCAGGCTCCCTGCCCTGCCTGAAGCCCCAGGAGGCCCCCAGGACCTCAGATAAGGCTTCCTAGCCCCCAGAACCCCAGGTAATGCCCTAACATCCCTAAACCACCTGGGATAAGCTGCCACACACTACAGCACACACGGCATGGGCATTCCCCAGGGACAAGTAGCAATGGCACAAGGTGTGCTTCTGCTACTTGTTCCTGGGGAAACAAATGTTCATACTCATGTGGTCCTGGTCTTAAGGTGCATCCAGAGAAGTGGGACTGTGCATTCCCTGGGAATAACTGGCAGCAGTACACATCTGTACCTCTGGCATTTGTCCATGGGAAACGTGCCTGTACACATGCAGTAGCATGTAGCAAGTTGTCCCAGGTGGGGTAAGAGACGTGCTGGCCACAGCTGCCTTATCTGTGATCCTGAGAGCCTTCTGTGGCTCCAGCAGCAGCAAGTTGGGCATGTGGGATCCTGGCTGGCAGATGAAACATAGCTCTGGCTGGCCAGGCTCTGGTTTCAGAAGGCACACGATGCTGCTGTGTGTGCCACCCTGCTTTTTTCTAATATGTTGCTGTTGTTTTTTGACACCAGGATTTCTCAGTGCAAATTACTAGTGCAGCAAATATTCGCACGGGTTTATCTCAAACCGGTTTCAGACATTCTCAAACTGGTTTATGTCACTGAACATCTGTTTTGTTACAGGCTTAAACCAGTTTCTGATCACTTAAATAGGCCACAACGTTTGTTCATTATCCACTTAATCCAGTGAACAGTAAATGCAAGGTGCAATGAACTAGTTTTAAGAGAAGAGAGGGACAGGGATCTGAGTCCTGCTTCTGAGCACTTTGCTGAGAAGCAGGAGATGCAGATGTCTCCTTGGCATCTCCATCAGACATCAATTAAATGTATGAGAGACTCTATAGGAACAATTTCATATCAATTTGTGTTATTCTGTTAGGGGGGGCCCACCTAATACAAAAAGGCTTTACAGAAGGACACTTTGTAATGTTGTACCTCAGGGGCCTAATTTAGCCCCCGGATCCATATTAAGGAAATTATACCTGAAATAGTCTCAAAGATGCCAGCTACATCTCATATTGTAGGAAGGAAAAATCATAGTAATGCTAGAATTTTTCAGAAGTCATCTGAGTACTGGGAAATAGCAAACCACATACAAAGATGAACACTATAGTCACAGAATTTTATTTTCTTTATTTTCTAAAGAACAAAAGGAGTTGTAGATTTGTGTCAGGGCACTGTTGATGCCTGGCACTTTAAAGGCTAGAGCAGGCACAGCCAGGTGCTTGATGGCAGTAGCCATTTTGAGACTTATGATATATATAGGGTGAAGCACCAGTTTTCTGCTGGCTGTTGTGAGAGAGACATTAGCCAGCTAAACTGGTGCTCACAACATAATGGAGGTATATGGGCTGGGGCTATGGAAATAGAGGAGACCTCAGGTCTTGGGCATAACCTAAAGCTGTACCCTGCCAGGGTGGGACTGCTGATGGTGTGGCAGTCCCAGGAAATGCCCGGACTGTGAAATTCCCTGGTGAAAGACAGGTTGAAGATGCCTGATAACCTCTACCCCTTCACAGTCCTGGTTGAGGCAAGTCCAGGCCAGTGAGATCCTTGAAAGGCCTGATGCTCACTTTATCCAGTGGAGTTGAGGAAGAGAAGGCAAGCAGCTTAGGTCTCACTTGAGGTACCCAAACTAACCGATACTGGGGCCAGGGCTGCAGTGGGGTGAAAAAAGCCAGGGGCCTACAAATGAGGGATGCTCAGAGCAAGAAGTTTGGGATTCCAACTGGTCTGAAAAGTGGTGCCAGGGCCTAGGGAGGCCAAAGATCCCAGAGTAGGGAGCACAGTTGTAGGGGGTGAAAGGGTACAGGTGAGCTTAGCTGCCTGGGATGCAATCTGTGAGGCATAGGTCCCATTGTAGGGGAAGGTGTAGAGCTGGGAATATCAGCCTAGTCACTGGGGCCTTAAATGGACAGCTTCATGCTGGACTAACATCTTAATCATTTATCATCAAGGCATGGTAGGAAAGAGAGATGGGAGGTTAGCCCAGAGACAGGTGGGCAGGCCAACATCAAACTGGCCCTGGGAAGGCCCTGTTACAGTGTGACAAGTTCTAAAAAAAGTAGTCTCCTTTTTAGACTATGTAGTCTTTTTAGACTTCAGGAAGGTGTTTGACATGGTCTCTCACCCCATCCTCATTAAAAAGATGGGGAGCTGTGGCATTGACCCCTACACGGTTG
>JAGPOW010003316.1:117550905-117572714 GCA_030014935.1 Caiman crocodilus
ATAGGTACTTGGCTGGGGTCCTGTGACCCCAGCACTCGTTCCTGCCATTGGCGGGGGGGTCAGACTAGGTGGCCTGCTCTAGGCCCCTTCTGACCCTAGATACTATGATACTATAATACCATGATACTATGATTATATGATCATGGGTACATAATACTTGTACAAATGATATGTCATGTTTGTGCAAAACATGTTACTACACCATTTATATTTTAACTTCTGCAGTCTAATTTTCTGTGCACAACACATTTTTCACTGGCATAACTGCACTCATTTCAATGCATTTACTCTTGTACTACATTGCAATAAGTGAGTTTTGCGCTGTTCATATCTTTAATTACTGACCTTATGAATAAATTATTAAACTTAATTGTTGTTGTTGTATTTTATCATTTTTAATATAATGATTATTTTCCTTCTTAAATTTATTTGGATCCATGGACAGAAATAGACCTGATATACATATCCCCTTTGCTCCTTTTTTCCGCCAATGAAAAAATAGATTGTTACAAAGAAACCTGCCACTAGTTGCAGATTAAACCTGGATATAATAATTCACTCTTCACATTGTCTTTTTGTTTATTTGTCACAGTATGAACTTGTGAAGTGTGAGGATGCTTCAGTGGATGGGTCCTAGTGCTACTTCCTACAGGTGTTGGACATTATTGTGAATTATTTCCCAGTGAAAGTCTGCTCTCACCTACTCTCTTTCCTGCCACAACTTTGATGGAAAATAGGAGAATGGATTCAGTTAGGAAACATCCCTGAGCTGGGAGAAGGTCAGAGCTTGTCCAGCCAACTCCTACTGGCTACTAGAAGAAAAGCTTGTTAGTTCAATGCTTAGGGGGAGTATATTGCGATCTCCTCCACCCCTGCACTCCTGCCTCAAGCATCCATATTCTTTTTGAGTCCAGGATCCTATTAGGGTTGTACTATTAGCAGGGTGTTAGGTCATCAAATGTTGCCTGCACACAGTCCCTAGCTGAGGGCCCCAAGTCTCAACCTTAGGGCCCCCAACAGTCCATCTGGTATAAGTATCAAAAAATGAGGGCAGCTTGGCTGCCTCTCACCTGTTTCCAGTGTGTTTCATCTCACTGCTTGTCATTTGACCTCTTCCCTCAGTTCTAGCACCTTCTTGTATCTCCCCACCAGGTCTTCCACCCAATCAAGAATGGTGTCTGCCAAACAGCTTTGGCACAGTGTCCCTGCTGGTGAAGTCATGTGCTGCCAGTGAGTAACAGGCAAATTCTCCCTGCCTGGAACCAGGGATCTCCCCAGGCCCCATCTTCACCTGGGGAAACTTCCCTGCCCAGCCAACACTTCCCCTCTTGTGGGCCATGCTATCCAGCCTGGTGGACTCCACCCAGCCATAGAGAACTGTAGTCTCAGCATCATGGAGTTAATTTCTACCCCTGTCTCAGAGGCAGCCAGGAGACAGCTCTATCACTGTGCAGGGAAGGGAAGGGGTCCAAAGGAGACAGTCTTCTCTTCTGCCCTGTCTGCTCTGCCACACTAGTATTTTCAACCTATAATGAGACTATAAATCTTTAAAAATTTAGAAAATATTTTGTGAAGCGTTGATTAATAGTCCTTAATTAGTAAGTATGAGCATTATATTCATTAATATATTTAAGCTTGAACACATCCAATTTAAATGAATGAGACTTAAATATACACCTATTCAGATGTTTGAGTAATTTGCTAAATAGTTTATGGCATCAAAGTATGTGGATGAGCATGAGTATTGGGTATCTTTTTTAGAGATTTTAATTTGTGGAACATCAGTTTAATGGACTAGGACACTGTTAACCATACACCATCACCCCTACCTAACTGCCCCCAATACCAAAGGTTGAAGCTTTGGAAACTTAACCTAAAAAAGGAAATGATCAAGGACTCACATTGGAGTATCAGCATATTGATTCACATTGATTTTTTTGTTTGTTTACAAGCTTTCATGAATACGCTGATCAGAGAAATTCAATAGAAACGACATTGCATTTATGCTGCCATAAAAATTTGTGATACTGCATTAGACAAAAGGTAGTATAAATTATTACTCCTTTATTGAGATGGATGCCTATTTGTTCTGTGAGAGAGAAGTGCAGATAGCCAAAGCTGCCTGCACTCTCCAACTGCTCTAGCCAGGTGACCTGGGGCCCTGATCTTGTGAACCTGGTAATTCACACACAGAAACAGGCCCCTAAACCCCAGAAGCACCTGAATGGCTTTCCACAGTTACAGAGATGTGGCCCAGGGAATCTCAAAGCACCTACCTGTAAGCACGCAAAGTTGGGTTTCCCACTTACGAAGACTAGCCATGGGATATTGAAGGGCATATTCCCATAAGTGGGATGGGTCCCCTGCATTCACACTGGGACCCATGCTGACCTGTGCCTCCATGTGAAGCATGGATTGATGCAGGACCCAGCACAGATTAGGTATGGAGGCATGGGATATCAAGAATTCCCTAGGTCCCTTTTTGCTGGGACCCATATTGTCCCAAACTTTGTCATGGCATATAAACACAGGGCACCAGATATTCCTCAGGTCTGATGCCCTAATGTGCCTTCATGCTGCCTTGCACTGGGACCCGTACTGACTAGTATCTCCATGTGAGGCATGGGTTTGTGTAGGACCTGGTGTTAACTTTCAAAGAGGTGGAAAGGTAAAAAAATATTGAACAACCCTTGGGTCATTCTAACCAATGTGAGAAGCTTAATGATTAATTGACAAACCAGAATTACTGAAAGATTAGTGCCAAGGATTAACATAATCTTACAGGATGTGTCTTGACAACTGTGAAGCAAAGCTGGCCAAGCTCATGGTCTCCACAGCAGGGGTTTCCTCCAGACAAGTCAGCAGGCACACAAACAGTCCAGAAGGCATCACATAGAAGTTCTCAACTTCACCCCAGCCCCTACCCACTATTTATACGTGGCTGGCAAATATAATCTTAATATTATAATAAATGATCCTTGATTGGTTTGATTTAAATTTCTTTGTTTTACTGAAACTTCCAGAACCAGGAAGGTGCAGTTACTTTATCAAATATATGTTTTAACTAACAGGGCAGTAGGGAGTATTTCTTATGTCCTTTATTCCCATGCTAGAATGCTGTTCTAACCTTGGTTAACAAGGCTGCCTTGCTCTTTAGTGACTGTGTTCAATAGATAAATAGTTTTCTCTGTTCTGCTGACCAAGCCAGCCACAGCATTTGCAAGCATTCACATTATGGTACATCATTCAGGGACAGACTTCAGGCCAGCTGTTGCCCTTTAGCCATAGGACCTTTGAAAAAGGCCAAGTCTGACAGCAACATACCCATGGCTCATGTCTCACAGGCCTACGTATGGTTTATACTGGTGCAGGTCCTGTCTAGGAGACTTGAGGTACTGAAGGATATGGGAAATCCACAAGGAAGGGGGACATGTGAGACCATAACTGATCCAGTTTGTTTAGCAACATCTGTTTTTACCCTAACAATATGAATATCAACCCTGCTTTTTTAAGATTTACTCATTTTTTTTTCTATTTCCTTTAGATTGTTTTATATGAAGCATGATTTATAATCATAGTTGGTTCATTTAATCAAGTTATTTTAACTCTGGTGTCACTTCTGGGCATTTCCAGTAAGCTTTTACTGATGCAGAATGCACAGAGATGTAATCTTTGTTCTAATATTTCAAAATTTTATTAAGGTTAAATCTAGTAATGAGAACTTACCAACTCTTTTTTCTCATTGTTTTCTGTATGACAATTTGTAGTGAGATGAGAGTAATCACACAAGTATGGTGGGTGCAGGAATATGCATATCCTTTAATATTTCAACTGTGAATTTTATTCACAAAAGTGAATTAAAATTCAAAAGTGAATTTTAATCTTGACATGTATTAAGTTCTCTTGTAGCTGCAAACATATTTCAAGTGGATCTTCCTATCTTAGATTAATATGTTGTGATATAAACAAATTTCCAATTGATCTTACAATTTAGCTATCAAACTCATTCAAGTTAAGAAATGAATCAGTATTTCTCTCTAAGAAAAAGACAAATATATTGTCCCAGCCAGTTTTTTTTTTCTTTCTTTGCCAATATCTTGTATTGTAGAGTGTATGTTTCAAAACATTGTCTTTTTTCTATTTTTTCTTTTAAGGAAAAGAATATCTTCATGAAAAGTGGGTTTTTTGCTTAGGTTTTTCTTTTCCCCTGGAATGGCCAAATACTATTTAAGAATCTCAAATTTAAGAATTCTACCTCAACTTACACCATATGTTACCCTGGTTAGATATCAGAAAGTATAAGTCAGGGAGTAGCTGGCCTGTGGTGTCCAATTTAAAATAAAGTGAACTATACCTTACAATTTTTCCAGTGCTTTGCCCAGTGACAGCATGAGAAAGGTAAGAATACATTATAAATGTGAGTGAAAATACTCTTTGCTATATCTAAACACGTTAGCTCATCAAAATGGCAATTGCTAGTGTACAAGTGAAGACAGCAGGAATTTGCTTAGGGGGTGATGTCAAATAAAACAGAATGGGTGTCTGTGGGTGTCTGGGGATATTTTTCTGTTCCTGTTTGATTTGTACACCAAACCTGAAAAAAAAGCCATGAAAACTTTTTGTCAGCTGCAAATATAAACAACTCAGAAGTGGTCACTTTAAAGAATATTTTTCATTTTATGTGCTGTGCAGACTTGCACACAATACTTCCAAAAAGATTTACATGATATAGGCAACATTTTCAAAGGTGACTAGTGGTTTTGGAGGCCTAGCTGTAACAGTTTACAGGTGCTTGGCTTTCAAAGGGTGAATGCTAAATGCTACCTGAAAATGGAAACATTTACTTTTTCCCCCTCTGTTACATTTTTAATTGAAAGTTGATTCCTTTTTATTTTTCTTTCTCTGTGAGAATAAAGATCTAGAACTAAAGAAATGATTAACCTCAAAATTCTTTCTTTTCCATCCACTTTGCTAGACTGTTTCATTTCAATGCAAGCACACCATATTTTGATATAAAAAAATAACAGAGAAAATAAATTATTACAGACTTACTATCAGGCCGCATTCAGTAATAGATGGTCTTCATTTTAATTCTGTAAAATAAATATGTTAATTCTATGCCATAGTATGAAATGTCGTATTACATTATGACATAACATGGCACCCTTATGTATTAGTATTTAGTTGCAGTAAAGCATATAAAATAAAAAATAAAAAAATATAATAAAATTTCATTTTGGAACAAATTTCTAAATGATTTCTTGAAAAATCTACATTTTAAAAATCTGTATTTGTTATAATTCATAATAAAAACAAATTTTGAAATGTCAACATTTCCAGGTTTCAAACAGCTCTAATTCAATAGTTGTCCTAATGCCTGGTAGCATTTCTTCTGATGTTGAATCCTATTAGAAATCTACCATCCTTTCAGGTCAGGTACCTGTTCGGAAACTGATCTATATCAATAACAGAACACCAATTTGGCACACAAAACTAATCTATACTAGTAAGAGAACAGAAGTTTGGCACACACAGACTGCTTTAAGAAAGAAAGAAAAACTGGTCTCAGGTTTGCTTCCTTCCTCCTACCAAAGGGCAATATGTTTTCTGTTCACTACTGATCTAACCCATGTCTCTTAGAGAAAACCACATAATTTAAATCAATTCAGCCTTGGGCTTTTTGAATGTCCGTACCTAGATTTAGTTTCTTTCCCTGCACATTTCGTTTGACATAATCTCCCACCTTTTCCAATTAAGAATACCTTTAATTTTGATACTACCTCTAAAAATCCACCACTTTCTCCTTCCTTTTCCTGAAAAAAAACCCTTTTATTCTTCTGCTGTTACCTTGTTTCTAACCTCCATAACATATTTGAGAAAATTGGGAGGTGGGCTATCTTACCAATAGACTCGCAAGCAACAATATTCTGTCCAGTTCTTAATCTGGATTTTATTTTACTGTAGCAGGAAAAGAGTCTCCATTGTGAAATTGTGACATTCCTGCTCTGGAGGACTACTGCTTCCACTGATGAGCAGAGATCCTGGGTTTGTTTTTTGTCCCCTACCTCCTCACTCTGAATGGACATCACCCACTACACACTCCCCAGAGCCCACTGACCTCAATGTCCTCTAGAGCTATCAATCCATCCCCTAGAAACTCAGTAACTTCCCCCCACCAATCCCACCCACCCCTCTCCCCAGCCTGAGCTACTTACACTGGGTTCTTGGCCTGGCTCCCAGCACCAGTGAATGCCTGCATATACTGCTCCCAATCTACTATCATGCAGCTTAAAGTAAGAGCTATAATGGCAGACTGGATGTGATGAATGCCTGCACATACTCATGTTAGCTACCTATAAGGAAACACTGGAGACAGGGATGCATCTTAAAACCCAGCCCTTTTTGGGTCTATAGTTCCTTAGTCAGGAATACTGGAAGATATTTTCCTCTCTTTGAAATGCACAGCAAAAAAAAAAAAAAAAAGTCTCTTCTTTCTTTCTTCAAACAAACACCCCCCACCCCCACCTGAGGCTCATTCTTTTCTTTTTATCCTTTTTATGAAACCAAGACTTCTCCATGGTGCATATCTTTATCACTAGGCTACAGATTCAGTCTTTCCCTCTCCTTTTCTTCTCTGGGCCTATGTATACATGTGATGCTTACTGAGCAGTAATAATGAGCTACTGTGCAGTAAAAATCAGTAGGCAACCATGCCCAAATTCTACTGTGCAGTAATTCCATTTGGTAATGCAAGTACTAAATAAATGCATGCAACTGCACAGTGGGCAGCTCACGTAGACGTGCCAAGTAGATCTTTATTTTTTTTTCACACAGTAAAACAGTTTCAACAAAAGGAATGCAGAGTGTTTGATGGTTGCTTACTACTCCACAATAAAGTTTACTGGTGTTAAACTCCTTCACTGCATGCATGGATATTTTGAACCCAAAGATACTTTGGACAAACCCATACAACCTCACTGGTAACTTTCTAGATCTGGAATATGCCTGCAGACTTGGGTAGGTGGGATCCAGTCAAGTTCTCCAGTACTGCAACACACTGTTTCCATGTGATAAGCAAGCCTGCTGTCACATCGTCCTGTTACCATGGCTTGAAAGAAAGAAGGGGAACTAATACATATTCTTCAGAGTCCAATCCTATAAGTGTTCTCAAAGAATATCTTCTGAATTGGGTGTTTTCAAGTAATTTAGGTAAAGGAACCTAATTTCTGGATCTATTTCAGGCATAATCATAAGTAGTGCCTTGTCAAGAAGAGAGTGCTTCTGGAAAGAAATTGAATGTTAGGATCTATAGGAGATGTAATGAAAAAGTGTACTTTAGGCACCCCTGGGGTTAGGTGACAGCTGAGAGAGGGCTGTCAAGATTGACTAAATCTTTTTTTTATAGATTTGGTGAGAAAATTATTTGCTAGTTCCTAAGAGTTTAGAACTCATGGATAACTTTTCTGATAGCCATAAATATTTTGAGATAATCAACAAAAATACTCTGAACTGAGCTTGACAGAAATTGAAAAACTGACTGGATAAATAATTGCTTCCTTTCTGTGATCTCTGAAAGCTGAACCTTAAACTACTTATTGCTAAAGTTGTTCTTATGGACTATATTTATCTGGATGTGGATCTTCTTTTTTATAGTTCAATAAATAATCCTTCAAAACTTTCCAAAACCATGTTTAAGATTTGTACAAATGATAACCTGGAAACAAAAGAACAATAGAACATTAATCTGACTCCTGTCTTGACACAACTTATTGGAATATATCAATCTTCTATGCTATCAGAATGCAATGAACTTTAGAACTATAAGGGCCCAGAATAATCTGTTTGGTGTATGACACTTGAGGACAAAATGGTTTCCGAAACTTCTAACATGAGCAGTGTGTCTGTGTTGGCATTCAGCAAGATATATTTCAAAGCTGAAATTTAACAAGATAGATTTGCTAGTTTGATAAATATTCCAGAATATTGAAAAGAAATGTAATGAGTTTAACTCCTGTTACTTAATCCAACGAGCATTATTTTATTCATTGTAAAGCAGGGTTCTTCTTCAAACACTTTTGCATGTAACAATATTTTTCAGATTAAGGGACTTTGGCTTAATCAATAAGTTATTAAGTATATGCCACACCAAAATTCACCACATTTTCCCACTAGAAGTACAGTTATATAAAAACCCTTATTAATTCTTTTGTATTTCTAAAAGATTTAGCACACTTCAAAAATGCTTTACAGACAAGCAGTATTTTGTCATAAGGTTCTCCAATCAATCTTGAGCTGGTTTGAAAAGGAGCTGTTTCTAATGCAGTGGTTTTAGAGATGATTGATAGATCCAAGTATCAAGACAAAAATTCTAATTTTATAGTCCTCTAGACCAATTTCCTTCAATTTACAAGAGCAGAGAACAATCTAAGATATCATTCTTTGAGATCTCTTTTAGGGAAGAAAAAAAAAGGACTCCACAAGTTAACTTTCTGTAACATATATTAGAATACAACCACAGGAAATACTATCTCCTGAATGAAGACACACTGCTACTACTTAATCTGGTAACCATCAAAAGAGGTTTAATTGATGGCTGCTCCTTGCCCTTCTAGGTTCTGTAGCTTCAATAGTTTCAGTATGCTCTAAAATGAGAATTAATTAATCTGTATTTTGTATTTTATATGGAGGTCCACAGAAAAAAAAAAAGACCCTCTCATTTTCTAGTAGATATTTCTCAAGAACTTGTCAGAACTGTATTCCTTGGTTTCCATGGATATCCAAAAACTGCTAACGAGGTAAAACTAATTTCTTTGATCCTCTTCTTATTATTTAAATCACTGGCTCCCAACCTTTTTTTGCTATGACCCTAAATCTGAATCGCGACCCCCACTCCTGCCACTGAATCACTCATGCTCAGCAATGTCAGCAGAGCCTGGGCTGGGCCAGGATCAAGATGGGCAGTGAGAGCCATACAAGATCAATTCTGGTGGTGAGAGCTGTGAGGACCATGCTCCAGGATAGGCCCACAGGCAGGAGGGGTGGACCTTCCATGACCCTGATTTGAATCGCACCTTGAGCTTGGAAGCTGCTGATTTAAGTAGTGCTATTTCCGCATTTAACACCCTGAATGTGAAATCCACCCTCTTGAAGCAGTTTAACAATTCAAAACTGCACGCAGGTTAAGTTTCTTTTCAATTTTACAGTTCCTTTTGCTTAAAATAAACGTGTGTGTGTGTGTGTGTGTGTGTGTGTGTGTTGAACTCAAGGGAAAGAACAAAAACTTTAGTATCTAATGTTGAAAAGTAGTCAGATTCCTGTCACTTTATGTCCAGTTCATTGAAATTGAAAGTGAGATGTCCTTGAGATATTCCAAAACTCTGCCTGTTAAGTTTAGTCTGTATATGTTTTTATGAACGATTGCCATAAATAACAATACTAGAACAGCTTAGTTGTCCTTGCAAATGCAGTCTCCTCAAACTGTGCAATTTCTAATAGGTTATAACTCTAACATATCTTATTTAGTGCTGGTGTCTTCTATGTTATAAAAATCAATCTTTTGACAACAATCATTTCCTTAAAACCTTCCTTTCCCCCATGGTATTAAACACAGTTTATCTATATTGCTGTCATTTGACAGGAGCAAAAGGTTTGGAACAGCAGTGTGGTAGCAACATATTTATTTATTTGAATATATTTATTTTGATTTATAACTATGTAGAAAGAGTTATTTATATCCATGCCTATTGAAGATTCTAGGTGCCTTCACCAACATTCTTCAAAGCATTCAGCCTTAATTAAAACTAGAAAGAGATACTTTCAATCTAAAATAAAAGTTAACAAACCACAGTGAAAAATACACCAAATAAACTGACTCTCCTTACCCTTTATTGTTTGCCTATCTTCCCTAAGATAAATAGGTGGGTCTTGGAAATCACCAGATTTGGGCTATTTCTATTATGTGCCAGCATGTCAGCACAGGATTCTGTAAGTTACTTAAGAACTGTATTTCTTGCATAAAAACAGGCCATCGCTCCAATGTTTCTTAGCTTTCTTTTCAATATAACGTCTGTTACACCCCTGAACCCACAAAGCCTCAAGATCTAATATATGTCAATAGATAAGGTAAGATTCAATCAATTGTCCAGACAAGTGCTTCTACAGAAAATGTACATTTCATTTGATTTTACTTGTTATATCTATGGACTTGAATACAAACAAAAACCAATATTCATTCTATATGTACAGCAAAGTCATACTGGATAACCTCATTTTCTCTCATCAAAGGCTTTTTAAAAAGTTACCTCGCCATGGTATTGGAGAGGAGGTTCTTCTGCAGATGCAAAAGATAGGAAACAAATAGTAGGGCTAAAAGGCTACTCTTGAGGATGGAGGGAGATCAACTTTTTCTTGTCCAGAAATGGGGATGTACAATGAAATCTCCAAGTTGGAAGATGATACCAAATTATTCTGGGTAGACATATATGATATGCATAGCTAATTGAGAGGAGCTGCAGCAAAATCTTACCAAGCTAAGTTGGTGACCAAAAAACTGGCATATGAACTTCGATAATGAAAGTGGGGGAAAAATAACTTCAGCTATCTGTACACAGCTTTAGGTACTGAACTGGCTTTATGACTTGGGAAAGAGACTTTGGAGTCACTTTTGATAGCTCTCTAAAAACATTGTTTTGCTGCTCAATGTTCAGCAGCAACCAGAAAAGCCAGTTAAATGTTGGGCTCATTAAGGGAATTAAGAACAAAACAGAGATCATCTGGCCATTATAAAACTCCATGATTCATTCACATATTGAATATTGTGTGCAGTTCTGGTCCCCACATCTCAAAAAGTGTGTGGTAGAATCTGAGAAGTTAAGGAGAAGGGCAGTGAAAACAATCAGGTCTATGGAACAGTTGCCATATGAGGAGAGACTGAAAAGGCTAGCATTGATCAGGTTGGAAAGGAAAAAGCTGTGTGGGGAAATGATAGACATTTATAAAATCATGAAGTCTGTTGTTTGCTACCAAGTCCCAGAATACTACAAGTCAGGTGCATCTACTGAAATTAGTAGGAGATAATTTTAAAGTGAATCAGGAAAAGTACTTTTTATGCAATGCATAGTTAACTTGTGGAATTCATTACCACAGGAAGTGATAGAGAATGAAAAAGGAACTAAACAAATTCATGGATAATAGATCTATTAATAGCTATTGAACAGAACAATTGGCAGTTGGCAATACACCAATTCATTGCCCACCAAGGAGACTAATGAATAATGGATAGATCACTCAATTCAACATTTTCCCTCTAAAGTATTGACTTCTGCCACTGTCAGAGACTGGATGCTGGGCTAGATGGACCACTGGCCTGATCCATTATTGCACTTAATATTTTCCCAGTTAACTCCAGATTAGGTGTCCCACTTATAACCGAGCCTTTCAGCATGTTTCTATTAAGCTGTTTAGTCCAGAATAGGACAGATCCCTTCACTCAATCTGCCAGCTCTTTTCACAATGACTGTTGTAGTACCAGTCTTAGAGTTAAAAAGAAAGAAAACAAAAGGAATCATAGAGGAATTTTTAATGGAAAATTATGAATTTATTATTTTATTAAAAAACAAACAAACAAAAACAGGTTATTTTACTTCTCTTCAGTTAAGTGACATGAAACAAGTTTTCACAAAACCTATTTGAAGTGCCTTTTCCAACAAGGTTCCTTGGGTTCCAGGTATCTCTCCACTTTCATCTCCCTTCTCTCTCTTCCCTCCCGCCCCCACCTGTCTCTCACCCATTGGCTCCTCAATCTACATTTTCACTGACTACCTGTCTTGTATACATACCAGCCCAGCCTTTGGCTTCCTTACTTTTCATTCCATCCAGGAGGAGCACACACCGACTGCTGAAACTTCCTTAGCCTGATGAAGGGTTTTTGAACCTGAAAGTTTGCTTAATAACTATTTTCCAACAAGCCAATTTTTTCAAGTTTGTCAATTGCTCTAATTATTTATTTATTCCACATTTTTATTTTTATTTAGTCCTTTAACTGATATTTTCCATATCTGTAAGTTATCTGCTTAAGATAAATTTTTAGGCTAGCAGTATGTTGTATCCAAATCTTGGTAAACAATAAAGAAAACACATATTGCAACTATCTCCTAGGTTGACCACAGCTCTATGTTGTCCCTTACTTGGCGTACATTAAATAGTCTGATGTATGATTGTTTCCTATTTGTATTGGATGCCATCTAGCATAGTGAAGTAACTGGTGCTATAGCTGATTTGCTTTATTTACCTGACATCAATCCTAGGCACAACAATTGAACACTAAATTTAACACTTTATTTGGGAAATACATACACACATTTCACACTTGGGATTGCACACAAATGTGTGTGTGTGTGTATGTGCGTGCATATATGTGTGTATAAAAAACTATTTGTAACATGCCTGTGAGGACATGGGCTACTCAATGAAGTTCAGAACTCTGTCCCACCTCTCTGCATGGCAGGGGCACCCAGGGCCAGAGAAGTACCAGTGGGCCTGTTAGGGAGTGGGAACTGGGGACAGAGGCAGGGGTGGGGACTTGGAAATCAGGGTCCTCCCCCATCGTGCGACTAACCACATGTCTAGGGCTGGCAAGACTGGCAACTCGGCACAGGCTTCTCAATTGGCATGGATGACTGGCTCCACCCAGTGTCCACATTCTGCAATGTGTGGTGGGCAGGTGCTCAGCCAGGGCTCCCCACACTGGGGAGAAGCTGGTAATGCTGTTGGTTGGTAGTGACATTGCTAGATGGTCCTTATGGCATGGTCTGGGGCTGTGCTGAAGATGAAGCAGCTTCTGGCCAGAGTTCCCTGAACTATCAGTGGATGCAACAGCTGGGAAAGGGGAAGGGGTGGGGCGCTGAAGGCCTGTAGTTCCCCCCTCTGGTGATGTGTCACTGGAGGGGTCAGGAAGGGTGGGGGTCTCAGGCAGGCTGCTCCTTCTGGTGATGCTTGCAGGGGTGCAGTCTGGGTCCTGGGGTTCAAAAAAAGATTAATAGATTATAGAGACATAGATTGTAAGGGGCTGGAAGGGACCTTGCAAGATCTTTGGGTCCAGCTCCCCTGCACTAGGCAGGAAAGACAGCTAGGTTCAGGTAACACCATTGGGGTGACCATCCAGTCTACTCTTGAAGATTTCCAGAATAGGTGATTGCACCACCTCTGGAAGAAGTTTATTCCAGTCTGGACACCCTATCTGTTAAGAAGTTTTTCCTAGTGTTAAGCCTGAAATGGTCTTCCAAGAGTTGGTGGCCCTTACTCCTGGTTTCTCCCAACAGTGCCCTGGTGAACAGTTGTTTGCTGAGCCCTTGATGTATTCCCCTGATATAGTGGTAAGCTGATACCAAGTACTCTCTCAGCCTTCTCTGTTTTAGGGTGAAAAGTTCCAAGTCCCTCAGACTTTCCTTGTATGGCTTGCCTTGCAAGTCTGTGATCATATGGGTGGCTCTTCTCAGGACTCTCCCAAGCTTTTCCATATCCTTTTTTAATGCAGTGCTCAGAGCTAAATGCAGTACTGAGGAGCCCCTGCCAGTGAAAACCAGTGCCCCACATTCCTGCTCACCATGGTGTTGGTTCAGTAGGGCGCCCCTTCATGAATATGTGGGATGTGGCAACCCCATCAGTTAGCAGCCTCCCGGTCACAACTCCTGCTCCTCTGCCACCACCCCCAGCTGCTGAAGCAGGACAGTTCTTTTCTTGGTGTGCTACTGGTGCAGCCAGCATATACACATGGCTCTATCAGTGGGTGGCAGTGACCTGGATCCTGCATCCTTACTGGGGCTGGCAGGCTCTCCACCATGTCCATATGTTGGCCCTGCAGAGCCAAGAGCCAGACGCCTTTTGTAAGAGTTTGCACTATTTCAGAGATAAAATGCTTTGCACCAGGGGCCGTGTACAAAGCTAAGGCTGTGGCCTTAGATCATGGGTCAGCTCTGCATGGGTGTCTAGGGACCATGGTAAGTCAGCCAGGCAGGCTGGGGCCTAGACACTGTATTACTGTGCATTAACTAATTGTGACTAAATTTGATACCTGCATTTACAGGTATCAATTTTAGTAATGATTAGCCATTTTTACTGTGCAGTAAGGATGTGTATGTGTAGACATGTGCCTTTACTGCACAGTAATACGGTGCATTAAAGTATCTCATGTAGACGCACACTAACAGAATTTAATATTAGAACAACCTAGCAGCTCAAGTGATAAACTCATCATTATTTGCAGTCTTTAATGTGTGGGATCAAATTTCTTCCTGTGCTTTATTGCAATTCCAGAAGGAGGGGACAATCTATGGTATGTTCATAGGTGATCATAATAGTCTCATTTGTCCTAAAATTTCATGAATATCCACCATTGCCTAGATGAGGAAGCTTGACTAAGAATTTAAAGTTAGAGCAAGAAAGCAAGTCAAGCTGATATTTGAAAAGTGATTGAAAGAAACTGTGGCTACATGTTTGAGGGAGAGGTAGAAAACTGGAAATAATATCTGGGGTTACTTGGAACTGTTAGACAATGAGGCTAGGAGTGGGAAGGACAAGGAGTTGGACAAGGAGACTGCATTGTAGTAGGGGAAAAACTGGGATTGTATGGAAAAAGAGATTTGGATTAGGAAGTCTTGGAATAAATAGGGGTCTGTGTCCATTAAAATAAATATTTATACAGAGAAAATTTCTGGAGTCATCAGCAGTCACTTAATTTTATTGATACAATTCTCTAACAACATTTCTTTCCAAAGCCACAAATGCACAGTGGATCGATTTAAATCAAATTGATTTAAACCACCAGTTCTAACTGTAATTTACTAGAAAAACACACTAGTTTATTTATGAATATTAACAGATGAACAAACTATTTTTTAATATTTAATATTTACATTTATTTTATTAGAAAATGCTGAAAAATATATCTTATTCACAGGAAAATTAATGTTTTAGTGTGGTGTCCTGCAGAATTTTAAAACTATGAGATCTTACCCTGTATTACCTAGTTTTTAAATTGGAAGAAGAAAATAAACTTTCCTATTTCTTCACATGCAGTTATTTTTTCTGCTCTGAATTGAACTAAAATAAAATAAAAAAAGAGAGATGAAGAATATTATGTGCACCTGCAGGAGAGGATAGAGTTGTCAGAAGCTGGTGAATCATTTCAGTAGATTTTGTTTCCAGGTGATGATTTTTTTTTCTCAGTTCATTGGTTTGTCTTTCTTTAAAATAGCAGCAAATATGTACTACATGAATACCAATATTATTTAATAAATTTTTGTAAGTGTAGGTCTTCATATTGGTTGTCATTGTTTTAAATGTATATGAAAAGCTATGCATTTTACAAATAAATGTATTTAATTTCAAAGGGTACTCAAAATATGTTTGTATTAAGAAAGAAATTAATTTGTTTCATATGTATTGCACTGATAGCCTTTAGGACCACATCCACAATGGATGTGTGGATGTTTGTTTCCCTGGGGACAAGAAGCAGTTGCACATTTTGTGCTGCTGCTAGTTGTGCCCGGGGAATGCCTGTGCCATGTGCCCTGTGGTGTGTGGCATGTTACCCTAGGTGGAGTTGGGAATGGTCCTTGGGGCCTCCTGGGGCTGCAGCAGTGGTAATCCTGCTGCTCAGAGCCTGACCAGCATTCAGAGCATGGCTCTGGCTACCTAGGCTCCAGTTTTGGGTGGCATGCACTGTCCCCATACACTGCCCTGTTTTTTTCTTTGCATGGGGTTTTTTGACCGCGGGATCTCCAAGGCTCAACCCCCTGCCTCCACTGCCAGCACTGCTACCTTGGAGTGCAGAGAGCACCTGAATGTGCAGTATGTGGTGCAGCAGACATGTCTGCAGCACCACATACCACACAGTTGCTCTCGTCTGGATGTTGCTTTAGTGTTCTACTCTTACTGACCTATCACAGAAGTTAGACATTGCATTTGTATCTTTGAAAATATTTCTCTAATCAGTACCTGTAGGGAAAGAGCTCTTAGTATAATTTGGGTATGAGAGAGATTTTTAAGGCAAAAAGCTTTCTGAAAGTTTAATCTACAGGGGGTTTATACATGTGGTCCAGGAGTGGGAAAGGACTGTTTTAATTAGAGAGGCTCTGAGATCCACTCTGAGACCACAGAGCGTCACTTTTATCAGCCTCCCCATGTTGAAAAATGGCAGTGGGGGCACTTTAACTAAAGCTGATCAAATGAACTTTAGTTAAAAAGCCCTCACCAACATTTTTCAGTACCGGAACACTGATATATGTGACATTGGAATCTGCTGGAGCACAGTAATTACCATGCTTTATGAGAATTGTTCAGGAGTTCCCAGCACTTGTCATGCTGCTGTGCCTCCTTCCCCCCTGCCCCTGCCCCTGCCCCTGCCATCCACTTTTGGAAGCCATGCATCTCCCTGCTCCTGGAACTGTGCCCCGCCACCCCTGCCTCCACCCTCCTGCAGAATATGCTTAGCAGGGTTCCTGGTTTTCTCTGATTAAAAATAAATCCCTAATTTTCTGATTAAAAAAATATCCCCAAATCCACATTTTTCCATGATCAAAATGAAATACCATTAATATATATATATATAAAATGTGTGTGTATAATGTGTATTTGTGTATATGTATACATATATTTATATACTAATATATATATATATATATAAGAGTGGTGTTTCATTTTGATCATGAAAAAGTGTTAATTTTGAGTTACATTTTTTAATCTAAAAATTGGGGATTTTTTTAATAGAGAAAACCAGGATCCCTGATGCTAACTCTGCTTGTTACTCTGTATGTATATTGTCCAAGCCAGTAAGTCTTTTTCATGCACTTCATGGAACATTATCCTTTTTAAATGCACTATCAGGGTGAAGGGGAGGAGGAGAACAAATATTTCCCAACAAGGACAAGTTATATAAACTGACCAGAAGGGAGCACCAAGCATGTATACTACCTATTACTTAAATCTAGATGGTTTGGGACTTGGTTTTAGTAGTTGGAGTCTTCAAATGGGGTATTTTTTAAAGTTAGAAGCTTCCTAAATGATATATTAAGTATCCAGCAGTTTAGAATCAAAGTAAGATCACAAGTCCTCAAAATTATATGTCAACACCACTTTCACATTTGGCACTTTGATATTTGTCTTTCTCATCTTTCCACAACTTCTTGGAAAGAGAATAGACGGTCTCTTCCAGCATTCTAGATAGAGTTACTGTGAACTAAATTACAGGTCAAATGTTTCTGTAGATTTTCTTTACTCTGAAGTATTCAGTGTTCTCCAACCATCTTCTCATCTTCGCAACAGGAATACCATCTTCCTAGTATTCTATCTGAGGGCTTTTGGAGAGTGAGCAGAGGATTTTCATCATATCACACTTCAGTAAATAAAATGCTGTTATCAAGAGAGAGCTTTTTTTAATTATTTTTTATTTTTTTTTGTAAAATGGCAAGTGTAGGCACTCCAGCATACAGTTTGCTTCAAGAAACAAGGGAAGAGAAATTCATATTCTCCCACTGAGTCTTATTTTCCCCAAATACCTCATGCAAGTGCTGTAAAAGAAATATCTGAGGACATCTATGTTGTTAGAACACCTTCAGTATATAACTTATTTTCAATGTTTCCTTCTATTTGAAACCAGAAAAGCTTCTTGAAGTTTGTTTCTAAATTTGTGAAATTCTTTCGACTGTCTTGATGACTGCCCCATTTTCTTGTTCTGGTGTCTGCATTACTGAGTTGAAAAATATCAGTTGATCACGAAGAAACTATGGTCAAACCCCAGAAGTGAGCTCCTCAATGAACACTTTCAGGATCTGGGAGCACATTTTTCTTGAGACATGCATGAGTGCTAACTGTCATTCAACAGCTAAAAGCAACAATAGCCAATGAAATTTCTATGTCCCAGGATATTTCCATAGTGCATTTGGGTGAACCTGGAAAAGTCTCGTATGCATGCCACCTGGTTACTGAATGAACAATCACATAAATTTGCATCAGTGAATAAAACATCAGCAATAGCTTGTAAGAAACTATAGCATGTATATAAGCCCTCTAAGTAGGGTGACCATACATCCTGGTTTGGCTGGGATACTCCAGGATTCTGGAATGGCTGATCAAAGCCCTGGGCCAGAGTCCAGCAGGAAGGAGGAGTGACATGGTACACTTGACTGGCACCCAAGCAGGCACTGCTGCTCCTGTGTTGCAGCAAGTCAGGCCAACTGAAGACAGCACCAGACTGCTTTCACATGGCATGTCCTTGCTTCTGCACAGGAGCAGTGGTGCCTGCCTAGCACACTATAACACTTTGTTTCCCTGCTGGACTCCAGTCCGTGACTTTTGACCAACCAGCTGGGATCAGGCTAGGGAATACTGGAGTATCCTGGCCAAACCAGAATGTAGGGTTACCCTAAATATAAGGAATGCCACTGAAATTGTCAGGGATGCTGGTTTTATCTGATAAAAAAATATCCCCAATTTTTGGTTTTAAAAGAGTAACCCCAAATCCACATTTTCCCATGATTAAAATGAAACACAGCTAATATCTATATCTCTTTCTATAAAGATAGATACATCTATTTATCTATCTATTTAGATATCTATATCTGTATCTATTTAGCTATGTCTATATTAGAGTTTCATTTTAATCATGGGAAAACGTAGATATTAGGGTACTTTTTTTTCAACCAAAAACTGGGGATATTTTTTTTGTCAGAGAAAACCAGGATGTCTTGTGAACACTCCTGGGAATCAGTTATATATAGACCGCTTCTAGCAGTAGGGCCCAGATTCTGTCAGGACAGAAGCTATCGACTAGGGGGGCAGGAAAAGCCTGGGTACTTGAATTTGCCTGCAGGAGAAGGTCAGCTAGAGACTCTGGAGAGCACTAAGAAATGCTGAGGAAATTCCTAAAAAGGCTTTGGGTGGAGAACTTAGCAGATCTCCAAAGTGACCTACACAAAAACAAAATTTTGTGTGCAGAGAAAACTAGTCCACACAAGGAAGGTGATAATAAACACTGGGACAAAAAGCAACTCCTGTGGATTTGGTTGGGTGGAAGGTACTTCTTGTGTCTGACGTAATAGCTGCATCCAGATGAGCAGGAGCATGTGCTTAAAGCTGCATAAAAAGTAACGGCACAAATTTTCCACCTGCAGAGCAGCACATGGAGACTAGGAAGCAAGTAGCTGAGAGCTGCCTACTCCCCCATCTCCACGTGCTGTGGAACCTCCAGTGTGAGCCGCACATCTACCCTGTGCCCCAAACAACTGGAGAGCAGGATGTGGAGACAGGGCAGCAAATGTCTCTGCACTTGTTCTGGCACATACTATTTTGGCAAGCATTGCACTGCATTTTTTACTTTTTTTTTTAAATTGAAATACGTGGTAGAATTAATTACCTCCAGTCCATTTCTTTTCATTTCCTTTTGAACTGTAGATCCTTTGAAGCCTACAGAAAGGGAGGCCTTCTACTGTAAATACATTGTGCAATTTTTCAGTGATCTACTATAGACAAAGAATAGGCATATCTACTGTGTCAGACTTAGACCAGTATTGGGACCTACATGAGAATGAAATGCAACATTTATTTTATTCTAATTGCCTCATGTTCTAACTTCTGTGGGTTATATTTTAACTTTTCAGTTTCTTTTCTTTTTAACTCAAGCTTGTATGTCTTAAAACACTGATGCATGCCTCTCAATTTAATTTAATTTTAATGAATTTTCTCGGCTAGAAGTATATTAATCCCTACCTCAACTTGTACTGTTAAACTTCTATTCCATTGGTGAAGTATGTCTATTGCAGTTATGTGATAGGTGCTCTGTTCCAATCTAGCAAGTCATCTTTAAGTTAGGAATATCTCAGTCAATTGCTTACCCTTTTCACTTTTGAAGGTATTGCAATGGGCCATTTAAATACTGTCAGTCTAGTGTAGTTAAAGATCTACACACCCCACAGAACAAATGACATTTGTCCTGATTATCTAGGTCCTCAGGAAGCAAGTGGCAGGTTAGTGTCACCTTTTTATCACCTGCAAAACTGGGGAGCAATTATAATTTCTAAAAATCTTTAAAAATAATTCCTGGGGTTCTCCAGGGAAGAAAAAAAGAAATAGATATGCCCAGACCATCTTAATTCTCCTCTGTAAGCAAAACTACATCCTAGTTGAAGACTATAAAAGGAGATTTTGAGCCATGCACCATCATACTACCTCTCTTCCCCTTCTATGCAGTGTTTTCCTTAATAACATATCATTTCCGAGCATCCTTTATCCATTCTTCTCTCTCTTTATTACCATATTTACTCACAAACCATAAGTACTTCCCCCAAAATCAGCCCTTCCAAATTGGAGTGTCTAACTTAAGCAGCAAGGCTGATTTTTTCTTTATCAGAAATGAAGCGTGATGAAACTGTGTTGTAAAATGGCTGCCAGGTTCCCTCTCAGCAAGCAAACAAGAAGAAAATATTCCAATATTAACTCTTTCACATGTACTAATAGATTATGGTCTGAGAGAGAAGCTGGCAACCATTTTGTAATATAGCCAAATCTAAGTTGTGACCTGGGAGCCTGGTTTTCTCTGATATATATAAAAAATAAAAGCCCCAATTTTTGGATTAAAAATGTAACCCAAAATCCAAATTTTTCTGTGATTAAAATGAAACACCACTCACTCTATCTATCTATCTATCTATCTATCATCTATCGTCAGTGTTTTTGGGGTAATGTATGTGGTATTTCCTTTTAATCATGGAAAAATATGGCTTTTGGGTTACTTTTTTAGTCTGAAAAGTAGGGATTATTTTTTTCACCAGATAAAATCAGGATCCCTGGTTATGACACTGCAAAACTCTTTTTCTCTACCCTTGATATTCTGCCTTCCAAAAACAAAGGATGTTCCTTATATGGGGCCATGTGGTATACAAGAATATATGGTAGTGCTTTTTTGTTTCAGTTTCTATATTTGATCTTCTTTCTCATTTCTTGTCAGCATTTTTTTGGCCCCTTTTTCATGATCACTTTCCTGTGTTTTAGTATGTCTCTTATTTTTTACTCTTTCCACAGCCTGTGGACTCTCAGCACATGCTGAAAAGCATTTACTTACACTGACAGTTACACTGACTTCAACAATATAAGTAAAGGTTCTGTAATCAGTGCTTTGGCCATCCTACAAACAGGAACTGACAGAGATTACCAGTTTCCAGAGACCACACACTATTCTAAGTCTAATATTTTTTAACCAGGTTTCTCCTATATAGTTTTGCATTGCCGTTCTTACTCTTAGGCTGACAATGACCAACTAGCACATTCCAAAAAGACTGTATTTGAAAATGGAGCCAAAAGTGCTTTGATTTATGTGCACCTTGTGTACATTTTCCACACAAACTCTACAAGTCATGATAAATGAATAAGTTATTTCTAATGCCAATGTTCCCATAATATTACTAGTTAAATGATGAAAATCATAGATTCATAGAATCATAGAAGTAGGGTTGGAAGTGACCTTGTAGATCTTCAAGTCCAACCCCCTGTCTGGGCAGGAGGAAAACTGGGCTCAAGTGACCCCAGCCAGGTAAGCATCAAGATGCTTCTTAAAGACCCTCTGGGTAGGAGCCAGCACCACTTCCTTTGTAAGTTGGTTCCAGATCCTAGCCACCCTAACTGTGATGTAGTTCTTATGGATGTCTAATCTAAACCTACTCTCCAACAACTTGTGGCCATTATTCCTTGTAATCCTGGGGGGTGCTAGGGGAAACAAGGTCTCCCCCAAACCCTTCTGGTCCTCTCTAGTGAGTTTA
>JAGPOW010003316.1:117578928-117686046 GCA_030014935.1 Caiman crocodilus
ACTGCTACTAACAACAACGCGTGAGTACAACCTTATCTCGGCAATCTCGCGATATCTGATCTGTCTAGCAGCCAATAAAAGGGAAATCAAAGCCTAGTGTGGGAAAAAGAAATTAGTTAGAGTCCTTTCGTTCTCGCCCTAGGGGCCTGTCGGAATTAAGGCTTTGGAGGTGCGACAAATTTAGTTAATCGAAAGGCAGGCAACCCTCCAGAATAAATGTACATACCAGTGTATATTGGCATGCAAAAGGGGGTTCAAATTAGAATTGTGTTTCATGATTTAAACAAGTGAAAGCTGTGGGAGTCCCATTTACATATTCTGGAGGCAAAATAGGATTTGGGTCTACATTCTAGATTGAGAAAGTACAACATTAAGATTAGTATCAAATTTAATTTCATATTTAATATTACTTTTCCCTGAGTATAAAGCTAATATAATTAAATCATTTGTTAAGAAATGGAAGTGCACAAATAGCGTATCTGAATGTGATTTAATTGTTTAAATTCTAAAAAAGCCGCTAATTTCTGCTATCAATGTTATATTGTTCTGTGAAGTGCACAGATAATTTATATAGGTATTATATAGATAGATAGGTATTTATTTTTACTTTTTAAAATCTGAAGCTTGGCTTTTCCCTTTTTTTTTCTTTTTCTTTTTTCTTTGACAAAAGTGCCAGTTAGTTGCAAAAACTGTTGATGCCCCCACAATACTTTTCAAATATTAGCTCCTGCAAAATGTTAAGTGTTTTTCCCCCAACTTGCTAAATAGCTGCATAGCTATGCCAGTAGTAGGTGTTTCATCAGTCCAATAGTTTATTAACTAATTTTATAAAACTCCTGGGGGGAGGGGAGGAGGAGTTCTGACAATTTCTTCACCAAATGCAACCAATAAGCTATTATGCCCATAACATGTAGGTGACAGGAGGGACAGTCAGCCTCCTATATTCACAATGCTTCAAACTGTCAAGGGAACATCATGGTCTGCTGAACATGGAATCTATCTGGTACGTCAGGCCTAAGCTATAAAAATCAGCCAGCACTAGACATTGCCAGTGGTAGTAATGACATAAAGGTGAGGTAGTCACTCCATATAAACTAGTATAAGTGATCAGAAACTGGTCTAAACCCATAACAGAAAAGCAGTTAGAACACATATACTAGTTTAAAAAGGGTGGATCCTGGTTTAATATAGACCTGTATTGAACTACTTTCAGTCTTAATAGATTTAGATAAGACCAGTCCATCAAACTTCTGTACCAGATCCCCTCCTGACTCAAGTGAGGTTGCAGTCTACCAGCATCCTAGGATGCTTTGTGGGCCCTGGTAACCTGCCCCACCCCTCTACAGGACTGTGCACTAACCTTAGCCTGTGCTTGCCTGATCCAGCAAAGATGGCCGTCCCCCAGGGGCTGTCCCCTCTCCAAGGTTCTCACAAAGATAAGCCAGGAATACCTTTGTTCCCTGGCTCCTGACTATGGGGACAGGTGCATAGGGGAGGGAAATGGAAGCTACTGTTGCTTGGGATCTCTGCAAATTGCTTCTCCGCCCCACTCCCTCCCCACCCCAACAAACCCTCCTTTCAAGTTTTTCATCCCAGTGATTAGTGGCAAATGGCCTGACTGGCAGGGTCCCTCCACCAATCAGGGGTGTGGGAGGAGAGGCAAGGGGTGAAATGAAAAACATTAAAGTAGCCACTGCAGGGAGCACTTTCACTGATATTTACAGAGATTACTAACTTTTGCAGAAACAAGCTTCCTAACCCTGCCTGTCACCTGCATGCCAAGAGTAGGTGTGGGGGGAGCAGAAAATGGAAAATTTTCTTGCCAACCTAGCTCTGGTTAACCAGGACAACACAGCCTCTCTCCACAGCCAGACCTTTCCAAACATCCTGGATTGGGGGTAGAGGCAGAAAATGGAGGCCTTTGTGTCCAATACATGTGCCCCAGGGCCTGGGCACCCATGTCCCCAGGCCATGCCCCTGAATCCTGTCATAAGGGCCACCACACATACCAGCCACTGAGCCCAAGAGAACCCCTGTGCTCTGGCAGAACCCCACAGACCCAGCCGGGTCCCAAAAACTGATTCAAGGAACCCCATAGCGCTGAGATATTATGCAACTAATAGCAACATATAAACAATATCTCTAAAATACACTCTATTCTCTGTTAATGCCTAAGTTTTTGTTTGTAGCATAGGATGTTCAGTGAAAATAAGCAGAAAATAAAGGTAACTGATTCATAATGAATCAGGGTTGGGAAAGATGGGGGGTCAGGCCCATTAGACACTTGACCAGAGCAGTTGAGAGCAGGCTGAGTGCCTGGAACATCCAACTGGCTTCAGGCATGAACAGGAATGCCCCAATCCCCTTTCTGGTCATTGCAGAACCTCCCCCATGCAAAGCCTCTGTCCCCTGGCTCCTGACTCTGGAGAGGGGGTGGAGTGGGGGAAATAGAAGCTACTCTTGCTCAGGATCTATGTAAATTACTTCCCACCCCGCAAGCCAAGGCTGCCCCATCTCCCATATCCCAAGACTTTCAGAGAGCCCCAGAGTAAGCATCCTGCATTGTAAGCTGCATGTGCCTCTATGTCTAGGCCTCCCTGCACCCTGATATGGCATCCCACCACCTGCACCCAGACCATAAGTCATTGGCTCCCTCATACCACTCCTCCCATCCTGGGCTCTCTGTGGGAGGCGGCACTGGTACCAGTCAGGGGTATCATAGATGGACACAAACTGGTCCAGGACCCTGTCCATAAACTTCCTCTCCTGGAGCTCTGATGTTGCCCGCTCCACAGAGGGGTGGATGGCTTCAAAACAGCTGGTGGACATCTCAAAACCCCATTTCTGTACGTTGGCAGCTCAGGTGTAATCATTCAACAGTCTGATCAGGCCCTTTTTACACATATTAAGTGTCTCCTTATGGTAGTTTCACAGATCCTGGTGCCAGTTGTGTGCACCCAGTGCTTGGAGGCAAAGGCCTGCAGCATCTCCTTCTTGTTTCTTTGATTCCTCCTACAGACATTGCTTATGCTGTTGCATCCTATGTACACCTGCTTTTGTCATAAGGGTAGTGTCTCTGAAGTCAAACAGGGCAGACAAATAGTCTTTAAGTGAACTTGCTACTTGTTCTTCTCAAAATGAAGTACAAGGGGAGAAGTCAGGGACATTTTCTGTACTGACCAGTCACCAAGGCATTCACACACAGAAAGTGAGGCAGCTAAGCTGAGACTCCTACCTTGTCACTTCCCTGCCTGGGGCCAGGAGCAGCTCCACTGCACTCCACCCAGCATAGTGGGGACTGGGGCCCCAACTCTGTTCTGTGGGGAAGCAGGCCCTGTAGTGGTCTTGGAAGGGATTGCCATGGAGGGAGGGGATAGGCTTCTCTCCAGGCACTGAGATGTGTACATGCTCCATTCTTACAGAGGGTTCAGAGACCCTGGGTCCCATGGGAACTTGGACTATTCCCAGCATAGGCATTTGCTGACCTGTTTTTTGCATTTTGCCTGCAGGGCTCATTAAACTGTTTTAGTGCATTTTCATGACTGGTAAGGAGAGGGGGAGCTCCTTCAGCACAACTGCTCTGGGAAGCTGAGGTGAGGCTCTCCATCTCCCAGGAGCTGATCATGGTCCTGAGAGATAGGGGAAGGAGCTGTGAATGAGACAGATTTATGTTTCCGTAGAATGGGAGATGGGCTAGTCACAGTTCAAGGCCAGGGGGCAGGGGTGGCCTGGCACCTCAGCTGTGCTCCAGGACAGAAAGGAGAGAGGGGGTATCTGGTCTGCCCTGACAGCCCTTAAAGACAGAAACCTCTTGAGCGCCTATGGACCTAGGGCCCAGACCATGAACATTCAGGGCAGAGCAATTCACCCTCCCGCCATACCACACCATCCCTGCACCCCTTCCACCCCAACCGTCTTATGGGCTTCTCAGCTACAACACCTGAGAGAGGGCTGTGACCATGGGGATGGCATGCTTGCGTTTCTTTTTCCCCACTGTTCTCTCAGACACTCCACATTTTCCCCATGTCCTTGGTCCACATCACCAGAGATCCTGTTTTTCTATGATTAAAAAAAAAAAAATCCCCAATTTTCAGATTTAAAAAAGTAACCTAAAATCACATTTTTCCAAGATTAAAATTAAACACCATTAAATATAACACACACAGACATGCACATACACATATATGTAAAATATGTAGCATACATATATAACACCACTGGCTGGGCTTCCAGAAGTGCCATAATGACCAACTCTGGAAGCTTAGCTTTGGGAGCAGGAGAGGGTCTGCTAGGAGGAGGCAGAGTTGGGGAGTGTACCCAGCAGCCAATCAGGAATGGCCCACCACTCAGCTGTATCTGGCTGCTCTTGGCAGTATTTGGTATGCAAAAACACATGCAGGACCACCCCCCAACCTGCTGGCCTTGGCCAATACAGGCAGCCTGTGTGCTCCACCCACCATGAAACGGCAAATGGTTTTCTTTTCACTCCCAAACTAATCTAGTCTGCTTAAAGAAATCCATGTAAGTTGATTCGAATCCAGTTTTGAATGTTTGTACCTAACAAAAGAGAAGAAGTACTATGCAATATTTTCTCCATACTCTAACTGATACAAACCAAAGCAAGGTCTTTTCCAAAAGGGTCTAGAATAGTGCTGGAAATCAGCATGGTGTTCAGAAATGTTTCAGAAGTATAGTGATATCATCACTAAATCTCTTTTATAAGCAAATTGCAATAAAATCCTCTGCAAAGGTATTGCAGTTTTTCTTAATATTACAGTATTTCCCTCCTGCCTCTCATCTTATTTGAATTTTCTAATATCAGAAAGTGGTCCCAATATCTCTTTTCTTTTCTTTCTACAAAATATAGTGATACTGTGTCCCTGGGGTAAAACATTTTCCACCAACATTCTACCAAGCATACATTTTTTGGGAAAGGCAATTGAAAATTATTTCAATATATGGAAACACATTGTGTGATAATCTACATACTTATGTAACTGTGCATTAGGTTGGAGATTGCTCCCTAGTGAGCTGAATGACATGAACAGAAATTTATTATATAAAAGAAACTTGCCCACACATAGTTATGATATAAATGATCAGATGCACCACATTTTCTTTTAAAAGATGTATTACAAAGCAATCATCCTCTTCCATTTGAACACTTCCTACTTTTCCCTTTACTCTACTCCTTCAGCTTAGTAGCGTAACAGTGCTAAACAATATCTTGCCATTTGTGCAGTTTTTACCATCTAATATTCACAGAGTGTTCAATTATGACACCTTGGCTTGTATATATGGTGCTTTGGATAGGAGATCACGTAGGTATCCCAATACTAGCCTTCCTAACTTCCAACACCAAATGAGATAATGTGAATGCTACGATAGAAAACATTTCTGGTCTTCTCTTAATTTTCCTCCTTAGGTCAAAATATTTTATGTACGGCATTTGATACAGCATGTATAAACACAAATAAAAAAACAAAAGTAAAATTAAGTTGTAAGAATTGTGACACATGATTAAAGCATTTTAAACTATCTTTCCAAACAAATAGGATCGAATGAAAACAATGCAAGAGAAACCTATAGAATTAAAGAAATTTATGTAACAGATCGATTTAAATTTCTGTAGTCTAAGGCTTATGATATAGTAGACTAACTTCATATTTTCTCTAAAACACTGGTAGCAGCCTCTTTAATATTTTAGTCTTTCATCTCTCCTATTATTGGGTTCCCACCTGCAGTAAAACATTAGCACTAATAAAAATTGTAGAACTGTACTCTCACCTGTTAAGTTTAAAATATATTCTCTAATGATATTTTAATATAGCTTCTGGAGAAGCTTCTTGTTTATTTTCTAATATGATTTGCCTGAAAGGTTATTGTTGACATAATTAAGTCAGCAACACTGCTTAGAACTTTTTGCATCAAAATAATATATGTCAATGACATAATTATGTTTATATGTATGCTATAATTATGTTGTTTGACGCAGTACTGCTAATTTGTGAAAATGCACCATGCAAAGTTGGTTGTCAAAACAGCGGTGCTTTCAAGATATTTCAACACAACAGATAGAGGGTATTTGTTTATTTTAGTCTGATTTATTTTACAAATTTTTGCTCTGAAATTGCCAAATTATGTGAACCTTATTCTTTCAGAATCCCAGAATCTGACTCAATATATAAATGTGGAATGAAGAAAGTTTTGGGGTTTTTCTGCCTTTTTTCTTCTTTAAATATAATCATGACTCGACTGAAACTTTGCAGTGTTATATTCTCAGAAGAATAATAAACCCTTCAAAATAAGGGAATTGCAATAAAAATCCTGAGACACTAAGTCTAGGAGTACAACTAACTATGGTAATAAGTCTTAGTTCAATTTATAGACACTGTACATGTAAGAGATGTTATACCTGCAATTTAGTAATGGAAAAAGTGACAAGCTTTTGGCAGGTCTAAAGTAGAATTACAAAATACTGTATGTAATACTCTCCAAAAAAAATTGTGTTATCCACTTTCTGCTGAAAGTGCTCAAAAATCTAATGCTGACATGTTCTAACCCTAATTCCAAATTAAGCTTCTTAATCTTATTAAAAACATAAAAGATTTTATTTCCATTGCTTCTTGGTTTATATAAAAAGTTGCTATATTTCTTTTAATAATACAGCACTGATTTCTTTTGCAAACTGGTTTATCATTTATTAGTCAAGGTTCTTAAAACCCTTTTGTACTTCTTAATTAAGTTACCAGTGCATAACACTGGATTCTGCTCTTCCAAGTTTGACTTGGAAACCTGCAATATGTTATATATATGATCTTCTGAAAATAAGCTTGGCATTACCCAGAATTTGTTCCTCCTCCATTGATCCATATTCCCTTTCTAACCAATATCGATCACTTCACAAAAGAGTGGGATTAAAAAAAAAGAAAAGATATATCAAAACAGATATATTTAATTCTTAAATGATTCATTCTATGTATTGAATGAAACAGTAACCCTTCAAGAAAAAACAGTTTGTGTGTGCTATAAGCAGAGATCCTGGTTTTCTCTGATTAAAAAAAAATCCCCAAGTTTTGGTTTAAAAAATGTAACCCAACATCCACGTTTTTCCATGATTAAAATGGGAAAAGTACACATACACTCACACACATATGTGTGTGCGCACACACGTGCATGTGTGGTTGTTTCATTTTAATCATGGAAAATGTGGATTTTGAGTTCCTTTTTTAAAACCAAAATCAGGGGGAGGGAGGGGGGAGGGGTTATCAGAGAAAACCAGGGTCCTTGGTTATAAGGAACAAAAACAATATGGTGGGATCACTCATAAATTGGGATTTCATAACCTCAGGACATTCAACCTTGGAACTTAAACCTTGCTTTTAATGTCTTTTTTCTTTCTTTCTTTTCTGTTTTCTAATTTCTTTCATGATAGTGAAAAGGAAAAACATAAAAGTAAGGACTATGATATCCACATGTATTAATACCATCAGTGATACAATTTGAACCCCAGACTTTCTAGACTGTCATCCATTACTTCCCTGAATACATTAGAGAGTAAGTAGGCAAAAATGTTCTCCTGGAGTAGGAAAGGAAGTAAATGGGCTTTTAGGACCTGAATACTAGTGTATGATCAAGGAAGCACAAAATAACTAACGTTCTCCCTTTAACTGGAAGTCAAGAATCTCAGGCACGTCTACAAGAGACGCTAAAAGCATACTTGACTAATTATACTGTGCATTAGTGTCACAGAAAAAGCCATACTAATACACTAATGTGAAGTAGACTTAGTCTACTGCATACTAGCATTGTGTAAAAGATGTGTGTCGGCACTACTGTACAATAGTGCTGACTGTGACACATTAAGTTAGTATCTGTTATTAAAAGTTATCAACTTAATGCACTGTAATTACTGTGCATTAATGCACATGTAGACATGCACCTCTTGTCCCAGTAGATAGACTTAAAAGGAGTAGTGATATAGAGCTATGGCTCTATATCTTGGTTCCACGATTCAGTCTGGTTTTTCTTCCCACATTTCTCAGCTGTATCATTAGCCCTTATGCATTGCCATTTTGGTGTATGCTGCTGCTACTTATACATCAGGGCTGACTGAGGTTTTTAGAATGTGTTGTGGACTTATCTGCTTAGGCAACGTAAGCAGCAAAAGGAGCTGCTCACCCCTCTGTTCATGCTGTGTAGCAAATAGAATGCAGCCATAAGTAACTCTGAAGGACTTCATGGATTAAGCAAAGTAAGACGACCAGACCAGTATCCCTGTCATTCCTTCTATTTCAGATACAGAGAATAAAATTTAGATCCCTTACAATAAAGGGTTTTGAAACTATTGCTGAGGTGAGGGTAAGGGTCATTCTCTTGGCATGATTTCCTCCTCTTGACCTTCCAAAACTTAGGCCCTATTCACCTAGATAAGGTTTTAAGAAAGTCTTTTTACAGCAATTTATAATGTTAGTATGCACGTTGGCAGTACAGAGACTGTTCCCTTCCAAAGAGATATAACTTGAAAGTGGATGAGAAGTAAAGCTGGGCAAAACAATTATATTTTTTTCCTGAAATTGTTTTTTTTTTTTAAATGAAAGAAACTATCAACTTAGCATAACCCAGACTTTAGAGGTATTTTGCATAAAAGAGACAGAGAAAAACATTATTGTCCCAGTTTGATAATGATTGATTGTCTATTCCTAAGGGAATTCCCTTTGGATAATGGAGGCAGATTGAAAACCCTGCTCTCCCAAATTCTCCCCAAGGCTTAGAACCATTGAACCATAGAGAGGTCAGGCTGGAAGGGACCTTCTTAGATCATCAGGTCCAACCCTCTGCCTGAGGTAGCCCTATCCAAATCATCTTTTATAAATCCATTTCCTAACCTCTTAGCAAAAAGTACACAGTCATCCATGACACAACACAAGACATAACACCTTAAACTGCCACAGGTAAAGCAAAAGGACTGTGGTGGCCAATGTCCTGCTGCTGGACAATTGTTAATACACAGTCAATAAATCCCTGGAAGAGGCCACACACCCACTACAAAGGAAGGCAAAAATCTCCACAGTTCATTCCAATCTACCCATGGGCTAAAATCCCTTCTGATCTCAAATATGGTGATTGGAGTAATTCTCTAGCCAGGAACCTCTGGCTTTAAGTCCCAGTCAAAATCCCCAGGCTTGGCAGCAGCCAACACCCAATGCCTACTGAGGAAAGCTTGAAAAAAATGATGTACGTCATTGTAGGAGGAAGAATGGAAGGAATCCCTCCACAGCCTCTGCAGCAACCAGTAAATCCCAGAAGCATGGGGAATACTCATAGCAGAACATAAGCTTAGGCATGCCTAAATCATTCCCAAACAGTGGCTGTCCAACTTTTTGAATGCTTCCAGTGATGGAGAGCCCAAAGGCAATCTAGTCCACTTCATTTTCTAACAGTGACAAATTTTTTCTTGCTCTCCTGATGCTTATTTTCCTGCAACTTCAGTTCATTGGTCTGCATCCTACTCTCTGCAGCAAGAGAGAAAAGTGTTTTCTCCCTTTTTTATGGCAGTCCTTCAGACATTTGAAGAATGCTATCATATCCTCTCTTAAGTGCCTTTTCTGCAAGCGGACTGTGCCTAACTCACTCAGCCTCTCCTCATGTGACTTGTCTTCGAAGCCATTTATCATTTTTGTTGACTGTCTCTGGTCCCTCAGCCTCTGCTGTGTGTTCTCTCCAAAAAAGTGTTGTTCTTGATAAACTAGTGCATTCTGCTGGGTTGAGGAGAATTGATTTGCTGAAAAATTCCTGATGAGCTCTATGTGGTGTAAAAAGGTCATTTTTCTTAAGCAGTTGCCTGGTTTTAGAAGAAGGAGCAGCTATCAATGGATTATTACACTGGAGCACTACTTATTTTACACTAGGAAGATCTGGAGGAGAATGCATGATTCTAAAATATTTGGTTCTGAAATGGTTGGTTCTGCTCTGCACTGCTTTTTATTCAAGTCTGTGCCACTCTGACACAACTAGGTTTAAGGCTGTGTATATATTCCTGGTGACATTCCTGTGAAACCAGATTTTATCCCTCTTGGAGACACTCTGGGTAGCAACAAGAAGTGAAATTTTTGCAAAGTAACAGGCTGTTTACACACCAGGCACCAGAAGCACAGGGCTTCCTTGCAGAACCTTTCTAGATGCACATAGACCCGGCGGCTTCATTATCTTCTTAAAATGTAGAAACTGCCTACACATGCTTCTATTTTAGTGGAATATGATAAAACTACCACATGACCAAAGTCCAACACTCTTGGTCAGCCTTGAACTCCTGGTGCATTTTCTGCAGGCATGGGTCCTAATTTTATTCTTAAAAACAAACAAACAAAACCATAGAGTTTTCACTGGGGAGGATACATGATTTTTCCTTTTCTTTTTATTTTGTTTAAACTAATTTGTCTGGTGCTGAAGTAAATCTCCTTTATCTTAAATTTCCAGGCTTAATCCTAAATCCTTTTTTTTTTGTAAGTATACAGTTTTGGCTATATTCCAGTACTCTGGGGTAGGTACTAATTGTATTGATTATTTTTGTCAGCAACTCATGGACTTTGTTCCCACATTCCTTAGAACTCCTGGATTAAACCATCTGGTGTTTTTAATTTATTGTAATTTAGATAATCAGTTAGTTCCAAAAACTACTCTGTTTCTAACAGTGTTTCATTATCTAAACTTTTTTTTCTGCAAATAGTGGCTCCATTTTTAAGAAGCATTGAAATCTACCCTTCAATTTAAATGCTGCAACTAAAAAGAAACTCAATGGCAATCCATTTTTTTCCACTTTCATTCATTTTGAGTAGTAGTATCTCAGGATTTGCCCAGCCATTAGCCATACCCAGTCCATGTTCACACAGCTTGCTTTAAGTCATGTGGATGTAAACTGGAAGCAGCATGTACAGTCATTTGCTGGTGCCAGGAGCTGCATGGGGAATGCAGCTTAAGCTGTAAATCAAGGTAGAAGGGAAGGGTGGATGGGTTGGAAGGAGTGTGAGGTCTGGGAGAGTCTGCAGGGGTGTAGGTGGTGAATCTACAGGGGGAGTTGGTCTATCTGAGGATAGGGGAATCAGGGGCATAAAAATAACTCAGGTTGTGCTGGGTAGGAAGACTGGCCACATTGCTGCTGGGCTTTCCCAGCTCTGGGTCTGCACTCTTAATGTAGCAGTGTTCAATAGATTAGGTTAACCTGTTTCCAATCTACATTATTTCACCTCCTCAGGTAAACTAACTTAAAGTAGGCCCACCATTTTTTGCCTGATTTAATGTATCCGGATGCCTGAACAGATGGCCATTTAAATAGACCTAACCCTAGTTATGTTGATCTAAATATAATAGCTGTACATACTTATTAAATTAGCAACATTATTTATTGATAGGAAAATTTGGACCTATGTTAGGTGTACAAAATTGTCTAAATCAGCAGTATTTCACTTCAACAATTAGTGAAACAGTACATAAAATACAGAAGACCAGGATAAAGATTGGCCTCCTAGTCTAATGCTTCATTGAAACAAAACTGTTGTAAGACTAAATCATTTAAATATGGTAGTATAATTAATGCCAGTTAATCATGGAATATATCTATTGTGTATATATAATGTGTGGTATGTATATATATAGTGGTGTTTCATTTTAATCATCAGTAATGTGGATTTTGGGTTACATTTTTAAATCTGAAAATTGAGGATTTATTTTTTAAAATCAGAGAAAATTAGGATTCCTGGTATTTATTGTCTTATAGGAGATTTCTGGTAAGATCCTACAAGAATCTGTTTTTGGTCTGATGTTATTCACTCTTTTTGTTAATGCTCTGGGAAAAATCCAGTCATAGTGTAAACTATTTTGCTAACCAATAAATATTGATAAATAATGAGGATGAGTCAACAATACACACAGATATTGGTTGTTTTGACTCATTTAAACACAATCAAATACAAAGTTATAAAGCTGGGAACAAAGGATCAATGTTACTAGTGCAAGGTGTCAGACACTATCATAGAATGCCACAAAACAGAAAAAAAGATCAAACAATGTAATAACAAAGGAGGATCCAGGTATTATATTTAGATTGATCAAACTGAGTTTGATATGATAGAAATGCTAAGTGTGCTCAGTGGACTGGCCACTGACAGCAGATACTATGAAGTTTGAGGCATGGGTGGGTGTTGCTGGTAGGTGCATTGCTCTGGAACATTTAGGGATGGATAGGGGAAGACGGAGAGTGGCCAGCTGTCCTGGAGGTAGAAGTTCTTCAAAAGTTCAAGTCTTGGTGAGGCATGCCTATCGCATTGTTTCAGGGATTTGTGGGGTTTCATGAATGATTTCTTTTGTCTTGTACTGATAGGGTATGTGTGGTCTTGTTGGAAAACCCATATTATGCTGGATCCATTCAGGTAATTTTTATCATTGTCTAGTTTATGTTATGCTGTCTATGAGTATCTTTATAATTTTAGATATGGTTTAATTGAGGAACTTAGGGATGCATGTCAACTGCCATTCCCCAAAGCAGTGAGAAGTAGACATTATTGGCTTGGACACCCAAGGCAATGTCTGCCTGTAGTGGAGAAATGAATTCCTCTATCAAAAAAAGCATTTGAGAAAAATATGGTCCATTACAGACAGAGGAATACCAGGTGTCTCAGAGGAGGCCAAATATTTCTGAGGTTTCTGTTGGCTAATGAGCAATTAAAATAATGCTGATGAGGAGAGCTGACCTGAAGGTCTCTTAGGCACTCTCTACATGTACAGGTAAAGGTGAAATTGAACTGAATGCACAATCCATACAACCTTGCCTCTTGTCATGCCAGAAGTGCATAGAAGTAGGTATGATTGTGGGGTTGTACATTAGGTTTAATTGTGTGTTATTGCCAGCATCTGAGGAGCTCAATCCTGGCTGGAAACCCCTTTTGCTGACTGGGCTCCCACCTGCAGGGACCATATGGCACACAGGCAGGACTGCAAGTGTGGTGCAGATGGGCCCAAAAGCCCTGTCGGCTGCAGGACTCTGAGCCCCTGCAGCTTTGCAGGGCAGGAGGAGGTGGGGGTGCTTTTTCTGTGGTCTCTCAGCTGTGGGAGTGCTTGGAGTGCCCCACTGGGGAGTGCTCCTGCACTTCTGCTGCTAGGAGAAAGCAGCAGCTGCAATCTTGCAGGCTCAGGGCTTCATCATTCTCCCAGTGACTAGGAGTTCTCAGAAGCTGCGATCTCTCAGCTGCAGGACTGCCTATATATGCATATTAAAGGTGAATAGAAACCAGGTATAAAATTATTACACATTTTCAAGCAATAACTTGATAGCTGGCTGTACCTTTATAAGGTACAATAATTAATCGGGATGTGTAGCCAGTCTAAATTTATTGCACAATTTACAAAGTAATTGCTCAATAGATATAATGTAAAGAGGAGGCCTTAGAGTCTATCTATGATAGAATCAATATCTTTTATTTTTTTTCCCCCAAGTTGGAAAGATCTGAGACTCTAGCAACCTCTACATATTTTGTTGTTGTTGTTGTTTTGTCTTAATGATTTCCTGTGGAAAGAGTGATCTCTGGATGAGTGATAATCTAGGCTATCTCTTTCTATAGCAAGAGGGCTCTAAAATTCCTTTCACAACCCCACAAGGAGGTTAGCTAATGCTGGCAGAGATTCCTTTGCTGCAGTTGTGAAGTCCAATATCAAGGAAGTGGTACAAGTGGTGGATCATCGGGGAGAAACACAGGGCTCTGCCCTCTGAGCTCTTGTGGTCGGTGCGTGTCTTTGGGTTTGGCTTGGGGGGGTACATGATTAGTGGAGCTTGGGCCACTTTGGAGCAAGGGAAATATCCTACCAGATCCAGACACACACCCAATTAGAAAGAGAGAGAGACATATGCCAAGATCTACACTCATGCATCCCACACCAACCTCCGCCCAACTGCAAACCCCCAGACTTCAAGGGCACCTCTGAAAATCATGGTAGTACTCACCTCATCTTCCTCTTCTGTCTATACCTGGTGACAGATAGGAGCTGTCAAGGAGATCTGTCACCGTCTGGGGTGAGAAGGAAATCCAGGACCAGCTCTGCAGTGCATGCAGAACAAGAAAGTGTTCCAGTGGAATGATGAAGAGATGGCAGCACAGGGCCACAAACAGGATGAGACACTAAATAGATCCAACTTAAATAGATCAAGAAAACTCATTTCAAGTGGAATTGTGACATCAATCACTTGGCACAAGGCACTTCACACTCTTCTACAAGAAACTATTCCATTTCCTCTCAGTGGGGTTGGTGGGGCAGGAGGTGGAGCAGGGACAGGTAGAGCACCCAGTGAACCAATTGCAGCTGGAGTTAGGAGGGACAAATGGACATGCTAAATCAAGGATGGACAGTGAATACTTTGACAGTTTGACTGAAACCAGTGTGCCCAGGAATGAAAGGCAAGCACATCCCAGACACCAAAATCAATCCTCATTTAGCCACTACCTTCATGAATCCCTTCTCCCCTTCCTGCCAAGAGTTACCAAGGCATTATTAATGAGCAGAGATTCTGGTTTTCTCTGATAAAAAATATTCCCAATTTTCAGATTAAAAAATAGTAACCTAAAATCCACCTTTTTCCATGATCAAAATGAAACATTTTAATAATGGAAAAAGGTGAATTTTGGGTTACTTTTATTAATTTGAACATTGGGATTTTTTTTTTTTTTAATCTGACAAAACCAGGTTCCCTGCTAATGAGGCAAAAGAATGTCAAGGTCTAGGAAATGGCCACAACATACCATCCCACCATGAAAGACTGTCATGGGACAGGGGCTGGAGATGGTGAACAGAACCCCATACCAACTCCTTCTGTCATGCCTGGGAAACACAGAGGAGCATGTCTGAGATGTGGGACCCTAGTCTTGGTGCTAAGGAAAACTCTAGTCACAGTGGGGGAAGCTATCTGACACTCCTGGTCTCAGGGCACAAGCTACCCCTCAAGAGAGATCAAGGGTCATTTGATTGGGAACCCCACAGAGGGAGAAGGTGATCCAGGGTCCATAGGAAAGGACCTCCTGGTTCCTTAGAGGTTCATGGGAGCCCAGCAATGGATCTGACTTTGTACCAACCATTCCCATACCTCTGTAGCCTTCTCAGGAAACTGTGGGTTAGGAATCACCCACACCTTCTCTTCTCCTCCCCACCAATGTCTCCAAGTTCCAGTAGAGTCCTGTGCTGTATTGACATAACCCCAGTTTCCAACCTACCTATCCTTGGGGAAGATAAGCTGGAAAATTTACCTCACCCCTATCCACATTCACTGTTTTGCACTTACAGGAAGAGCCCAATTTCTAATAGGGTTATTGCTCAACATTTTTTACTACAGAAACTCATTTTTGGCAACTGAGAACAGGTAAATTGAGCCACATCTGTGCCATATTCCCCCATGTTCAGATGTCCCAAGGCTGGCGTCCAGCTGACCAGAGCTTCACTCAACCATGGCCACCTTGTGAAGCCCCAAGAAAAAGAGTGCTTCTGTTAACTCTGGAGTTGGGAAAACTGAGGTATGAGCTGCATATTGAAAATGTTCCTTGCCCAAACCTGGGGCTTGGCTGCTCAGAGTATCCAGCCTCTTGATCCTTAGGCCCTACTCTTCTGGGGTGCATCCCCACAGGCTGGAACATGCATTGTTCAGGGAGAACTAGCAATGGCACATATTTGGGTGGGACAGGGGAGGCTGGGACCATCATCTAGGCAATCCCCATGGTGGTTGACCACATCCTGCATCATGATGGAGAAGAGGCCCTTCCAGTTGATTAACTCATTTATGCTTTGGGACAGGCAAAGGATGGAAATATGGGTGCTATTGATGATCTCCACATAGTCGAGGAAGCCTATCTGGTAAAAATGACAGCAGTAAAAATGATTTCATCTGAAATCAAATGAAGCATTTTTGCCAGCGTGCCCTAGACAACTCCACATACCTCTCAGACCAATACTCTGGCCACACTGGTTAGCAACTGAGATAACAAGAATCCAGGTGGTAGAGATTAATTGTTTCTCCAAATCAGGGGTAGGATTATGATGATGTCCTAATGCTCAATGTGGGAGGCATGGCAACAATGTTCTTGAAGTTGGTTTGGAACATATGGAAGTTGTTGTTCCAGGTGCTCAGAATGATCCACTCCCACATGTTACTGTTGGTCTTGTGATCTCAGATCTGCAGCTTAATGGTTTAGAAGTATATCCCAGAATCAACAGCATCCAGGAGGTCTTCATCTTCATTGGTCAGGTGGAAGTATTTGGCTGATTCTAGGACATTTGGTGGCCATAGGCTCTGATAAGTAGCCAATGGGGGCTGTGAGGCTCCTCAGTCCCAGGCTGGAAGGCATATGCCAGTGTGAAAATATACTGGGACATCTGCAGATGGGCATTTGTAATGTCCCACAGTCTCTCGAAAGAGTTTCACAGAACAACAAGAGGACACACTGCTGCTCCTGCATCCATGGGCTTGTACTTGAAGGTGTAGAAAACAAGTTCAGGGTCTTAACAGAAAAACTGATGCACTTAGAATTAGGAAGAAAAAAGACTCTCTTCTGGAAGCCTCTAGACAGGGTGGGAGGGAGATGTGACTGTTGGGTAGCTACCTGGGGACTATGATCCTCTGCGGTGGCCAGCCAGTCAGGACTGTTGTGTGTGTGGTTGGCTGTGCTCAGCAATCTCTGGCAGCTGGGAGCCCACAATGCATTTTGGAATGTATACTAAGAGGCCCTCTGTCTTTTGGTCATCTCCAGCACAAGCTGCCTATGCACCTCCTCCCTCAAATACTGAACATTTGCTCAATCTTTAGAAGTTTAGGCTGCTCAAACTAAACAAAGTGAGTCAAATTGATTCATATGAACACTTGCACATACCCATACTGAACATTAGTTTCTACTAGATGTTGTAGGTAAAAGAACAGATACGATCCTGGGATAAATAAGCAGAGACGTATCAAGGATGCGTAGGAAAGAAATATTTTATTTAATCTTAATGAAACTATTACTGTACTGCTATCTAGTTTGTGTATTCACATTCCAAAAAGATAAATAAAAGAGTTCAGAAGAATGACTAATGAGCATTTTTCAGACATCAATAGTAGGAAAGGGCAGAAAAAATGTATAATTAAGGTGATAATGTTTAAATAACCTGGAAGTGGATGAAAGCTGAAACTAAACAAAAATCTGATTAGAAATAAAGCATGGTTTGTTTGTTTGTTTTTGTTTGTTTTTATTAGGGGACAAATTAACCATTGGAACACCTTGGGCAAGTTAGGGATACAAAAAATATCTACAATCTTGATTTTTAAAGTTATTGTGTCTTCTATGACTGAAAAAGAAGATATGTTGTATTCAGAAATGAATAGGGTAGAGTCTTTAACTCCTACTGTGAATAAACTTATATTAGATGACCCTGGTGGTCCCTGCTAACCTTAAAATGTGTGATCCCAGAATCTGTTAACATGATATATGAGTCTTACCTTGATTTGAAACTATGCAGACTGTATTACAAAAATACAAAAAAATCTAAAATTGTCAGAATAAAACTCACCATTACTAAGCTCCATTGTCAATATGTGCTAAAGATTGTGGCCATGATTCCAAGTCACATGAGGGTTGTTATCAAGTCTAAAATGTATGTTTACAGAGGGAAGTTTTAAACCAATGTTCAAACTTTCAATAGAAATGTGTTCAAGTCAGCCTGTCATATTAATTTGTTGTGTACCATACAAAAAACTCTCCATAAATTTAGAGGTTAGACAGAACATGACTTTAATAGGCTGAAACATTGTATGTTGTTATGAAGTCCTGAATGATCAAAACCAAAAATTATTTAGTTCAATTTTAAGCTTACTGACATACTTCATTAAAAATTCTCTGAACTATAAAAGCTGTTAACAGAGGAAGTCAGAAGAAAGTGACTCAATGCATATGGGACCTAATCAGAAACACTGAAAATGATGTGCATCTAGTCTCTCTCAGGATGTAAAAGTGATGAGAAATTACAGAAAGAATAATTAGAATAAATTATAATAGCAAAAAAACCCCCACAAACCCAAGAACCATTAGCAAAAAAAAATACTAATAGCAAAAAAAAAAACCCAAGAAAAAATATTTTTTTCTCATAAAATCTGTTTCTAAAACACAACCAAACATGAAGAAGTAAAAAAAAAAAAAATCTGCGCTCACTATTTATAGCTTATCTATGAGTAGGGACAGATACTACACTTAGATTGACTTAATTAGGGCTAGGTCAATCTATGTGGTGATCTGCAGGGACCCTGCTTTTCTCTGATAAAAAAACCCAACATTTTGGGGGATAAAAAGTTACCCAAATCCACATTTTTCCTTGAGTAAAATGAAACACCTCATATATAGATAGATAGCTAAATAGATAGATAGATATTAGAGGTGCTTCAATTATATATATATAGATATATGTCTATATCTATATATATCTGTGTGTGTGTGTGTGTGTGTGTATACACACATACATTTCTAATATATATATTAGAAGTGTTTCATTTTAATCAGGGAAAAATGTGGATTTGGGTAACTTTTTTAACCCAAAAATTGGGGATTTTTTTTTTTCAGAGAAAACCAGGGTCCCTGCAGATCTGTACACACGTTCAGAGGTGAAGTATTTTAGATTAGGAGCAGGTAGGCCCTTTCTAATGAATGTCTGCACATGTTTACTTTACAGCCTAGGGACTGGGAAGGCCCAGTCACTTTTCCCAGCCCCAGAGAAACTTTTCATACACAACTCCCTCACCCTGGTTTGCATTTTTTTTAGCTTCACAGCCACCTCATCCCACAGTGGACAACCTATCCTACAAACCCGCAAACCCTACCCCTTCCTGCTAGCATGCTGCCAAATCCCACACATCCCTCTCCCTACCCTATTTAGGTAGATCACTTCCTGATGTAGGTCCCTGCACCAGAGAGTATATGTACAAGCTATGCCTAATATACAATTATGCAGCTTAAAGTAAGCTGTGTGATCATAAATCAGGTACCATGAAAGTGTGTACATATCTAAAATTAGTAAAGGAAACAAAGTGCCACACAGAACTTCAAAATGTTATACATGTTCATTTTAGTCAAAATATTTAAAATTATATAAACTGAAAGTGATTATATTTTCAAAAATTCATATTTTCTCAGTGTCATTTAAAATTTAAACTTCATTTTATATTTGATGATGTTCACTGAATAATAATTTAATAATTCAGCCTGCTGTCTCAGTTATATTGATGATTTTACTGGGAAAAAAATCCTTGCCCCATAAATATTTCAGATGAAAATGGCTTTCTAAAAATCTAAATAGAAGTAATGCTTTTCAATTCATAGCAGTATATTTCTGTCAGTAAAGTGGCATTACAAATAGAAATTTCAGTGCTAGGTCTGAGAGTCATATCAACTAAGCAAGCTAATATATTCCATATGTTGAAAATATTTATATACAAAGCTGCTAATCTAGAAGGCAAACAGCATAATAGATGTTCTTTTTGTCATTATCAAAAATATAATTTGTCCCATAAATGCAAAGAAAAAGTTTAAGGAACAATAGAATAGAAATAGTGGTACTCGCTTCACGTGTCTTTAGGGTCATACACAATTTACAAAAAGAAATACTATCATTGCTACAGTATGAATGAGCTGAATTTTTTTACATTTGCATATATTGTGTCTTTTAAGATATAAGTCCTAGAAAACTGTATTGTGACAGGACTGCAAGGGAAAAATGCATAATCAAATAGATTAAAACACATTTAAATTCTGATATTTGAAATGGAAAGGAGATTGTTCCAAGAACGCAGTGCTTACTCTCTGGAAAAGATGAGTGGATTATCTCTCCCTGGGTGCACCTACATGTGCAATTAGAGCACCTAAATTTCTTGCAGAAAATTCAAGGTCATCGATGTACTCCCCAGCACACATCTACATATGCAACCCCTCTGGGAGCAAATTGCACCTGACAGGAGCAACCCGGTCCAGGGATGCCCCACCCTGCTCTACCACTCTGCAGATCACAGGGTTCATCCCAATCCCTGCCAGGTGGGAAGAGCTCTGTTGGCTGGTGGGGCAGCTGTCTTCTGGGGCATGGCGAAAGACCTTATTGTTGCCAGTCAGCATCTGCATGTGCACTACAAAGTATTAGGTAATGCACCATTTACCTAGTATCTGTATGTGTTGCTACCAGCAAATAGTGCAGTCAACTAATTTAATGTGCTGTCTATGATGGTGATACTTTACTGTGCATTAAATTAGTCTAATGTTCAGTAAAGCACCTTGTACTTGGACTCCTTACCTACTATTATAATTTTTTTTTTTTGGATAAGGCATGCTAAATGATAAGTTCTGAGGCCACAGAAGTTTGGTGTATGCATCAACATGACATTGTGCCATTGTCCCCCCTCCCTTTGAAAAGAGATGGCTCTGAGGAAGTACTTTTCAGAGACTCCCATATGGGCTAACTGAAAGCACTTGCTATTCTATGCAGAGGATCGTGTTGCACAATGTGTTATAGTTAAACTCAAAAACTGAAGGAAGCAGGCCTTGGATTCTTTGCATCCAAGTGATTGCTAGCCAACACAATGACCAATTCCTATGAGGGGAAAGCTTATACCTAGACATGCTGGCTTGCAGTTGCTCTTTGTGCCTCAGGGTATGCATGGGACCTTGCCTGTTGGAGAGGTTTCTCTATTCTGATTAGCCAGTCAGGAAAAGACTTAGGGGACCTGGCTTTCAGAGCTTCTTTTACTTTAATTTAAAGGCATGCAGCCAGAGAATATCTTGTAATCGCTGCCTGCCTATAAAATGAAGCAGCCTACTTGTTGTTCTTGAATAATCTAGGAGAAAAAAAGAACAGGACTTGGAAAATCGAAGAAGGAATTATATAGGAGTAGTGGAATGTTAAAATGGATGTACTGATTGCATGGACTTTAACAAAGTGCTAAGAATGTAAGCTTTTGACACTTTCAAGTAAAAAAATGAACCCTGTAGATGTAGCCAATTGTTTGGTTTGGTGGCTACCCTCACTCTGTAGAGTGAAAGAAAGATCATTTAGAATAGACTTTCACTTGAGGTTTAGGCTGAAATATTCCAGTTGCTGTGTGAGTAGTGGGAACCTTATGATTCTACATTGGGTCCAACTAAATGCCTCCTATGTGATAAGAAAAGGGTAGGAAAAGAAGATAGGGGCAGATAGGCAGGAAGATATTTTCCCAGTAGCTAGTTGCTTTGTAGTGTCTCACTTAAAAACACTTTTGTGCCTGTCTTTCATATTCTGACCCAAATTCCTGTGTGCTGGCAGGAAGTGACAAGGTGATTGGAAAAATAAGCTATAAACACTCAGCTATAAATAAACAGAGTAAGTTAGAACATACGGAATATTACTATCAAAATTACTATAACAGAACATTACTATTAAATCAACAACTTGTCCTGCATGTGGTTTCTTAACTTCTAAACACAGCTTTATTGTTTTATTGGGAGTGGGAGGTGCCAAGCTGTAGTATTTGTATGTCTAAATTTAAAATTTGAGCTTCCAGCAAATGAAGGGATTTATTTTTTTCTGCTTTAAATCTCTCCTACTGAGGGAATGTTTATCTGGTTTGTTCTCTACTAATGAAACAGGTGGTGTTTGTCAGTGAAAACTCGTAATGTAACCACAGCTAATTACCACTAAAAAGAAAGAGTAAATGGATATGTTAGAAGAAGAATAACTAAAAATGGGCAACTTACAATATATAGAAAATAATATTTCTGAAATGAAACTGATATTTCACAAGATAACATAAACTCCAGTCAATAAGTAGGAAGGAAGGAACAATAGAAATTTGAAGGAAATAGCAACTTAAAGGCCTTGTTACACATTCACTTGCAAATGTTATGAATCTTTGGACCTATTAAAGTATGGGAGCTAGGGACCAGACTTAATTTTACTTAGGCTACTCCAAATCTGGTCCCAAAAGTCTATTTAAATTCTGTTTTAGGCACCTAATGCTGTTTATCCTTCCTGGCTTAAGACTGCTGCCAAGTAATAATCCATGTTTATTTCTTCAACCCTACATGTCCAGCAATTAATTGCTGAGCATGACTTACAGGATCCTGAACATGGCTGAGCAACCTGGACTCTATGTGTGAGGGTGTTTCAGCAAGTATTGGCATTTTTGACATAAAAGCGTTTGTGTGCATTGATCAATGTTTCAGTGTCAGTCCCACTGCCACTGACATCTCTACTTCTCTTTCATCTGTGAGGTATGTGCCCAGGCAAGACTGTCAAGGCTTCCACCCAGGCCTGATTAGGTGCTATGGAAACTGTGGCTTGCAGATTTCTTCCAGTGACAGCCAGATGGGTGAACGGCTGTGATGTGAGCAGTGCCTTCTGGTAGTGTCCCCAGGGAACAAGCAAAAGAGCTACAGGAGAAGGTGGCTACAGGAGAAGGTGGAGCATGCCTCAGAAGCATGCTCCACCATGAAGAGTTCATTGATTTGATGCTACAGAAGACCTCTAGGAATGCAGAAGGACTGCCGAAGCAGTGTTAGAGAAGGAAGAGGGCATGGATTCCCAGGAAAGTGAAAGTTAGAAGCTTTTAACCTATAGCAGTAAGAAGGAAGTTTTAACCCCACGTGAAGAGGTTTGTCTGGAGAACAGATATGGAGCCCTAGCAAGAGAGGAGAGGCAACATGTTCTGCCCTCATCCCATGCTGCTCAACAATGTGGGTACAAATGATGCCACTAGAGGAAACCCTGAGAAGATGAAAGTGCCTACGGGGCTCTGGGTGCAAGGTTAGAGGGAACAGCAAGTTGGGCCAGCAGTGACTATGAGATCATTGAATTCAGAATCCCAAGGAAAGGTTGGCAGGAGAGTGGCAAATTAAGGATCCTGGACTTCAAAACAAGAGACTTTGAATCATCCAGGGAACTGATGAGTAGGATCCTCTGGGAGGCCAGTCTGAGGAGGAAAGGAGTCTAGGCTGGCTTCACCTTAAAGAAGCCTCACTGAGAACTCAGAAACAAATAATCCCAATGCACAGGAAGACTAACAATTGTCGTAGAAAATCAGCTTGTCTTAGCAGGGAAGTCTTCAGTGAGCTAAAACATAAACAGGAAACTTACAAGAAGTAGAAACTTGGACAAACAATTGGGGAGTAGTATAATAGTGTTGCTCAGGCATTCAGAGATGAAACCAGGAAGCCCAACGCTGCAACTGGACTTTCAGCTAGCAAGGTAACAGGAAAGGTCTGTACAATTATGTCAGCAAGAAGGGGAAGATCAGGGAAAGTATGATTCCATTACTGAATAGGGGAGGCAACCTAGTGACAGATGATGTGGAAAGGTCTGAAGTACTCAGTTCCTTCTTTACCTCAGTTTTCACAGACCATATCACCTACTATACTACTGCACCTGGCAGCACATTTTGGGAAGAAAGTTAGCAACCAACAGTGGTGAAAAAACAGATTAGCATGTGTACAAATTCACTGGGCCAGATGCAACACATACAAAAGTGCTGACAAAGTTGGCCAATATAATTGCAGACCCTCCAGCCATTATCTTTGAAAATTCATGGCAACTGGGAAAGGGAAAATCTACTATCCCTCTTTAAGAACAGGAAGGAGGGAGACCTGGGCAACTATAGACTGGTCAGTGTCACCTCAGTCCTTGGAAAAATCATGGAGCAGGTCCTCAAGGAATCCATTTCTAAGCACTTGGAGAAGAAGAAGCTGATTAGCAGAGATCCTGATCTTCTCTGTGAAAAAAAATCCTCAATTTTTGGATATAAAAAAGTAACCTATATATAAGTGGTGTTTCATTTTAATCATGGAAAAATGTGGATTTTGGATTAGTTTTTATATCTGAAAAATGGGGAATTTTTATCAAAGAAAACCAGGATCCCTGCTGTTTAGCAAGAGTCAACATAGATTCACCAAAGGCAAGTCATGCCTGATCAACCTGATTGCCTTCTATAATAAGATGATTGTCTCTGTGTTTGTGGGGAGAGCAGTGGACATGATATACCTCGAATTTAGCAAGACATTTGATAGTCTCTCACAACATTCTCAAAGCAAGCTAAGGAAATACAGTTTGAATGAATGGACTGTAAGGTGGATAAAAAACTTTCTGGATTATTGCACTCAGTTAGTGGTTAGTAGTAAAGCCTCCTGGGAGTGAGACTTGAACAGGCTCAGTCTGAGAAGGGCACTGAACTGAGGTCTCCCAAATCCTGTGATTGTTGTTTTAGTTCTAACTGCACAAGTTATTGCATAAAGGGGGTTGGGGTAGCAGCAATCCCCATTTTAGTAGAAAACTGATCTAGGAGAGGATTACAGCCTTTCTTCACTCATGCTTTCCTTTCAATAATACTTAGTTTTCAAAATATTATTCCCTAGAGAAGTGTCATTACACCACAAGTTGCTCTTCATTATTCCTACTGGTTACCTAAATCAGACCACCACTCCATATGGTCCATATATTTTAGATGAAGGGAGTAAAAAAACCTAAAATATTGGAAGATAACAAGTTTGGTATTGCAACTCTTAAGTTCCAGTTGAGATCTAACCATGAGGAAGTTGCCTACCTCATACTAGGCAACTGAGTCCTAGGCTAGAAGTTGTTGTACTGAACAGTGAATGAGAATTTGTAAGGTTACTGTAAGCCAATTAGTACATGTATAAATTGTGACTGTATTGTGTAGTAAATGAAGTGGGAAGAATAGCTCTAAAAATGCCTCCACACTGAAATGTGACAGAAAAAAAATTGATGTTTTCATATCATTTGCTCTCTATCACTCATTTCCATAACATGACATTTTATTTATTTATCTATTTTCCCCTTGAAATTAAATTGAGAAAAATGTTGGCTGAAATCCTGGCTTCACTGAAACCTTTGGCAAAACACATAAGCGACTTCAATGAGGCCAAGCAGCCTAACCTGCCTTTTCTTTCAGTCACTCCAACAAATTAAAGCTGTGCTCTGACAAGCTAGATTCCTTTCATTTTGTGCATCATAACTAGTAATGAAGGTTTTTCAGACCAAATTGTGCTTTTATATGCACTTTTGAAACCCCCCTGCCTTTAAATTATGCCCTCCGTTACAAGTATGCAATCCCAAACAGGTGTCACTTAAACAATAATTGCACAGGTGTAGCTGAAAGCATAATTTAGCCAAAAAAACCCCAAAAAACCAAACACACAACTTTTGTATGTGATTATAATGTATAAGATAGGAGAAACCTTATTTGACTTTCAAAGCCCAGAGTGAATTCATAGAAAGAATGGTGGAAACCATTTTTATCACACACTGAGCAGAGTGTATATGGAAATTAGTGTGATGCAAAGTATATGGATTTCAACCATGACATTTTTACAGATTCCTTTTTCATAGTAAAATTACACCCTAAACTAGCATTTAACATTGGAATAACTTTTCATTTGTCTAGAATGTTCTGAAGTGTTTTTCCCCTTTCCTGGTAAAATTTTCTCTTATTGATTTCCACTCAAAGGTAATTTTCTTGGTGGTGAAAATATCAGTAAAACAACAACTGCAGTAACAGCTGCAATAATGCAGCTCTTTTACAGTAGGACGGTACAAGATAGAAAACATGTGTTCTTTATTTAAACCACCAAATAAATAGATACTAATTTTTCCTTAAACAGGTCTAAATCCTAAATGCCTGGAGAGAATATAAAAATATTGTGCTACTTACGTAACAAGATCCACTGGTATGGATCTTTTTGTAGGTATTAAATGAAGTGTATTACAACATCTGGATCTGTAGTTTATGTTATAAGACAAATAATATCTATAGTTAAAACAATATTGACAAATATTTTGTAGACTTAATACATTATATGCATATGCACATTCACATGCAAGAAATGCTTGTCTGCATATTTTACGACAGAAAATAAACATAAAATATAAGAAGGGTAGCAGGTTTTTCTATGACAGGAAATCTAAACTACAGATGGGAGTTGTAACATTTTGTTTAAAGAATTTGTAATCCAAGATAGGATTCCTTTAAGCTAAAAAAGCAGCTTTTACTTGTAAGATATAAACCAGTTTTTTTGCAGGCCAAATAAGTATTTTTAATCATAAAATACTGCTGCAGTAATGGAAGAGTGTCACCTGGATTTCTCTATATTTTAAAGAAAGGTTATGGAAAGGCACTTTGGGGTTTGTTTTTTTTTATCTTCTTTTGAAACAGCTTGGCAATGTTAAAATGTTACCAAAAAATGGGGTGTTTTTTTCAGAAAAATCAGTTCAATCTACTAATATTTAAATACTTCTATTTAGTATACTGAACAATATGAATGCAATATTGTGTTTTATCTATTTGTCTAATGGGAAAAGATTTCCTTTGGGTGGTATCTTTCATTGACTCAACTGCATAGTTTGTTTATTGATGCAGGTATTGGATTTATATACTGCCTTATCCAAAATTCTCAGATAAACCTGACTTAAGGCCAAGTTGACAAACAACAGACAGAACCCACAGATAAGACACAATAGTAGACTCCCCAAACAACACACCACAATTTAAAAACTCCAAGTCCACCAATCCTACCGCTTGCCTTCCTAACCTTCCTACTTGCAAACCCTCCCAACTATGCTTCTCAACTACTATCTGCATCCAAACCAAAAAAAGAACCCTGCCCATCCATTTCTCTGCCTTACTTACAAGGGAATTCCTTCCATCCACCTCCATGTTCCTTCCCAGCTCCCTTCCTGTCTTCTGCAAACTGTGCTTGTGATTGACCTGCCACCCTCCATCCCCAACAAACACGTCATTAAATTCAAATGAACCTTAACAAGGACAAGTGAAATGACTGTCAGTCAGTGCCAAAAGCTGCTCTTTGGTGGAGCCCCATGGCAGTGTCTATCCAGAGAGGCCAGCCAGATTTGTAGGGCTTACATTCTGGCCAGACCCTTTTTCTTTCATTTGGGCAGTTAACATGTTGCACTAGAGCCCTATGATGCATAATAATAAATTGTAATTAGTCTATATATATATATGAAAATATACATAGAAATTATTTAAATGTATAATAATGGATATTATTCAGTATGATTATTATAATTTTGACCCAAAAGTCTCAACAGGGCTATTCATGTAAAGAAATATCTGCATATCAGTTTTAAAGAATAAGATTATCTTGTATTATATTTCAGTAAAATATTCTGATGTGAGAAAATAATGGGAAATGGGACCAACCTAACTAGACCATAATCTTTACAATGAGTTGAAACTCAAAACAGAAATTGTACAACACATGGAAACTGCCAAATTACTAGGGAGAAGTATTGCATGGGCAGACAAGGAGGAAATTAGGAAAGACAAGGTATGATTCAAGTTGCATTTGGCAAGGGATATGAAAGGAAATAAGAAGGGATTCTACAAGTATGTCAAAAAATAAGAGGAAGACCAAAGAAACCACAGGAACCTTAAAACATACCGAAAAGGCTGTTTATTTATTTATTTATTTTTATTTTAGTCTTCACAAATGGGTGGTTAACATATTACAAGTATACTTGACAGCAAAAATGAGGGAAACAAACAGGCTGCAGTATTGAAAACAGGTTAGGGATTACTTAGAGGAGCTATATGCTTCTACTTCAGTAGGACTAGATGGGATGCACCCTAGAAAGAAAGGAAAGAAAGAAAGAAACTGACTGAGGTAATTTCAGAGCCATTGGCTGTCCTCTGAGAAATCATGGATATCAGGTGAGGTCCCAGACAACTGGTAAAGGTTAATATACTATCCATCTTAAGAAAGGAAAGAAGGAGGATCTAGGTAATCATAGACCAGTCAGCTTTACCTCAGTACCTTAAATATTATGGAGTAGCTCTTCAACCTAAGAAGAACCATTGTGAGGCATGTAGATGAGAAGTAGGTGTTTTGAACAGCTGGTATGGATTCACCAAAAGCAAGTCATACCTGCTTTCCTTCTGTGCTAAAGTGACAAGCTCTATTTTGGAGGTTGAGGAGAATCTTGGCTTTATCAAGGCTTTTGATGGTGTCTCCAATGACATTTTCATTAACAAGCTAACTAAATCTAGGGTAGGTTAAAATACTGTAAGATAGACACATATTTGGCTGGATCACCATGTTCAATGAGTAGTCATCAATTGTTCAATGTCTAGTTGAGAGGAGGTATCAAGTCCGGTTCCCCAGGGTTCTGTTCCACTACTGTTCAACATCTTCATTAATGATTTGGATGATAGGACTGAATGTACATTTAGTAAATGTATGGATAATACCAAGTATGGTGGAGTTAGAAACACTCTGGAGGGTAGGGCTAGGATCCGGAATGACTTTGATAGACTGAAGAAATGGTCTGCAATCCATCAGGTGATATTCAGCAAGGACCCATATAACATCTTGCATATGGGACATAATAATGTCATATATAGATACAGACTGGGAAATAATTGGCTAGGACTTTTGGATTACAATAGACCATGAACTGAATTTGAGCAAAAAGCATCCTTTTGTGTCAGGAAAGGCCAACAGTACAAGGAGCTGTTTAAACCAGAGTCACTTTGGAGGTCTCTATCCCACTCTGTTTCAGGGGTCAGCCCCCCTGCCTCTGTCTTGAAGAAGGGTTTATATCCCAGTTAACCCTCCCCCTCAGTCAGTTGACTGGGCCTCCAACCTACTTGGTCCAAGTGCTGCTAATCCTCCACCCACCACAGTTGCCTGTTTCAGTAGCCAGCTGGTTACAAGTGAGACTTTGCAAAACAAAACAAAAAACAGGGTGGGGGAGGTGATCTTTGCCTCTTGGTGCCTCTTCAGAGGGTTCTTACACTTGCCTTTAGCTGCCACCCGCCCCTCCACTCCCTACCGAACTCACTATTTGTTATGTTTCTTGACACTAGTATCTCGTCTCAGCCTATCTGGCTAGGTTGTTTATGTTCTTCCCTCTGTGGACTCCCAACCCTCTCCCTTGGGCTATGAACATCCTAACTGTAAAGGGGCCTTTCTGCTTTCCATCACCTGGCCATCTCATCTCTGTAACAGGCCTAAGGTACATCTTCACTGGCTGGTTTTCTTGTATGCATACCAGCCTCTGGTTTCTTTTCCATTCATTCCATTCAGGAAGAGCAAACACCAACTGCAATTGCTTCCTCAGCTTGATGAAGGCTATTTACACCTGAAAGCTTGCAAAGAAGAATTTTTCCAATAATTTGAGTTGGTCTAATAAAGTATATTAGATTTACCCAAAGAACCGTGTCTGCCCGTTACAGGCCCCACACTTCAGGAAGGATATGGACAAATTGGAGAGAGTCCAGGAGAAAATAACAGAAATAATTAGTATCCTGGGAAGCATGACTTATGAGAAAAGGGTGAAATAGCTAGGGTTTTTGTTCAGAAAACAGAAAACTGAAGGATGACATTTGATAACAGTCTTGAAATAGCTGAAAGATAATTTATAGAGGGAATGGAAATGGGGGACAGGACAAAAAGCAATGGGCTCAAGCTGTAACAGAGGAAATTTAGGCTGGAGGTTAAATGAATCTTTCTAAATATAAGCATGGTCAAGTAGTAACACAAGACACCAAGAGAAGTTGTGGAATCTTCATCCCTCGACATTTTCAAGAGCAGGTTAAACAGACATTTAGCTAGGATCATTTATTCACAGATGATCCTACCATAAGCATGGGATGGATTGGATGACCTTGTTGGGTCCCTTCTACCTGACTTTCCTATGATCCTATGTAGCTACTACTGTTTATTACATGACACCAGGAGCCTACCTTTCCCTTTTCTAAGGTCCTATAATTCAAAATAATATGATATTGTCATATTTATGCAAAACCTAGACCTCCTGTCAATAATAATAAAGTTATAGTATGCAGGAATTTTTAACAGTTCAGGAAGGGCAAAGTATATTTTCTGAATCTACTAAAAAAGTGCTAACAGATAAACCAATGGTTACCATGATTTTGCTTACGGATTGCAAGAGATGTCAATTTATAAGGTTCTGATATAGTCTGTCTTCCAATAAAAGATACTACCCTCACACTTCTTGAATGTCTGTGCCTTGCCATAAAGTCAAGAGGTATCATGTCTACTGTGTTCCCTGAATCCAGTAGAGTTAGTCATCTCATCATAGAAGAGAAACAAGTTGGCCAGCCATGACTTGCCCTTGGTGAATTCATGCTGACTCTTCCTGATCACCTTCTTCTTCTCCAAGTGCTTAGAAATGGATTCCTTGAGGACCTACTTCAGGGGGACTAAGGTGAGGCTGACTGGTCTGTAGTTCCCTGGATCCTCTTTCCCTTTCTTAAAGATGGACATTATATTTGCCCTTTTCCAATCATCTGGGACCTACCCCATTCACCACACATTTTTGATGATAATGGCCAGTGTCTCTGCAATCGCAGCAGCCAGATCCCTAAGCACCATTGGATGCATTGCACCTGGCTCCATGGATTTATACATAACCAGCATTTCTAAATAGTCCCTAATCTGTTCTTTCACCACTGATGGCTGTTTATCTTCTTCCCAAACTGTGCCACCTGGTGCAATAGTCTGGGAGCTGGACTTGCCTGTGAAGACCAAGATAAAAAAGGCATTGAATACTTCAGCCCTTTCTTCTTCGTCTGTCACTAGCTTGCCTCCCTCTTTCCTAAGGGACTCACTTTCTCTGACATTCTTCTTGTTACTAATATACATGTAGAAACCCTTTCCATTACCCTTCACGTCCCTTACTATCTGCAGTTCCAATAGTGCATTGGCCTTACTGATTTCATCCCTGCATGCTTGAACAATATGTTAAGCTCCACCCTAGTCATCTGTCCAAAATTTCACTTTTTCTAAGTTTAATCTTTGTGTTTAAACTCACTGAAGAGTTCTCTGCTAAGCCAAGCTTGTCCCCCGCCTATTCTTCCTGCACATCACGGGAAGGCCATTCTTCCTAGTCTTCCTGCACATCAGGATGGTATGTTCCTGCACTCTCAGTAAGGTTTCTTTAGAATACAACCAGGTCTCCTTGACTCCTTTTCCTCTCACACTGGCTTCCCTTGGGATCCTGTCCATCAGTTGCCTAAGGAAGTCAAAGTAAGCTTTTCAGAAATCCAGGGTCACTACTCTGCTGCTTTCCTTACTTCCTTTTCTCAGGATACTGAACTTGATCATCTCATGATCATTCCAGTCCAACTGGTCATCCACTTCTACATCCTCACTAATTTTCTCTGTTTGTGAGAAGTAGTTCAAGAGCATGGCCCCTAGTTAGGCTCTTCAACACTTGCACTAGTATGTTTTCCCCAGCGTTCTCCAAAAACTTCCTAGATTGCCTGTGCACTTCTTGCCCTCTCAATGTGTCAGGATCATTTAAGTCACCCATGAGAACCAGGGCCTGTGATCTGGAAACTTCTGCTAGCTGTTTGAAGAAAGTCTTATCTACCTCATCCTCCTGGCCTGGTGGTCAATAGCAGACACCCACCATGTTGCTCTCCCCTCTGACCTTAATGCAGAGAATTTCAACAGGCCTGTCTCCAATTTCAATCTGGAGCCGTGAGCATTATACATCTCTTTTACATGCAGCATTACTCCTCTTTTTCCCTCTCTCTCCCTCCTGGACACTCTGTACCCATCCATGACGGTGCTCCAGTAATAAGAGCTCCTACCAAGTATCTGTTATTCCAATCACGTCATAGTTCCTAGACTGTGCAAGGACTTCCAGTTCTGCCTGCTTGTTTCCTAGGCTCTGTGAATTCCTGTACAGACATCTGAGATAACTAGACAATTGCTCTACTTTCTCAGTAAGAATGAGGAAGCCTCCCCTGTTGCACCCTCCTCCATGTGCTTCCTCCAGGCCCCTGGCTTCCTCACTTGCCTTAGGGCTTTGGTCTTCTTCCCACAGCAAACCTAGTTTAAAGCCTTCCTCACTAGATTAGTGAGCCTGTTTGTGAAGATGCTTTTCCCTCTCTTCATCAGGAGGATCTCATCTCTCTCCAGCAATCCTTTTTGAAACATCCCCTGGTCAAAGAAGCCAAATCCCTGCTGGTAATGCCATCACCCTATATATACTATAAGACCTTTACCTCTTAAAATAGTTTGTTTTTTTTTAAACAAAAGAACCTATTACAGCAAATGTTGTTGCCCCCTCCCAGTGCAAGTGCATGCCCACACCCCTCACAGACATTACTAAATTAGCAAATGTTTTCACTATAGACACTGCTTCTGGGTTCTGTTCCAGATAGCCCTTTTGCTGTTCCCTCCAAGAGGCAATTCTCAAGAAGTCTCTTCAAAGATACTCTTCCTTGATGGAAGCTTTTTCTTAATGGTATCTGGAAAAGTGGTTCCTGGCAGATTTTTACAAGAGACTGCAGATTCAGGATACTTCATGTAGTATATCTACTTTTCATTAATTTCCATGAAAATGTTATTTCAGTTTCTATAGTAGTGGATTACTAAATGAATATAGAAATTCATTGATTCTTCTTTTCCTTGGGATATCTGATATGTGAGTACACATATCAATATTTGAATTTTTCCTGTGCTTACAGTGTTGGACTTGATTTTCTTGGAATTATGGTATTTCATTTATGTTTGAGGGAGGTTTAACCTGATCTAATATGTGAACTTAATTTGCCTGCATCCATTTTTCATACAAATATCATGATAGTGTGACAACTCATAGTCAAGATGAGTATAAGTGGCAAAATCTGATCCCATGCTACCATGGAGAGGAAATATATACAAGACAATGCATTTATTTGTTTGTTTGGGGTTTTTTTTTATCTGTCCTACAGCAACTGGCTATTATTAATCAGATGCATAGTGTCCTGCAGGATAACTTTCTGCAGAGCTTATGCCAAAAAGCATGATATGAGTTCATCTAAGTTTACCTGTGATTTTAGAATTCTTTTACATGTTCTTTTTTTCCCCCTATTTTCCTTCCTTTTGCAATTCAATCTGTCTGTGTAAAGGTCATTCTTACTCTAGCCTTTAATAAATGGAATAAATAAATAAATGAATAAATAAATAAACAATAGCTTTTCTGCTTGGGAAAAATTTTCTGAGGACTTGTAGTGGAGTGTTTTTACATGCCTTGAAGCACCCAGTATTGGACACTTTGAGGACATAATATAGATCTGAAGGCCCAAGAGTCTGAGTATGACACCTGGGACGGATTTGTCACATTATTATTATTTCTAAAGATGGATTTTATATTATTGCCCTTTTTGATAGTTTACTAATTACTATCATTTTCCCTTTTCCCCTTACCTGTTCAGCATTATGCCACATACAACTACAGCCACTTGGAATGTGATGCTCTCACTCTAGAAAGGAGGCCTAAGTCTGATTTTTTTAATCAATGGGAGCAAGACTCTTCCAATGATCTTACATTTCATTAGTGTTTTCCCATTGGTAAAGAGTTTCCAACCACTGTTACTAAGAGTGGGGCCAGACAGAAGAGAAAAAGATCTGCAGAGTTCCAGGTTGTAAGGTTCTAGGTTTCAGCAGGCTACAAGGGCAGAATATGTGGGCCTGATAATGCCAGTGCATATCCTCTGTTCCTGATTAAAGGATTATAAGGTCAGATGACCAGAAGGGGGTGGATCCTAGGCCAATATAAGGTTGGCTTCTGGGCTTAAGAGGACACTATAACCCTGAGTTCTACGGGGAGAGGATCTCTACGGAGAGTAGGCTACTGACTACAACATCCACAGTTGGTTTCAGAGGTGGGTACCATTATACCATGAACCAATTACACTTCAGTAAAAATATGTGATGTGAGATTTTACTGTGGGCTACTTAACAATGAAAAGTGTTTTTATTTTTTTTATTATTTTTTACTAAAAAGAGAAAGTGACAATTTATAAAGCCACATAAAAACAACTTTTAAAATCAATTCTGAGCACTAAGCAAGATCCCATTTGTGATTACTTGATTAAAAAAAAAACATGGGACTTAAAAACTAATCAGGTCAGAGGGAAAAGTACTGGTGAAACCTGTGTCTGTGTCTAGAATATTAGAAATAGTTCCAGTTATCAAGGCACATGGAAAAAAAATGTAAAGGAGCAGTAGGAACAAAGCAAAGCAACCTGCAGAGCATGCTAAATAACCCCCCTGCTGTAGGAGAAAGAAATACTGTTTTTCTTTTTTCTTTTGCCAGAATGCTAACAAGATGTGACCACTAACTCCAGGAGTTCAACTGAGACTGTTGCATTATTTTAACCATAAGAAATAGAAATCTCTTCACCCCTTTTTAATAATGCCTTTGTTCACATATATAAATATATACAATTGTAAATATATACCAATATATTTTATACACCTCTTTTTACCCCAAGGAATGCATAAGCAGGGTTTACAAGGCAAAGTTCTCATACTCCTCTTATGTGACACACCAGAAGGGTAACCCTGAAAGTAAAGTGTGACAGAGATGCAGCTGTCCTCTATTAACCCATGTGGGAGCTCCTGATCAGTTTTAGGAGGTGGTAGAAGTAAGTGCTGGGAAGCAAGTGGTTTTGGTACCATATTCCAGTGTCATGCTAATGATTATTTGCATTCTTACATAGATAGTCAATGGTAGTAAAGCATGGAAGGGAGGAGAAGGCTGGTTTTACAGAAACCAGGGATAAAATGAGTTGAGAATTTTTTTTTTAAGAGGAAGGATGTGGTGAGAAAAAAGGTTGCTGGTGCCATCATTTTCCCATTCTGCTTCTAGAAGCTTATCCATTAAAAGAAGTACAATATTCTTGATTTATTTAAAATTATACTGTTATAATGTGTAATTTTGAAAAATTGTCTTCATCTTGAATTTTTCATTTTCACTACATGAGAGAAAGTTTGCCAGTAATGAAATGCTTAAAGCAAACCTCCATTTTTTAAATGCCTTTGGATATTCCAGCTTCTTCTCCTTACTCGACTTGGTGCTGACCACAGGGGAGGACTTGGTGGGAGATATGTAGGTACAAGGTAACCTAGGAGATAGTTGGCTACCTGTTGATAGGATTCACTATCCGTCAAAAGGCAAGAAAGATAACTAGTAGGGCAGAAGTGCTAGACTTCTGGAAAGCCAACTTCAATGAGCTCAGGAGATTAGTTAGAGTGGGACTGAGAGTTCTGCCTGTTGACCAGTAATGTTCAATACCTTCATCAGTGATTGGGTGTAGAAACCACTTTCCAAATTTACAGACAACACCAAAATATAAGATATAGTAAACACACTAGAGGGTAGGGAGTGAATTCAGGTGGATTTAGACAGACTGGGGAAGTGGCAGGAATTGAATAGGATGCAATTTAATAAAGATAAGTGGAAAGTGCTTCACCACTTCTTTTGGGAAGAAAAAAATCACCAATACACTTATAGACTGAGAAGTACCATTCTAAGTAGCACAGCAGTGGAGAGGGATCTTGGAGTCTGAGCCAATGCAAAAATGAACATGAGTCGCCAATGTAACTAGGTAATACATGAAGACAACCACTCTTTTCTACAGTAGTAGGTGAATCATGAGCAGGTCTAGGGAGTTGATACTTCCCCTTCATGCAGCACTGGTAAGGCTGAAGCTAGAGTACTGTGTCCAGTTCTGGGTGCCACACTTCAGGAGGGATGTGGATTAAAAAAAAAAAAAAACAACAACTCCACAGCATTCTTATAGACTTGGCAGCATCCTTATAAGACTTGGTGCTCACTAACACCGAAGTCAAAAAAGACTTGGGGGCCATGATTGACCACAAGAGGAATATGAGCCACCAACTGGATTGTCACAGCTGATAAAGCAAAACAAACTCTGGCTTGTACCCATAGATGCTTCTTAAGTAAATCTCAGGATGTCATCCTCCCACTGTACTTACCCTTGGTGAGGCCTCAGCTGGAGTACTGCATTCAATTCTGGGATCCAAAATTCAGGAAGAAAGTAGAGAAACTTGAGAGATTCCAGAGGAAAGCCACACACATGATCAGAGGGCATGAGAATGGGCCTTATGAAGAGAGTCTGAGAGCCACGAGACTCTTGAGCCTGGAAAAGTGCAGACTCAGCAGTGACCAGGTGGCTTCCTATAAGTACATAAGGGGTGTACACCAGGATCTGAGAGAACCTTTGTTCACCAGAGTGCACCAAGGGATGACTAGGATCAAAAGTCACAAACTCCTCCAACACCATTAACATAATTCATTTGTAGGCAGCCACAAGATCACTTATCAGCCTTCTCTTGTGCAGGCTGAGGAGGTCTAGGTCCCTCAGTCTTTCCTCATAGAACTTTCCTGTAAGCCCCTAACCATATGAGTGGTCTTCCTCTGGACCTTCTCGAGTCTATCAACATCCTTTTTTGAAGTATGGAGCCCAAAACTGTATGCAGTACTCCAACTGCAGACTGACCAATACTGCAGAAGGGGAAGTATCACCTCCTTGGATCTATTTGTCATGCATCTGCTGATGCATGATAAAGGGAGGTTAGCTTTGCTGATGATTTCATCACAGTGATGATTCATGTTCATCTTGGAGACCACTATGACTCTGAGATCCCTTTCTGCTTCTGTGCTGCTGAGAGGGTCACTTTCCATCCAGTAGATGTGTTAGATATTTTTGTGCCCTAGGTACAGCACTCTGTACTTTTTCTTATTGCACTGCATCCTATTATGTATTGCACACTTTTATAACCTGTCCAGGCCTGCCTGCAATTGTTCCCTACCCTCTGGAATGTGCACTTCACCTCACAATTTAGTATCATCCACAAACTTGGACAGAGTACACTTCACACACACATCCAAGTCACCAATTAAGATATTGAAGAGAACAGGTCCAAGGGCCGAACCCTGCAGGACCCCACTATCCACATCCTTCCAGGTTGATACCAACCCATCTACTACCACTCCCTGAGTCCAAACACTCAGCCAATTTACCACCCATCACACTGTGTAAACATCTATGGCACAGCCTCTTCATTTATTTTTGAGAATAGGATGACATACCATATCTAAGGTCTTGCTAAAGTCCAAGAAAACAACCTCTACTCCTGTGTCTAAGCCTTTTGTGACCCTGTCATAAAATGAAACCAGATTGGTCAGGCATGATCTACCTGCTACGACTCTATGCTGGTTTCTCTGCTGCATTATTTTTCCCACTGGACTCCCACAAATATGATCCTTCATAATCTTTTCAAAGAACTTTCAAAGGATGGAGGTGAGACTGACTGGTCTATAATTACTTGGATCCTCCTTCCTCCCTTTCTTGAAAATTGGGACCACATTGTCCCTTTTTCAGTCCTCCAGGACCTGACCTGAGTGCCATGAACACTCAAACAGCCATGCCAGTGGTTCTGCTATAACACTTGCCAATTCCTTCAGTACCCTTGGATGCAGCTCATCTGGGCCTGCTGACTTGAATGCATCCAGTCCTTCCAAGTGACTCTGCACCAAGTCAATGTTGACAGTTGGTAGGCTGGTGTCCCTCTGCCCAGATAAGAACCCATTAGGAGACTTTTATCTTGAGCCCTGTTCAGGAACACTGAAGCAAAAATCTAATTGAATAGCTCAGCCTTGTCCTCCCCTTTCTGTCACTAACTGCTCCTTCTTGTTCACTAGGGGTCCTATGCTGCCCTGCACCTTCCTTTTACTCCCTATATACCTAAAAAAAATACTTTTTATTGTCTTTAATCTGTGTTGCCAGGCTCAGCTCAGTAGTTACTTTGACTTTTCTAACTGCCTCCATTTAAGTGAGGGCCAAGTAGGTATACTCCTTGGTAGCTTCCCCCTGCTTCCACTGCCTATATGCCTTCTTTTTTGCCCTTTCACTTCCCTGGATTTCCCTGTTTAGTCAAGGAAGTTTTTGGGCTCCTTTTCCGTCATACTAGGATATTCTCCCTCTGTGCCCAAAGGATCATTTCCTTTGGAAATGATCACACTTTTGGACTCTTGTCAATACTCTTATCCTGCAGTGTGTCATTGACTAGACTCCTAAGCAAACTGAAGTTAGCCTTCCCAGAGTCAAGCACTTACCTTACTACTTATCTTATCCACCCTATGCTGTATGGTGAATTCAGTTGACTGGTGGTCACTGTCCCCAAGGTGATCATGAATCTGCAACTTCCCCACCAGGTTCTCCCCCATAGTCAACACCAAGTCCAGAAAGGCATTCCCCCTAATGGGACCATAAACCTCCTGTGTTAGTTGAAGGTCCTGCATGCAGATTAAGAACGTACATGAATGGTTGATATGGCTGATTGGTCCTCCCAGCAGATATCAGGGTAGTTTAGGTCCCCCATGACAACCACATCCCTAGACTGTACACCCTTTGAGAGCTGCCTCAAGAATTCCAAGTCTAGCTTTTCCTCTTGGTGTGGTGGTCTGTAGAACACTCCCACTACCAAGATCCTTTTCCCAATGACCTCCATGTATCCTAACCCACCATGCCTCAACTTTCTCCTCCTCTGATCGTATTTTGATTAGGGTAGATGTATAATGCTCCTTTACATAGAGGGGAACCCTGCCCTCTGTCCTCCCTACTCTGTCCCTTCTGTACAACCTGTAGGCCTCTATGTGTACCAGCAGTCATGGATAGGGTACCACCAAATTTCTGTTAGCCCCACTAAATTGAAGTTATTACCCTTTGACCTTAGCTGACTACTTGCCCTTGGGCGGGGGACTGGACTCAATGATCTCCTGAGTTTCCTTCCAGCCCTAATGTCTATGAAGTCTTTAACCGGGAATTGGTTCAGAGGAAGGCTATTTATATGGCTGAGGGCCTGCAGGTAAGATCCTATGAAGACATTGAGTGACCTGAATATCTTCAGCCTCCACAGGAGAAGGATGAAAGGTGATCTTGTGGCTGTCTACATACTCATTGGTGGGGTCAGCAGGGAATAGGGGATACTCTCTTTATCAGGGCATCTCCTGGGGTTAATAGAGATAATGACCATGAACTGAAGGAGAGTGTATTTAGGCAGGACATCAGAAAGAACTTCTTTATGGTGAAGGTTGCCAACATATGGAATGGGCTTCTAAGGAAGGTGGTGCTTTCCCCTACCCTTGGAGGCAAAAATGCATTTTAGGTTCTTTGGATGATTACATATTAGAATATGTGTGGGAAAAATCCAGATTAGACTGCATGGAATATATCAGATCTTTATCTTCATAATATAAAGATATAAGTCTTTTTTAGTATATCTTGGACAACATGAACATGAATATCAATATTGTCTTGGAGTATTTCAGACCTGCAGTAACTTGCTTACCAACTCATTGTTTTGCAAAGACTTTGTATATTTTACCTGCCCCTTGACTCTCAATCAAATATTCTGACTTTGCTGAGCTTTACATCTGGTCCTGGAATCAAAATGTAATGGCTTATAAAACATATTTTATGGATATGGAGAGAGAACTCAGCATAATTTGATCAAAAGAGAGACCTGCCATGTCTAAACTACTCCATAGTGGGCATGTCCACACGTACAGTTACAGAGCATGAATAAGCTGCAGAGCTGATTGCTCTGCAATTTACTGCTCCCAAGAAGGCTGTTAGAACATGTGCCCAGAAGCAATAAACTCTGGAGTAATAAGCTCTGCGTTTTATTAATGCACAGCATATTGAGCCAGCTGGGGAGCATCCCCAGCTTGCAGGGGGTCCAGGGAGGATCCTGCTGCAGAGTAAATTAGTTTACTCCACCATAATAGGGTTGTATGTGTAGACTGAGAGATTTACTGAGCAGCTTATTGGTCAACTGCACAATAAACATCTCATGTACACATGCCCATTGACCATTTATGTATCCATTCATGGCCTACAAGACATTACAGCTAAATGAGACAGATTACCTCTCACTGAAACAAGGCTAAATTAACACCAAGCAGCATCCATATACCACAGGATAGGAAGAGAAATACAAATTAATTTCTGTGGAGCAACTGACGTTTGGTAAATTCCCTACTGTTAACTATATATAGTTTATTCATCTCTCCACAGGGGCAGATTCAGGATTTTAAAAAGCAGATTTGGGGGGGGGAGAGGGGGAGGCAGAAGCTACAGGAATGCAAGCAGACCACACTGCAGGAGTATCAGCTAGGGACATTTTTTTTTTAATTCCCAAAGTCAAGTAAGGATTCTTCCTCCTTCTCTGCTCTCTTTCCTTCTTATCCCCTCCCTTCTCCCTCTGTACTCCGTTGCAATTACCCTCCTCTCTTGAACAGTGTCCCTAACTAATCTGAGGGCAGAGGGTGCTCCAGAGCTGCTACTGCCTTGCTCCTACCAGACTGTATGGAGAGCCAGATAGCAACAGTGGTGGTGATGATGGAAGGGTTCTCCTCCTTGAGTCTGCTTGCAGCCTGTCATGAAGCATTCAGGGGGATCAGCCAGGGAGGAAGAGCTGCCCACTGCCTCCACAGGAGTGGGGAAGGAGTGGTTTTGGATCTTTCCTATCCTCAGATCAGTGGAGGAGAGCGGTAGCTGTTGGAATGGGGAAGTGAGGTGGGGGCAGGGAGGGGGGATGATAGGAGGGGAGGTGTCACTGAACATACTGGAGAAGGGAGGGGGAAATTCTCATTTGCTTTGGGGACTTTCTTTAAGGCTGCTTATCCAATGGTATGGTCTGAAAAAGGAAATGCAACGGTTCCACTGACTTCCCTATGGATCTGCCCCTGTCTCCCAGTAACCTAAATGAAACAAAATAGTGATTTATTTTTTGTTTCGTTTTGCTTTGTTTTTTTTTTTCTACATGTAATTACAGCAGAGGACAAGTTTTGATGGAGAACTTGACAGCAGCAACATCTGCTTATGCAAATGGGAAAGAAAAGGGCTTAAAATTGTTTTTTATGTACATTTATCTTTATATACAGTCTATTAAAAAGCATGGTTAAGGAAAAAGGAAGATTGCCTAAGAATCCAAGTTATTAAGTAAGCTTATTATTATATTGTTATTCTTTTATAACTTGTCACTATTTAAAATGTAAGCTATTTTGACATAAGATCCATGTTTCTGAGATGCATTACTCATAACTTTGAGTGCTAAAAAGCTAATAAATAACTCCTAGGGGTATCAATGGGAATTATTTATATCATTGGGTAAAAATACATAGAGGAACTTGAATACAAGTCAGCTATCACTAAATACATACTGAAATATTTTCTTATATTCAAGAAGGACATCAGGACGTGGAATTATGTAGACGGAGAGACAGAGAAATCCTTTAAGAGCCTTGTAGACTGCTGATACATTTTTGAATGTTCAGTGTGTCAAATGTATTGATCAAAGCAGCCTAAACAACCATTACATCTTGCAAATACCATAAGACCTTGGCAAAATACACTGACTGACCTCTTTTACTCTGAAGTCACAGAATATTTCCTCTTGCTGCCTTGATATTTTTTCTTTTAAGACTTGCATTAACAAACATTAACTCATCACAAACATCACTGATGATGAAGCACATCTCTTTGCCTCTAGCAGTCTGTGAAGAATCATCTTTTTGCAAAGTTGTAGTTCTGTGCTCAGAATTTTGGTTTTTTTTAATATTGATAATATTAGCAATGCAGAACTATGTACATTTGTATTTCTCTGTCATGTTTCATCCCACGTTCAGCTTCTGGCAAATGTCCTAGCTAGTACATCTACCACAACTAAAACCCAGTACATAATTTAGATTTAATTTATACCGTCATGATTTCAACAGCCATCTATGTACTCTACCATATCCAGATTGTCAGCAATGGATATATATTTGTAAGGTTTCACCATTGTATATATTCTCCTTTTTTTATTTGGACACAGAAGTTCTTGTTCATTCATTTGTTTGTATGTTTCTATGCTTTGGTTGTTTGTTGTATTTGTTTTTTATTCCCCAATTTAAGTTATTCTTCTGAAAAGCATAATCAATTTAAGCATATATTATGTATATAACATCATCCAATCCACTGCGGGTGTGCCTACATGTGCGTTTGATGTGGGAGCAGTTTATATGTGAATAAACTACTTGCAAGTAAATGTTTCTGGGCAACTACACATGTAGGGAAGTGGGAGAAGATGTGTTGCTAAATGGCAACAAACTCATCCCATTTTCCAGGTCCCTACAATGGGCTCTTGTTGCCCTAGGGGGACCTCTAGGCTCTCCCTGGGTGCTATCCTGGGGGCTGGCATGGAGCACTGGGTCAGGAGACAACTGTCTCCTGGCCAGGACTGGGACATTGCACTCTGCCTCTAGGGGCTGCCTGCTGGTGGGGTGGGGACAACATCCCCCTGCCCCAACAGCAGGGAACTCCTGGCCTGGCTCCCTGATCGAGGACAGGGGACTTGGAAAGAGCTGCAGGGCAGGAGCAGATCCCAGCCACCTGCCCCAGTCCACCAGTGGGGCAGTTAGCAGCTAGCTACTCCACCCCTACAGCTCTTTCGAAGACAAATGTCTCAATTACCCAACTGGGGCATGGGGCTGGGACTTGCCCCTGAATGAGACAGTTCCCAGCCCCTCTCCGTGATCTCAGAGAGGGGACTGGAGAGCCTATTCCTTGCTCAGCTTCATGATTGTGGAGCAGAGAACAGGTTCCCCATGCTGTTTCCCACCCAGCTCCATGATCATGGAACTAAAGCAGAGACCAGGCTTCCTAGCCCCTGCCACCAGGGAGCTCGCAGAAGCAACTCCATGAGCACAGGGCCAGTGCTGAGAGACCTTTTACCTCCAGTGCCAGCTCTGCAACCATGGGGACAGCACTGGGAGATAAGGATTCCTGCAGGGGCAGGTCCCAACCCCTACTCTCCAATTATGGTCTCAGAGTGAGGGATTTGGTGCTCCCTGCTGCCAGGACAAGGGAACATAATCCCCCTCCTAGGCTTCAGTGGCAGATCTCTGCTGTAGATTTGCTCCCAGTCAGGCATCTACACAAGTGCTACTGTACAGAAGTAATAGCATGTAAATGTGTTACTTGTATTTGCAGGTAGCAAATTTACTCACTATTAGTGAGGTTTACTGCTCAGTAAGCATGTCCATGTGTAGACACACATGCTTACTGTGTAGTGAACTATGCTACTGTTCAGTAAAACATCTTGTGTAGATGCACTCTGTGAATATCAACACTTTGGGTAACCAATCTGTTTTAAGGGAATTTTAAAGGCAGTTAAGAACAGGAAAAAAAAAACAATTAAAAAAGAAAAAGCTTTATCTGTCTTACTTCCCATAGCCTGCATGGGTTTTTTTGCAATCACACTGAAAACTGAATAGCTACTCTGGACTATACATCTCAGGAGTTTAAACATTACAGAACTGTTCCTAGAATTTACCTAACATAAACATTTTTGGTTTTTATTCATAATAAAAACTAGTTTAATTCTGGTCCAGAGGACTTTTTCCTATAATTATAGTTTTCATGTATATGATTTATCTTTAATTAAATATCAGTGTCTTTATATCATAGGATCATTGGAAAGTAGAACTGGAAAGAACCGCATAAGGTCTTCTAGTCCAGCCTGTTGCTTGAGTCAGGATCATTCCTAATTAAAACATTCCAGTCAAAAGTCTGGGTAACCTGCTTTTGTAAATTTTCAGGGATTGAGATTCCAAAATTTCTCTAGCTAGCCTATTCAAATGTTTAACTACCTTCATAGTTGGAAAATCCTTTCTAATCTCCAATGAAAATTGCCTCTACTGCACTTGGAGGCCATTACTCTCCGTCTTGTCCCCTTCAGCTGCAGAAAAATGTCTATTTTCTTCCTTTTTATAGCCATCTTGCAGGTATTTAGAATTACCAAATCTCCCTTCAGTCTTCTCTTCTCCAAAATAAACAGCTTTGTTTAAATGCACCTTTCCTTTTAAGCCATGTTTCTCAGGCCTCAATTTTTGTCACCTTCCACTGGCTTCTTTCCAATTTGTCAACAACTTTCTTGAAATGTGAGACCCAAAACCAGACACAGTACTTCATGTGAGGCCTTACCAGTGCTGAGCACAAACATGACTTCCCATGATTTGAGAGAAACAGTCCTGTTGACACAACTCATTGTTGTTATTATTATTATTATTATTATTATTATTTTTGTTTTTTGCCAAAAAAATCACTGTTGCCTTGTATTCAGCTTATGGCCACACTAACCCCTGCAGCCTTCCCAATGATTCCCCATGCCATATTTATGCATGAAATTATTCTGTTCCAAGCACAGGACTTTGTATTTGTCCTTGCTGAATTTTGTTTTCGTGATTGTGGGTATTTCTCCACTTTATTCAGATCATTCTGCATCCTAGCCTTATGCCCCAAAATGTCAACAGCTCCACCCAACATGGTGTCATCCATGAATGTGCTAAGTGTGTACTCAGTCTCATCATTCATATTTTTAATTATTATGAACAATATGGCACTCAGGAAAGAACTCTGGTAGACCCCACTTGGTACCATCTCCCAACTAGATACTGAATCATTACTGACTGCTCTTTAAGCATGAGGATCCACTAGTTATGTATCCACTTTACAGTACTTAATTCTTTATTTCCTTAAATTATAAATGGGAATCCTGGTTTTCCACTCACTCACTCACTCACTCACTCACTCACTCACTCACTCACTCACTCACTCACTGTGTGTGTGTTAGTCTGTGTGTGTGTGTGTGTGTGTGTGTGTGTGTGTGTGTGTGTGTGTGAGAGAGAGAGAGAGAGAGAGAGAGACAGAGAGAGAGAGAGGTTTCATTTTAATCATGGAAAAATAAGGATTTGGGGTTACTTTTTATTGCAACCAAAAATTGGGATTTTTTTTTTTTCTTTTAATCAGAGAAAGCCAGGATTCTCACTTATAAATAAGGATGTCATGGGAGACGCTGTCAAAAGTGTTGCTAAAATCAGGGTATACATACACACTTTTCACCACATCTACAGAGCCTGTCACCTTATCAAAGAAGGGAATCAAGTTGGGCAGGAATGGTGAACCCATGGAATTCAGTAATTACATCTAAAACCCTGCAGCTTGTTCCTTGAACCATTTTACTATTTGTTTCAGAGTGGGCACATGTACATATGTGCCACACTGTGCAGTTGGTACTGCACAATCATTTAGTATTTGCTTTAGCAAGTACTAAACAACTGTGCCATATCCACTGGTACTGCATAGTCCCAGTGCAACATGGGTTGTTTCTGACTTTACTGTACAGTAGCAATGAGCTACTGTGCAGTAGTTTGTTGCTACCACACAGTAGTGGCAGTGTCAGCCAAAACTGCATGCTGTAGCAATGAGCTACATCACCGTAGCTCATCACTGTGGCAATATAGCATTTCTTGTAGATACAACCAGTTCTGACTTTCCTTTATTTAAAGAGAGATCCTTCTGAACCTTTGTATTTTTTTTTTAAGTAGACATAGGGACCTGGGTTTTACTAGCTCAGCTGATTGACCTATCCTTAATATATTACAAATTGGTTGTGTATGTTTTTGTTCCAGACTCCAATCTCCCTTTGTTAATTAAATTGCTTTGTATAGAATACCAGTAAATTACTTCAGTGTTTGTAAGAAAAAAAAGTGTCTTTAATATCATCAACTTTATCAAAGACATACTATGAGTCTACAAGAAAAAAATATTTTCATATAGACAGTATAAAATCTGCATCATTTATTTTATTTGCTCTGTCCCTTTGAAGAATTGAATCACTAACACACAGGTTGGTGTTCAGACCCTGTGAAATAACTTGATTTTTGGATTGTGAGCATATAGCCCTGATTCATCAGGGAAATTAGTCAGATCTCTGACTTCATGGTCATATCTGTAAAAAAAAAAAAAAAAAAAAAAAAAAAAGTAATGCACATACTTAATTTCCATGCTAAACTAGGTCTACACTGGTAATTTTTTTCACTGGTAAAGATCTTTCACTGTGTTCTATAGTTTTCCATTATATGGTGTTAATTTTTCTATTACTAATATAAGTACTATTGTTATTCTTACCCACAGTTTAGTTCTGAAATTACAAAATTTTTTTTCATCAATTTTTAATTGCATTGTAATTACCTAGTTCCTTTGTTCTTCCTTACTCACTAAAACTCTGTCCCTTCCTTTACCCTTTCCTTCCCCTATCCTGTCCCCCATTCTCCTTGCTAAGAGTGGAACTTGTAACTTGTTTTCATTTTTGATAGGTCCTTGCATTAACATAGTTCCTGCAGCACCAAAAAACTTTATACAGCTACAGCCCAGAACAGGTGAGAAATGACTGCAAAATGGCAAAGACATATGAAACTGGAACAAACACATTTTTTTTGACAACTTGTACTCCAAAAAGTACTTTTTTGTTTAAAAACAAATGCATTTCTGTGCATTACAGCTGCAAAGGTATCTTTCAGCAATGAGAGGGTGGGGTACAGTGAAAAGCTAGTTAGCTGTTACTCCAAGATGAAATTGAGATGATGTTGAGGGGAAGCACCAGAAGAAATGGCAAAGATATATCCTCTAACTATAATTATAACATATAGAGCTCTAGTAGCTATTATATTATGATTTTACAGCACTGTTCAAAAAAGGATGTAGAGCAGGAAGGGTAAAAATATGGCCCATGGGCCAAATCTTACCCCAGGAGTGCCATCTGACACCTTGTGCAGCCCCTGGGTCCAGAGTCGAACCACATGCTGCATACAGTGGACCCATCTACACATGCCAATTTAAGGTGCTTGAGCCTGATTTAAGGTTCATTATCATGTATGCCCTTAATGTGCCTTAAAAATGGTGATTTTTAAGCTATTAACACCTACATTTGATACCTGCATAAATCATATCAGCGAACATGTAGATGTGCTAATGTGCATAAACACAGTATGTGTTTATTGACTTGGGAATAACTTTAGTCCTAAATTGGTCCGCAGACCCATGATAATGTTCATTAGTGTGTGCACATGTAAACACATGCCTAAATTGCCTTAATATGCCTTGGGCAAATGTGAATTAAGTTTAGGCATGCCTAAAAGCATGTGTAGACACCTCTACTGTGTGCTAGACAAACTACAAGGCCTGGGACCTGCTGCATAGGGTGCTTGCTGCAACTATCCTGGGACCTACTGATTTTTCGATTTCCCAGATCCTCCTTTGAAATTCACCTTTGGTGAGTTAATATGGCTCCTTCTGCTGAGAGGAACTATCATCTTGCCAAGCAGAATGAATTCTTCTCTTCCAGTCAAGGAGGGCTTGGATCTCAGAGTCACTAGTATCAAACCAGTCTTGGTATTGACAGGTAGTAGAGTCAATGGATTCATCACAGGCCACATGGATGCTGGTTTTAGACTCCTTCTAGAATTTCTTAATGGTGCCTTCATTAGTGGACAGGGACTGAGCTTCCCATGAAGATATTGTTGGAGATCCTGAAGATCTTCAGGTCTTGAAGAGATTTGGTGCTGAGAGTGCTTTACATTGCTGTTGGCTGTTTTTAGTGTTTCAAAGCAAGCATGACATTCATAATGGATATGAGAAGATGGTGATCTGTCGAGCAGTCATTGGTTCCTCACATGGCTCATGTAATATGGATATTCATTTAATCACAGGCTCTAATAGTAACATAGTTGAGGATGTGCTAGTGCTTAGAGCAAGGGTGTCTCCAGGTAGTCCTGTATTTATAATTCTGTCTGAAGATAATGTTTGTAATAAGATCAGGCTCCATGTATTTGCTCAGGAGAAGGATATCTTTGGAGCTGGCTTTTGTTGGCAAATACATGGCACAGTCAAAACAGTTTTTGGCCCTTTAACTAATTCTGCTGCTGGATGGGAAAAGATAACCTAAGCAGGGGAGCCAGACTGCAATAGACACTCTGATGTGACTTTAAGAAGCAAAAGGCTACATTTAAAAGTAAGTGGCAGGCACTTTGTAAACAATATCACCCTTTACCATATGCAACGTAAATCCTGTGAAAACTGGGAACATCCTAAGAAGGGCAAAGGGTGTGGTGGATATACTGTTGTCAAGGTAACCTAAGGGGTGGATAGGGGTGCAAATCACCCATAAAAGCACAGACAAAGATGAAACCTGTAGGACCAACTCCACCAGCCAAGACCTGTGAACTCTCTCAGAAAAAAAACTTCTGAATTCCTGGTTGCAGGCTCTATCTTTGGGATTATGTAAGACTTATGCCAAGGTTTTTTTGTGTCTTGATTTAGGCCAAGTTGTATGCTGTTGATTTGTATCATTTTGGTGTGGTTTAGATTAGCAAAGTTTTCTGTTATCTCTCTCAGAGAATGGACTTTTCTTGTGCAAGCATCTTTGTGATTTCAATGCTACCACCTAAAGTCTAATATTAATTCTAGGAATACTTTCCATACTTCTTTCTTTCCAATGGCGTCACTTGAGAGTTCCAGGTCACACCCAACTCTGGCACTGAAGTCACCAAGGAGAATTATCTTGTCCTCTTTATGAGTATTAGTCAGAACATAGTCAGTGTTGAAGTAGAATTGTTCTTTGACATCATGGGGAACATGAGGAATTGGGGCATGTGCACTGATAATGGTAGCATACTGGTTGTTTCTGAACTTAAGAATGAGAATTATAAGATGTTCTATAATGCCCACAGGGAGCTCTGTAAGTTGATAGAGTGAATTCTTGATAACGATACTGATATCATGAACATGTCTGTGCTGGGACAGCTTCCCCTTCCAGAAGAAAGTATAGCCTTCATCCTCTTCCCTCAGCTGACCTTCATCTGGTCAACTTGCCTCACTCAGAGCTGCAATAGCAATTTTGTATCTCATTAGTTCCCTAGAAATTATGGTATTTCTGCTTTCTAGCCACTTCTTGTCTTGGTTAACCATCAAGGTGCATACATTCCATGTTGTGAAGATCATTGTCTTCTTCTGATGTTTTTGACCATGGAGAAACGAAACACACTGCACAAAATTATCTAGCTAGGAGCAGATAAGACAGCCAAGGTTAGGGTACCTTTCCTAGACCCTTCCTCATGTAAGGTGAGAAAAGTGGATCCTGAATAAAACTGCTCAATCATGGTAGAAGCTGACGAATTGCAGCCCTGTCTGAACCCATGTGCAAAACAACCGTCAGGCTACTGGCATTTGTGTGTAAATTCATGGCTAGAATCTGCCAAATTCACTAATACTGTCTCTGTAACCCTGATCCATTGCTGCAAGGCTTTTAAAGATAGTTCCAGGACAGCATGTTGTTTCCTGTGGTAGATGCCTGTGCATTACCTTGTTTAATGTGAGGAAACAGCAACTACACCATATTGACAAGGTAGAAATCGAGGTCCGGTAGCAAGGGAGAACCCTAGATAACCAGACACCTTCATCTTGTTGCAGCTTTCTTCTGTCTTTTCATCTTCTGAGATCCTAACATCTTCTTCCACTTGCTCCACCATTCAGGAACCTGTTGACACTTTGGTCTAGAACATTCCCTTAGGCATGTTTGCAATGGGTGACCCTGCCAAGAGTGTGAGACTTGATACTTCTCATTGGCAGCACAGATCATTAATACTTCTGTCTAGAGTAAAAGCCTATTCTAGAACTGAGGGCTCCTAGATTGGAATACCTTCTCTCAACTGATCTTCAATACATGTTGCAAAGAACCTTTCTTTGTATTAGATGATAGGGGAGGCTGTTTGTTTCTTTCAAGTTATTATAAAGAATTGTAAGTTGTAAGGGTTAAGCCATCTTTGACATCTCCATAGATAGCTGCCTATCTATATAGTGTCTCCTGTGTTATTAAATTCTGATATATAATAATGGACTTAGTCTGTCTGTGTGTCTGCTTGTCCAAAATACTTTTGACTGACTTCGCAAGCAACACCGAGAGGGCAGCCAGAAATTAGTTATATGGACCCGGGCCGTATGGACCCAAGTTTGCACCACTGCCAGGGAAGTTTGTGGCATTGGTGAACACACCTTAGCCACCCAAGCAATGGGGCTGCTTCATGTCTCCTTACCTGGGTGAGAGGGGGAATTATGTTGGTGCCAAAGCAGTGTGGCACAGTGCCATGTGCTTCACTGCCCGACCTGCCCAACAGCAGGATGCACATGGCACCATGCCACTCCACTTTCAAAGGCAGCAGCTAAGCCTACAGCTGCAGCCTGCCCTTGCTCCATGAAAAGTTTGGGGGGCCATGTACTGCCCTCCTTTGGCTCCCCAGTTGCCTTACTTCTGGAGGAACTGCCAGGCTCCAATTGTCTCACGACCCAGCCCGGCCAGGGCCCCATTCACTATGAATGGGGCCCTGACCAGGCTGAGTCATTGGACAATCCTCACAGTATAGCAAGGAGTGGGGAAGGAGCAGGGATCAATGATTTGCCTCGACCCCACTCCCTGCTGCACTGTGGAGGGTCTTGATCTGCCCCTTCCCACCCACACCCCCAAACCCAGGCAGTAAAGAAAGCAAATTGAAAGAAACTTACCTGCCTGCTGGGCCGGCTGCGATCAAGGCTCCAGAGGGTATCTCAGCATGCGGGCCCCTTCCCTCCTGCTGCAGCAGTCTGTGGCCAGGTGCTCTGTGGTCATACCTGTTGCCCTGAATTCGAGGAGGCTGAGCCCTGTTAGCCTCCCCTTCTACTGCCTATGTGTCCAGCTGCAATTTCCCAGCCAGGCTGGTCATCAACTACCCACTGTGCATACAAATGTGCCCCAACACACGTGTCCCAACACCCATGCACCAGCACCTAGTGCTCAACCCACTCCAGCCCCACCCCCAACACACATGTGTGCCATCATCCCTGTGCACCTGCATTCACTGCTCAACCCACCCCACATACCCACCCCCCAGCACATGTGTGCTACCCCATGCACCCATAGACTGATGACCACCCAGGGCACTAACACTGGCTCAGGGTTCAGTGCCAGTCCGGGCCCCACTTGTCATTCACTCCTCATCAGCAGGGGAATAAAAGTGATGGTTTTAAATTTGTTACTATTTTTGTCTCCCCACTGGTGGGCAGTTAGCAGAGGCCATTAGGGACCCTCAGGCAATTAGCAGGAAATGTTGGGGTGGCCACATCCCCTTAATCCCCCAGCACAACCACTGCCACAGCACTGTGCTCTACTGCTTTCCCCAGGAGCCCCACACTGAGGCAGCAAGATAGAATGCCTCAGCAGAGGTGGCGCTGGGGGGGAGCTCCGGCCACCCCAACATTCGCCCTAGCCTCAACATGGCTGCTGCCAGCACAGCCAACACCCACCCCACTCCCAGTGCCCCCACCAGGAGAGGCCATTGCATCCCCTAGCCTGCAGCAGCAGCCTGACCTTGCCCCATGCACAGATCCAGGGAGCACGTGCCCCCTAAAGCACACTAGGGTGCATGCAGCATCAGGACTGGCCCCCACAACTGCCCTCAGCTTCCCGCATGCCCCACCCAGAAGTCCCTTTCACCATTCTTGCCCCAAGCCCTCACTCACTATTGTGGCCTCAATCTGCCCCCACCCCTCCCACAGACTTTCTATATGGAAGCTGCTCCCCAAGCTGCCTGCTGCATTCCTGGCCACCTACATGGTGGCATGTGCAATACTTATTGTTGACATTATTAGCTACACTGGGCAGAAAAAGCAGATAACATTAATTTTCCTCTTATCCACACTCTATTTGACTCATTTCAATGCACCTCTAGATTTTGTTTGCCCAGGGACACAATAAATCTTAATCTACCTCTGGGCATGGACTGGGGTTGGACATAAGCAGTGGGGGCGGGATATGGTGCTGGACCACATGTGAACTGGAGGTGGTGGGGCACGGAGCTGGATGGGGGGGCTCTATCCCCATCCTCCCCCCCCGCCCATTCTTGATGGGCAATTTGCTAGTATGTACATATTTACTCAGGTGACCAAGGAGCAGAAGTCATGTATCTGCCCAGAAACACAGCTCCCTCTTCTGCTGTGTCTCTGGGCCACTGAATCTTGAATTATTTTCTGTAAGGTGGAACAAGATGGGTAAAATTACAACACAAAACATTATTAGGACACTATCCTAGGAATTGGGACAAAAGTGCTTAAATACCTGCATGTAGGAGAGGAAACTTAATCTTGGTGTCCCAAAAGTCAGGCAAGTGCTCTAACCAGTTATTTGGTGGTTTGGCTCCATGTCGACTGTATCAAAAGGGTTTCTACTTCATTGTTTGAAGGTATTGTATCACTTAGTATTCACTATGTCCTCTGCATTGCCCAGACATCTTTAGACAGCTCACTTTAGGGATAAGTCTGTAAGTGCTTAAGTCGACTTAGGCTTCTAATTTTAATTCTATTTCTCCCTGCTTGATTCCTGAAAAACTATTAATATAGAAGGTGGGTGGGTCCTCCTCCTCCTCACTGCTTTTTTTTATGACTCAGTCTTAAGGGCAGAATGATGATGTATTACAAAAGTAGATGTATAATAGATTTTAAGGGATTTGAGCAGAGTAGAATAAAATTGTACTTGGGTTCCTAAATCCATTAAGATATCTCCAGATTCAGCTTATTTTATCTGGGAAAGAGAACACTGATGATTTAATAACAGCCTTAATTACCTGAAGAGTGGTTAAAACAAGGATGGATCTAGACTCTTCTCAGGAGTAATGATCTGAAGTTGCAGTTAAGGAAGCTTTGGTTAGATATTAGGAAAAACTTCCTCACTAGGAGGGTAGTGAAGCACTGGAACAAGTTACCTAGAGAGGTTGTGGAATCTCCTTCCTTATAGGTTTTTAAGACCTGGGTAGACAAAACCTTGTCTGGAATGATGTAGTTGGAGGTGGTCCTGCTTTGAGAAGGAGTTGGACTAGATGACCTTCTGAGGTCCCTTGCAATCCTAGTTTTCTTCAATTCTCTGATTCTGTCTAGTAGATTTAATAAATTCTGGCCCTGAGCATACTGATCTCAGGCTATCCTAATTTGCTGCTGTTTGAGGTCTGATTCTAACCACCCTAACACTTTCCATACATTTTTTAGGAAAATGAAAACATAGGTATCTTTCATCTGGGTTTTGATTTGGCTCCAGGAGGCAGATGCATAAAAGTCATTATAAACCCTAACTTTTAGGTACCTGAGTTCTTTATTGGATTCCTTAGCACACTCTATTACACTTTAATATGGATGTGTCTTTTCTGAGTATCACTGCTAGGGTTGTGCAAAATGGCTGTGTTTTGATTAGGTTTGGGATTTGGCCATTTCAGAGGACAGTGATTTGTTTTGGTGTTTCAGATCACTGTCCTGTTTCATTTCAGCTGAATCTGTTTTGGAGATTTGGCTCTGACGAATCTCCTCCAAATCTGTTTCAAACAGGCTGCAAGCTCTGCATAGCCCTACCCAGCCAGGTGGGGTTTGAGGCTGGGGGTTACAGGGCCCCAACATGGAGCAGGACAGGGACATGGGTGACTCATGCAGGGAAGGAGAAGGGGGAGAGGCACTGCCCTCTGTGCAGGCAAGCAGACCCCCATGTGGATCTCTGATCCCTGTCACTCCGGGTCGTGGGTCAAGGAGGCAACCCAGAGTGGCAAGCAAGTCTGCTTATCCATGCCTCATGATTCATAGTTTCATAGTTGGTGGGGTCAGAAGGGACCTGAGCAGATCATCAAGTCCGACCCCCTGCCATGGCAGGAAAAAGTACTGGGGTCAAACGACCCCATTTAGGTGTTCCTTTAACCTCCTCTTAAAGATCCCCAGGGTAAGAGCCAACACCACTTCGCTTGGAAGTTGGTTCCAGGTCCTAGCTGCCCTGACTGTGAAGTAGCATCTCCTGATGTCTAGTCTGAATCTGCCCTCTGCCAGCTTGTGATCGTTATTTCTAGTCACTCCTGGTAGTGCTCAGGGGAACAGGGACTGCCCCAATGCCTGCTGGTCCCCTCTGAATAGTTTGTGACAGGCCACTTGATCCCCGCTCAGCCTTCTCTAGCGGAGACTGAAAAGGCTCAGGTCCCATAGCCTCTCCTCATAGGACCTGCCCTGCTGCCCCCTGATCATGTGGGTGGCCCTCCTCTGAACCCCCTCAATGCTGTCCACATCCCTCGTGAAGTGCAGCACCCAGAACTGGATGCAGTACTCCAACTGTGGCCTGACCAGTGCTGCATAGAGGGGGAGGATCACCTCCTTGGACCTGCTTGAGATGCATCTGTATATGCATGACAAGGTGTGGTTGGCCTCGTCCCCACACTGTTGGCCCTCCCCAGCCTGTAGGTATGCTGCTGGTTCTTCCTCCCCAGGTGCAGCACCTTGCACTTGTCAGTGTTGAAACCCATCCTGTTCTCATCTGCCCACCCCTATAACCTGTCTAGGTCCAATTGCAACCTATTTCTCCCTTCTAGCATGCCCACATCCCTCATCTTAGTGTCATCAGCAAATTTGAACAAGGTGTTTTTTAACCCCTCATCCAAGTCACTGATGAAGATGTTGAACAGCATGGGTCTGAGGACCAAGCCCTGGGAGACCCCACTGCCCATATCCCTCCAGGTTGAAAATAACCTGTCCACCACCACTCTCTGGGTGCGACCCTCCAGCCAGTTAGTGACCCATTTGACTGTGTAGGTGTCGACACCACAGTCCCCTAGTTTTTCAATGATAATGGGTTGAGAGACAGTGTCAAAGGCCTTGCTGAAATACAGAAAGACTACATTCACTGCTACCCCTGCATCTAAGGATTTTATGACCTGGTCATAGAAGGCCACCAGGTTGGTCTGACAGGACCTGCCTCTAATGAACCCATGTTGGTTGCCCCTTAGCATAACCTCCCCTGCTGGCCCCTCATGGACATGTGCCAGGATAATAATCTCAAAAAGCTGACCCAGGATCAAGGTAAGACTAACTGGCCTATAGTTTCCTGGGTCCTTCTTCCTCCCTTTTTTGAAAATGGGAGCCACATTGGCTCTTTTCCAGTCCTCTGACACTGTACCAGAGCATCACAAATGGTCGTAAAGCTGTGCCAAGGGTCCCACAGTGACCTTTGCTAATTCCCTCAGCACTCTGGGGTGGAGGTCATTAAGACCAGCTGATTTTAATATGTCCAGTCCCTCCAGAAGTTCCCTGACTAGATCCTCACTGACCCTAGGCCTGAGTGCACCTCTCCTGGGGCCTGACGGGGTACTGGAGGGTGGGCTGGTCCAGTCCCTGCTCAGAAAAATGGAGGCAAAGAAATCATTAAATAGATTAGCCTTGTCGTCTGGTGCAACAACTGGACTTCCTAGCATGTCTTACAGAGGCCTCACAGAGAGCAGAGATCCATGCTAGAGATCTCCTCACTGCCATTGTCCACCCTAGCTTGCACCAAATCTGCTCCCTGCAGAGCCAGGTCATGCGGCTGGGACCAGAACTGCTCTTCCATGCAACCTGGCTCTGCAGGAAGCAGATATCCATTCCAGGGTCTCCTTGCCACCATTGCATGCCCTGCACTGTCTCAGAGCTCTGCTCCCTGCCGAGCCAACTTGCATGGCAAAGATTAGCACTGCTCTGCCACTCAGCCTGGCTCTGCAGAGAGCAGATATCCATGCTGGGGTCTCCTTACCACTGCTTCCCACCCTGTGCAGCTCTGTGTTGGTGAGGCAGCGGGGGTGGGTAGCAGCAACAAGGAGACCCCCCAGTACAGATCTCTGCTTTCTGCAGAGCCAAGTTATGCAGCAGGGCATCAGCGTGCAGCTGTTTCACTGCAAGCCCTGCTCCAAAGCTCAAAACTTTTCTGAAACATTTACAAAATGTTTTGTATGCCTTGTTTCATTTTGGAGATGTTTCTGAGCCTTCCGTTTTGATTTGGATTCAGTGTTTTGGGTACCAAAATGGTCCAAAATGCCTCTGAAATGAAACAGCTGCTGAAATATTGCACAGCCCTAATTGCTTCTAGCATATTAATAAAGTCTGGGAGTTATTTGTAAATATACATACAACTATACAAATAAACTAATATAGTAGCATACCATATTAATAAGAGAACATTATATATTCCACAGTAGAATAATAATACTTTCTTGAAATTCATGCATTGTCAGAAAAATATCACCTATTTTTTCTCATATATGATCATTTCAATATTTCTCATATGTTTTCATATGTGTACTCTTAAGATACATTGTACCATAGTAGAAATATGCTATTTGATTTGGCAAAATAAAGACAGATTTTATTGAAAATGTTTCACCTTTTTATTTTTAAAAAGGGATAATTCCCCTCATGAAAACTTATCTTGAAAGAAGTACCAAATTGCTACTCCTACAAAAAGTTATGGTAATTAAGGTGGGGGGTGGGGGTGGGGGTTGTTCCTGAGTATGCATTTATCTTTTAGAACTTTGAACTCACTTGTTATATTATAATGTGCCCAAAATATATTTCATTTTCTTGCCTAGCAGGACCTCAATGGCTTAATACAACCTGGAGTATAAGAAGCACTTCCTTCTGGGATGTCTGCTATCAAAAAGGAACAAGACAGGGGGTGGGTTTTTGGATTTTTTGAGTGGGGAGGAGGCCCCCTCCAAAAAATTATAAGGAGGTCAGAGGTCAAGGGTCAGGAGACAAGGGTTCATAGATCCTCAAGTAAGGAGGTCAGGGGTCAGAAGCCAGGGGTCAAGGGCCATAGCAAAGGGGTAAAGAGGTCAAAGGTCAAGAGGTCAACGATCAAGGGACTGGGGGACAAGAAAACAATGGTGAAAGGTCAAGAGGTTATATAAATTATCCACTAAAAATAGGTTTAGATTGGTAGTGAGTAGACGTTGTTTTCTTCTGATAATTAGGTAGTCGTGTGAAGTGTTAATATTTTCAGTTCCTATGATATATTTGTCAGTGTTTCAAGAACACTGCTATCAGTTGTACCTTTCTATGTCATTTTCATTAAGTGGACATGGATTCTATGGTTGCAGAGGCCAAGCAAGTATTACAATTAGAGTTTGAGCCTAGTTACTTCTCAGGTTTATTTCTCTAGTCCAGGTCTGAGGCCCAGGGGAAGGGTAGTCTTGGGAAGACTACACTGCAAATATTTATGCTATACCTAGCAGATGGACAGAATATTTCAGTATACAGTACCCTGACATCTTTCAGCAGCTTTAAATTGAGGGCATTTTATCATTTTAAAAGAACTATTAGTAATATTTAATTATAATTAACAAATATTTATTAATCGTAAAACATAAAATGATATTTTTAAAAAATATTTGTACCCCTTGTACAAAACAGTCTAGTTATATAATGGATTTGAACAGGACACACAGTTACTTTACTGCTCTAAAATTATGAAAAGGTAACTGAAGACAAGCAACACAAAGTATCTTAGACAGTAGATAGCAGAGCCAGAGGCAATTGAAGAAAATCTGTACAAATGCCTGTGGAGCTCACCAAGGAGCCAGATGCTGTAGCTCGAAGAATATCCTCCAGAGGCTGACATGCAAATCCTGTCATGGCTAAGTAAAAAGAAATAGACAAGGTGAAAGAAAAAGCAAAGACTGTTTCTGCTTATTTTTGAACAGATTACTTCACCATTGTCCAAACCATGACCTAAAAAAGCACTTGTGCCCCTTGAGGCCAACTGTGATAAGCAGAAAATATATATTTTATTATTATTTGGAAATGTATTCTTTATGTTGCTTCTTGAAATTTTTAAAGAGAAGTATTTGAATTAGTCTTGTCTCTAAAGGTGGCAGTAAAAGGTATCACCTTTACAGGTATCTTCCACTATCTCCCCTGGAACTGAAGATCAATGGGAGCACATCCTTGGTACAGCCCCTGAGCATCTCCTTTGCTGGACTCCTAATGTATTATAGACAAGTAGGAAAAGGCAGCTCTGATTTCTATATTGGCTGCTCAAGGACAGGCAAGGCAGTGGATCCTGCAAGAAGAGCAAGTTAGAAGATGGACTTCTTGAGTTACTGGAGTGACTATCATGGTTTTCCTTCTTTATACAGTTAATCAGGGCAGCATAACAGGGAGGACAACCTGACAATCTTTTTTTCATATTCTCTGCCTCATTTGCAGTGCAAGTTAGAATGAATGTGAGAACCACTCTAATTTATGCAAACTTAGATAAGCCGGGGTACTGAATGCTGTTCTTTAACCTTCAATGTATCCCTGTAGGCCCACTTTTGCAAAGTTGGACTCAAAAGAGACCACTGTGCCAGCTGCGTACTTATTATGGAACAATAGGAAGCTTCTGCCTTCTTATTCTGCTTACAGAACTTGTCCCAAGATACTGGCTATGGTTCCCTATCTTTTCTGAAATTATACGCCTGTCTTTCATACTGGCCCATTGGTCTGCAAATTTTGGGACAGTCTGTGGCCCATTCTATGATCTCTTTCACCACCAGAGAAAAAATTACCATAATAGCTTACCTGAATGAGAACTCAAGGATTTCTTTACTATAATAATGTTTGTGTAGTACTGGATCAAGAAGGGGCAGGACTGAAGTAGTCTGCATTATAGTGATCATTTCTGTGGTAATAGCATTTGGGATAGAGATAGAACTGGTTGTGCTAGGTTGGGATAGAGCCAAAAAATGGCATAGCATTATCTATCCCTACCAAATCAACTGCTCTAAGGATTTAGCCTTAAAATTTGGGCTCATTGATTCATAGATTGTAAGTCTGGAAGGGACGTTGGAAGATCATTGGGTCCATCCCCCTGCACCAGGCAGGAAAGACAACTGGGATGAGGTGATCCCAGCAAGGTGACTGTCCAGTCTCCTCTTAAAGATTTCAAGGTTTCAGGATTTCAATTGCACCACCTCTGGAGGGAGCTTATTCCATAATCTGGACACACTAACTGTGAAGATTTTTTTCCTAATGTTGAGCCCTGAAATGATCTTCCAGGAGTTTGTGCCCATTCCTCCTGGTTTTCCCCAAGGCTCACTTAGTGAACAATTGTTCACTAAGCCCTCGATGTACTCCCCTGATGCAGTGGTAAAATGCTACCAAGTCCGCTCTCAGCCTTCTCTTCTCCAGGCTGATGAGTCCCTCAGCCTTTCCTCGTATGGCTTGCTGTGCAAGTCTCTGATCATATGGTGGCCCTGGACTTTCTCAATCTTTACCACATTCTTTTTAAAGTGTGGTTCTCAGAACTGAATGCCATACTGCAGCTGTGGTCTCATCAATTCTGAGTAAAACAGAAGAATCACTTCCTTGGTTTTGCTGGAGATGCATTGATCATTGTATGTCAGAGTATTATTAGCCCTGCTGGCTACTGCATCACACTGCTGGTTCATATTCATACTGTGGTTTATTATTACCTCCAGGTTCCTTTTACAAGCAAGCAGATGAGGTTGGTAAGATGAGTTCTGCCCACAACAAAACCATGCTGGCTGTCATTCAGAATCTTACCTTCTGCAAGTTTATTATGCATAGACTCCTTAATAAATTTTTCCAGGATTTTCCCTGCGATAGAAGTTGGGCTAATTGGCCTATAGTTACACAGGTTCTCCCTCTTCCCCCTCTTGAAGATGAACACAACATTGGCTCTCTTCCAGTCCTCAGGGACCTCCCCAGAGTGCCACCAGTTTTGGAAGAGTTTCACTAGGGGTTCCGTGATGACTTTGGCCAGCTCCTTCAGGACTCTCAGATGGAGTTCATCTGGTCCTGCTGACTAATATATGTCTAATTGTTTTAATTAGTCATACACCAGTTCTATAGCAATAGTAAGAAGGCAGTCATTCCTTCTTTGCTCATTCTGTACCCTGTCTGGCATGATTTTCCCCTTGACTTGGTGAAATACCGAAGGAAAGTAGTCATTGACAAATTCACTTTTCCCCTGAGTGCCAGTAACCAGCTGTCCTGAGTTGTTGAGACATGGCTCTACACTCCCATTTGTTTTCCTCCTGTTCTTTATATACCTAAAGAAGGACTTCTGGTTGGCCTTGATTCCCTTTGCTAATTTAAGTTCAGTTGCCTCTTTATCATTTCTAATCTGTTCCCTACAAGTGTGGGCCATTGTTGTATAGTCCTCTTTGGGGTCTGTCTCAAACTTCCATTGTTTATACTCCTCTTTTTTTCTTTCTTAGGAATCCCATGATTTCCCTGTTTAGCCAAGAGGGCTTCCCAGCCCTTCTGGTACCTTTTCTCTGCATGAGAATGGACTTCCTTTGTGCTTTAAGCATGGTGTTCTTAAGGTATAACCACTATTCGTGCACACCTTTTGCCTTTGGTCCCTGGTTCCACAATGCTACTCCTACTAGTGACCTAAGCTTATTGAAATTTGCATTTTTGAAATCCAAAACTTCAACCCTGCTATCTGATTTGTCTGTCTTGCAATGGACAGTGAACTTAAGAAAACTGCACCATGGTTGAGTGATTTCAGAGTACCCCTGCTCCTGTAGCCGAATCACTTATTCAAGACCTAGTTCAAAATATAAATTAAGTGATGTAAAATACTACAAAATTCTCATTATTTATTCATACACTTACTGAAGTTAAATTCTTTGTTAATATGATCTACTCATTCCTACTACTGAATGTTTCCACTAGATCTTCATCCATTAATGCATCAAACTAATACTATTCATTATGTCCCTTAAATTCTTTTTTAACTCCTATTAGCCTGCCAAAATTGACATTATCCACTAAACTAATACTATTCATTATGTCCCTTAAATTCTTTTTTAACTCCTATTAGCCTGCCAAAATTGACATTATCCACTGGTAATAAATCTGTCTACCAAAACATACCTGTATATAAACTATTTGGGATTTGAACCAGATTCTAAGGGAAACAGAACATGAAGATAGCACTCCTAAACCTGGTGTACAATATAAGCAACTGCTTAGATAAAATGAAGTGGGTATATTTTCTCTTCTATTTTTTAGATCACAGTATAGACATTAAATAAATGTATTACTAACAACAGTTTTGTAATAGTTAATTGTCTTCTTGCTAAAATGAATAGAACCTTAAATATTAAATTATATACTTGGTTACAATGACTACTACCATCAAATATATCTACATTATTCAACCCAATATAAATGTATAAGCAGCAATCACTTAATTGTTGAAGACAATAAAGAATGTGAGCTTAAAAAAAAGTCCATAGTTAACAATAAGCCCCAAACAATATTTTGACGGGCTAAGTCTAATATAATTCATTGCTACAGGGAGTTGAAGTGCTGTAGTACTGTAGTGGTAAATTATCTTCTCTGGAGGATTGTGTTACTGGCTATGAACTTTTCTTCAGCTTTGATTAGAGACATGCTTCTGCCACCAACTGAACACTTTTTTGCTAACAAGCTGATGTTTTCTTCCTGTATTTAAGGAATGATCAGAAACTTATTCATGGGTTATAAACTAGTAGACCTTCTATTAGAAGTCTGCTGCAGAGAAAAATATGTGAACTGATTGTCTATAATACGATAGTATAATATTGTAATCAGCCTACGAATGATAGATTGCTTTTTCAAATTGTGAAAAGTTAGGTTATCATTACAGAAAGTCCAATGGAAAAAAAAAAAATATATATATATATATATATATATATATTTTGACAATCAGGTTTTATTGTTGTTGTTCTTATATTTGCTTATGCTAGGGCTGTCTTATAACCCTTCCTGTATTTTTTTAACTTAACTATTTTTCAGATCACTTTATTAAATGCATATATACAGCATGAGAAATCCAACACTGAGTGATTCAGTATAGCTAATATTATTGCATGGAGTATGACTTTTTGTTTTACTTAACAAATAGAATATAACATTATATACATATGGTGTCCTGGTGAGGGCAGCAAAACATTCAACATACATGGTTTTAATAAGGCAGATACTATTCTGTGTAAACCAGTATTTTAAATTACAAATGATACAAAAACTATGCTTCCTTGAGTTAGGAAAAATGTGAGATGCTGTGTTTTCTCTCTTTTGTCAACCTTGGATAGATTTTCTAATATGCATATAATAGCCTCCATGTCTAAAAATCCTTCTCTGTGACTCCTGTTCTAAATTAGAGCCAGGCTTAGATTCATTGTCAAAATACAGGAGATTCTTCCTTCAACCTTCAGATAAAAATAGGTGTTTAAACTGGAGATCATCTATAGTACTAATCTGAAAGGATAGAGAGAGGATAGAAAAACCAGGAAATGCTTCCTGCATTGTGAGATGGAGCTAAGAATAAAACACTAGGGTCTGCTGTCTCCCATAAAGAGTTTCTTAAATGAGATTTTTGGGGACCAAACCAAATATTAAACAGATTTCTTGAAAAATGAAATGATTAGCTTTATATCTTGATAAAGCTTTATAAAGGTAAAAAGAAAGAAGACTGTAATATACAAATCTTAATGATTAAACATCCTAAACAAAATACATGGTCGTAACTAATAGAGGTAATTAACTCAATGACAATGTGAATCCTACCTTAGAACTGGTCCACGCAGTTGTCGTTCTAAATAGAACAGACTTTGTTTTGCTTTGTTTTGTTTGTGGGTTTTTTTGGGTAGTCATTGCCATGAACTTCTGTTCCATAAATTCTGGGATCTCATTCCTGGTTCACTTATTTAACTGAATGTCTCCTAACCTACAGTTCTTCTTGACCAGCTCTTTCCCAGTCTACTTCTAATCCCCTTGTTATGCTCTTCTGAAGCAAAGAATGTTTTCCTTCTCTTGCTCTATAACATGATCTTTTCTGTCACTTTGGAATGTAAAATCAAAAAGGTTCACATTTTGTTTGCTGAAATGGCTTTTCTAACCCAACCCAACTTAATATGCATTAAATCTTTTAAGCAAGGTTTAATGACGGCGGCTCAAGAAAGCTCACTGAAGTCTTCCCTCATCCATGCCTCTGTCTGCCAATGCAGAAGTGTACTCAATGACCTGTCCCCAAATTAAGGGGGACAAAAAAAAAATGATATTGTATTCCTTCCTTTAATGTGGATAATTGTTTGCATTTTTCAATTATTCTTTATGATTTAAACAAGTTTATGTAATATACAGTGGAGTCCCATATGAGTATAGAATTTAGGTTACTTTGGGACTACTTACATTGGGATTGATTTTTTTTTTTTTTAATGAAAGAAATACCAAGGAAATACACACTTACTAACTGCAACTAATGTTTAACATCATTCATGTGTTGATGTTACTTGTTTCCTGTCTACCTAACTTACTCTGTGGTATCAGGATCTAGAATGCATTTGAGGGTAAAAGTATTCTTTGAATGTGTTTTTTTTTGTCACGTGTCAAAATAATGTTATGTTTTCAAGCTGAGCAATGAACAAAGAACATTTTTAGTGGGAAAACTGGGCTATAATTATTGCTATATGCATTGGTTAGTTTTATGTTTTAAATGATTTCAGACAATCAATCTAAAACCAAACTGTCCTTCAAATTCTACTAGCACTACTACTTTCTCTTTTGTGCATGTAGAGAGTGAATAGATAGTGAGGGACCAGTGCAGAGGTGTCACTGCAGTTGAGAAAGTATCAGCAAAAATATTTGAAGGGACACTGCAACTGAATAGGCTAGAAAATAAAAAAGAAGAAAGGTTCCAATCCAGTTCAAAGAGATCAGGGGGAAAAGATGCAAAGGTAAAAGCATGTGTCTGTTTTTTGGGTTTTTTCACTCCCATTGTTATTGACCTTAATCCAAGGAGAGAAGTGGGGGGCCCAAGAAGCAAACAGGAGTTCAGGAAGATGAACAGCTAATTTTCATTGCAAGAATAGTACTGCTTGCTTGTAAGAGGAAAAGATCCTTTTACACCTCTGTTCCCTTTTTTCTTCTATCATTAATCTCAACGGTCAAGACTAAAAGGCAGACTTCTGTTTTCTTTTACTTGAGGGAGATTAAACCATTTAAATGTGGGAAAACATAACAACAACACATATAATATCATAGTAACTGAGGAGAAAAAAAGTGGATTCACTTTTCATATCCACCCTTGACGAGGTAAAAAATACTGTTGATAAGGTAAAGCTTGAATAACCTAAAAAGAGATGGAAATTGTCTCCTTTCTTCAGGCAAATACAGCTAGACACTTGGGCTGCATTCTGTGGATAATAATGTCCAAAAGAATGGGTGCCTGTTCATGTTTAGGGTGCATGCTCCAATGCGTTCTAATTAGAATGCATTGAAGCAGACTTGATTAATCACCATCATGTATATTGAGCATCCCTGAATTGCAAAATGGTGGCAGGGGTGCTTTAACTAAATGAGTCAAATGAGTTTTAAAGTGTCCCCACTGTTATTTTGAAGTGCAGGACATAATGTACGAGTCACTGTGGGTGTTTGATTAGAGTGGTTCCTGAGTGCCGCTTTAAATAAAACACCCCACACCCTCCACGCCCCCACACACCTCACACCCGGGAGTACCTGTATAGATGCCCAGTATGTTTACAAGATACAGTGAAAGCATGTGAAATTTATCATTTTGTTACATGGACAGAATTTTACCCTTTGCTCTTTCTGACCTGTGACTTAGAAATACAATCTTAATCATCCATTAGCTTTTGTTTCCTTTAATACATAGAACAAAATAAAACAGAAGGGGATAACATTGGATTTTTTTATTAGCATAGGGTTAGATTCAAAATTCAAATGGTCCCCAGTAGGTAACTTGACTTATGCATTGCCCTGCTTAACTTTTGACTGCTTGAACCAGAAGGATGATTCAAAATTAATTTCTTAGGCACCTAGAGACCTCATTAAAGAAACAGAGAGATGTATTTAATATTAAAAGTTATTTCAGGCTTAGGTAACCCAGGCACTCCATCCAAAAGTGGGGAGCATTTCACATATCCAAAGTATAATTCAGAGAGCACAATGGAGCTTACAGGTAGCAAAAGAGAACAGCAAATCAAAAGGCTATAGCTAAACTCTCACCATTCTGAGGACCCTTGATACATGATTCATGCTATTCATTAGATTACCCTTTATTCACTTTCAGTTTTTTAATGCCTACATCCAGTTTTGACCACAGTCCCATAGGGCCAGGTAGTATTCTGCTTACTAAGAGTGTCTATGCCACTCTGAAAATCCACTAATTCATCTACTTTGTAATATGCTGTCATCTTCCCCTTAAGAGTATATTGCAAAAAAAGCAAGTAAGAGAAGGAAGATCAACTTACTTTTTGGATTAACAGTTTTCAAGGACTTGAGTAGGATGGAATGGAATTAGATGTTTGAATAGAATCTCGACCATAAAGAAGTTCTGAAGATAGACTATTCAGACTTCTCCTCCTCTCTATTTTCCCTACAGACCAAGATTTTGCTCTTGAAGAGTGGGACCTGGGGGCAAGATTTAGTCCCACATCTTTCATTTCCCAGGAGTATGCCCTAGTCACTAAGCTACAGGTAGGCCAAGTTCATATATTCTCCACTATTTCTATTAAAGTTTGGTCACATGCAAGGCTTATGGTGCTAGAAAAAAAACAAGATAAAAAAAATGTTGATCTTTGTTGTCCAATGATTAGAGTCTCTGCTTCAAGGAGGTGTGCTGGGCTCTGACTCTTACTCCTAGCATTCTTCAAATGCATTCAGGATTCTGTGGTCCTAGAACCCAGGTCTCTCAAGTTCTGGAAATGTGCCTTATCTGTTAGACAACAAATAAAAGGGTGGGCTAAAAACAGTGGGAGCTGAATTCCATGGTATTAAAGTGAGTTAGTGACATATCTTGTATATTTGTTGTCACGGACCTCTCTGGGACTTCAGAAGGCTTGGTTCCCACTACCGCCTGAGACAGTTTGAATCAATCCAGAGCTTAAGTGAGAGTTAGACCCTGAAGCATGTGTGCTGAAGGTTTTTTTTTTTTTCCTATAAGCACATACTAGCTAGCTATTGAATTTTGCAATCTCAAATGGAAGCATGTATTTTTTTAGGATGTTAGCGACAGGTGAATTGAATATTTCCCAGAATTTAGGCATGTAAACTCATGACAAAGTTCTATTTCTTGGGGGGGGGGGGGGGAAATTGAATGTGGCCAATCATTCTTACTCTTTGACAGATAATGGGGTATGATGCCCTGCAGGCAAATGTAACAGACTATTAAGTGTTCAGGGATAGTTCACACAAACTTTTGACTCACACATTTATGAAAGCTAGAACTTAAAAAATTAAGCATTCCCTAGTGCTTCAATGATGTGTGAATACTGGATATGATCCCATGGGAGCTACCAAATAAGATAGATAGGCTCTGTTACACAAAAGAAAGAAACTCTGTTAGTCGTCTAAGAGTTGTGAATTTTGATATATTATTTTCTTCTGAATGTAAGATTTTTTTTTCTCCAGTGCTGTTTGGATTGGAGGATTTTAGTCATTCTCACCTTACTGACAGGATTTGTGTCTGACATGTGAAGTGATAACATTCACAAGTCCTAACACTGCAACTGAGGAAGACTTGTGTTTTCCCATTTCAAATCTTAGAAATGGTAAGCTGATAGAGCAAAGTAGATCAAACAGAAGTTATGGTCTTAATACAGAAATTGCAGGATGAGGTTGTGTGTCCTGTTGCTATGCATGAAGTCGGACAAAATAACCATAATTGGTTCTTCTGGCCCCCAAATCTATGAAACTATGAAACTTTCACTACAAGAAATGACACTATATACATGCACTTGATAGACAAGATCCATTGCTAAAATAATTTGAACATTTCATAAGATATTTTAGTTTAATCAGATATTATGACATCTGTATTTAAATGTTCATCAGTATCCACTGGAATTGAAATATTCCTCTGACTCATTTGATTGAGCTCTGCTTGTTTTCTACCTATACCCTCTCTTTCATTTTTTTAATAAGAACATCTGATGGGATTGCATGCTTTAAACTTCAGTACCTGGATAGTGGCTAATAATAAGGAATGTCCTCCCCTTCCCTAGCTCTTTTTGTTTTAATGAATGACTACTTGTATTACAGCATTGCCTACTAATATTACCCTAATATACTGAACAATAGATATTTCATCTTAAAGCTAAAGTTTATGTATTTAGAGCATGTATACACTTTTTTTCTTTAAAGATTTTCTTCTATACACTTCTATACATATATGTGTGTTTCTGTATATTAAATGCAATGTGTACATATGCAGACAACATGCAACATAGGCAAGAGGATAATTTTCTATCAGTTTGGACTTCAGGTCAGCAAAAGTATCTTTGGGTTCAATAAAGCAAAAATCTTTGCTGTGGTTCATGTATAGAACTCTAACAATGTGGAAAATGGATATTTTATTTTTTACAAAATCAAAACAGAAAAAAAAGGGCTATATCACCATTCTATAAGAAATAGATATAAGCATGGATGTTATGTTTCCTAGCAACACAGGGACCAAGCTTACACTTTCTACATGTCTCAAGGCTTACTCCATTGCACAGGAAACAACTTATATATCATGGTAAGTCCTTAACTTATGCTCCAGCAGGTTGTAAAACAGAAGGAAAAGAGACATTTGTACATTCAGCTCTACAGAGGGTTTTGGAAAGTTTTTCTCTTATAGAAAAGATTTTCAGATAATGCCAATGTGCATCATTGTACGTAATTGTGCATTAGTAGTAATATTAATAGTAGAAGTACTACTACTATTATTTGTTGCCTATTTTTAGTTGCTGTTGTTTAGAACCCAGAAATATGCAAAGTATTTTACAGACCAGTTCTACAGAACTCAGAAATGTTCTGAGGAAATTGCTCCAATCCTAATAATTTGGCACATGAGCGGCTTCAAGCACAGCAATAGTCAATATTGGATATCCACTGGGAGTTTCCTCATGATATATACAAGCTCAAGTGGATGTTTAGTGTAAGGAGATGCTGATATGCATACGTATTTGCAGGTTCTGGGACTAAATTTAGACTAAAAGATTGAGAAACTTGTAGTAAAACCTGTAGTTACAGTCACTAGGATTAGTCAGAACTGGGAACAGCCAAAGTGAGGGACAGTATACATGGAGAGTTCTCTGCTTCACATTTGTGTGTGTATATCATATGTTTTTATACATAGCTGCTACATTTGGAAGTTTTCCTTTCTTGCGTGATAAGGAGTGCTTACCAAATGTAACCTTCTATTTCATTCTTAGCTTTCTGGGGACTATATTGGAGGTGACAAAGAAAGGACTGGATAATAGCTGACCTATGATATGTGATGATTAGCTTTCTGTCCTGGAAAATCAGAGCAATGGGGCCAAGAATCAACTTCCTCTGGCTACCCAGACTAGAGAACCCCAGCCACTGAGCTACAGACAAAAAGAGGGACACTTTCATGGCCCTTTTCTGTTTGTGAGGTCCTTCTCATCCCTCTGTCAGTGTGCATATGTTTTGACTGACTCCATTTTCAGACATCTAAGGTCTACTAGGGGTGTGCGTATATGCTATGGTTATTACTAGGCGCACTTGGTCTGCACTATGTATTCAGGCATAATCATCCATGAATACTAAACTACACAACCAAGAACAGAATTCCTCTGGGAGTGTAAGAACCAAAAATGCCCAGCACATGGCCAAAAATTAGCCACATGATGCTTACAGGTGTGAAAAGAAAACGCAAAACAGTGCTTTACTTTCAGCTCAGCATGCGCTTGTGCCGACTCCAGCACATGCCCAGAAGAGGCATCATGTTACATTAACCCAGCTTCCCACCATCTGTATAGATCAAGTATTTCAGTGGGGCTTTTTGGCATTGAATCAGCTTTAGATAGAAGTGTTAAAAAGCCCCACTGAAGCGCTCAGTTTATACAGATGCTGGGGAGCCAGGTCAAACTGATGCACTTCCTCTTCTGGTAAAGCGCTGTTTTGGGTTTTTTTTGTTTTTTGGGGAGTTTTTCACATCTGTCAGTGGCATAATAAGAAGGAAAGAATACCATGTCACCGCAAATGTCCAGATTTGGAACAGATCTACATGGCATTCTTGGTCATCTAAGTGCTAGATATGCCACTTGCATACATGTTGGAATTCTGTTCCTGCTCAGCCATGCTCAGTCATAGTGTCATAGTTTCAAAGTTGGTAGTGTCAAAAGGGACCTGAGCAGATCATCAAGTCTGACCCCCTGCCATGGACAGGAAAGAAAGCTGGGGTCAAATGACCCCAGCTACATGATTATCTATCTTCCTTTTGAAGACCCCCAGGGTAGGAGTGAGCACCACTTCTCTTGGAAGTTTGCTCCAGATCTTAGCCTCCCTAACTGTGAAGTAGTGCTTCCTGATGTCTAGTCTGAACCTAATCTCAATCAACTTGTGGCCATTATTCCTAGTTACTCCTGGTAGCGCTCTCCCATTCCCTGCAGGTCCCCCCACCCCCAGTAAGTTTATAGATGGCTACCAGATCCCCTCTCAGCCTTCTCTTGTGGAGGTGAAACAGGTTCAGGTCCTGTAGTCTCTCCTTGTAGGGTCTGCCCTGCTGCCTCCTGATCATGAGAGTGGCCCTTCTCTGGATGCTCTCAATGTTCTTCACATCCCTCCTGAACTGCAGCATCCAGAACTGGATGCAGTGCTGCAACTGCGACCTGACCAATGTCAGATAGAAGGGGAGGATCACCTCCTTGGACCCGCTCATGATGCATCTGTGGATGCATGACAAGGTGCGGTTAGCCATGCTGATCACGTCCTCACATTAGCAGCCCATGTGCATCTTGGAATCAATAATGACTCCAAGATCCCTTTCTGCCTCTGTGCTGACAAGAAGGGAGTTCCCCAGCCTATAGGTATGCTGCTGGTTCTTTCTTCCTAGGCGCAGTACCCTGCCCTTACCAGGATTGAATCCCATCCTATTCTCATCCACCCACCTCTGTAACCTGTCCAGATCTACTTGTAGCTTGTCGCTCACTTCTATCATGCCCACCTCTCCCCATATCTTATTGTCAACCATGAATTTGAACAAGATACTTTTCACCCCCTCATCCAAGTCACTGATAAAGAAGTTGAACAGCACGTGCCCGGGGACCAAGCCCTGGGGGGACTCCACTGAACACATCACTAGGTCAAAAATTACCTGTCCTCCACCACTCTCTGGGTGCTGCCCTCTAGCCAATTTGTGACCTATCTGACTATATAGGCATCAACACCACAGTGGCCTATTTTTTTGAATGAGAATGGGGTGAGAGACAGTGTCAAAGGCCTTCCTAAAGTCCAGAAAGACAACATCCACTTCGACACCTGCATGCAAGGATTTTGTGACCTGGTCATAAAAGGCAACCAAGTCGGTCTGACAGGACCTGCCCCTAATGAACCCATGCTGGTTCCCTCTAAGCATATCCCAATGTAATCCCAATATAATGTTAGTCCCTCTCAGATGTGCTCCTGAATAATTTTCTCAAAGAGCTTCCCCAGGACCGAGGTAAGACTAACAGGCCTATAGTTACCTGGGTTCTCCCTCCTCCCTTTTTTGAAAATGGGGACCACAATAGCCCTTTTCCAGTCCTCTTGCACTTGGCCAAAGCACCACGAGTGCTTATAAAGCCATGCCAGAGGTCCTGCAGTGACCCCTGCCAATTACCTCAACATGCTGGGGTGCAGATCATCGGGACCTGCTGATTTAAACATGTCCATCCCCACCAGAAGTTCCCTAGCTAGGTCCTCCCTGACCCTAGGCCTGGCTGTGCCTCTCCTAAGTCTGTCCAGAATCCTGATGGGAAAGATGTCCCAGTCCCTGCTCAGAAAAATGGAGGCAAATAATTTGTTAAAGAGGTCATCTTTTTTATCTGGTGCAATCACCAGATTGCCAAGTGTGTCCTGCAGCGGCCCCATGTTACCCATGGCCTTCTTTTTACTCCCTTTGTATTTAAAAAAGGACTCTTATTATCTTTGATCCAGATAACTAGTCCCAGTTCCGCCTCCACCTTAGTCTTTCTAATAGCCCCCCTACAGTCTTAAGCAATGGAGGTATAATTCTCCTTGGTAATGGTCCCTCCTTTATCAGGTGTATGCCTCCTTTTTATCTTTCAGATGTTCCTGAATGCCTTTGGTAAGCCATAGAGGCTTTTGAGCACTCTTGCCCACTTCGATTTGCATTGGAACTGTCACCCTTTGGGCTCAAAGGATCATCTCCTTAAGGAACAACAACTCGTTGTGGACTCCCAACTTCCCTACCCTCTGGGATCTCAGTGCCTCTCTGACTAATCTCAACTCACTGAAATCAGCCCTCCTGAAGTCAAGGGCTACTTCCTTGCTGTGGGCCTTTGCCACTCTGCGCTGGATAGTGAATTCCAGTAGGGAATTCTAGTCCTTCCATTGACTTCAGTAAATGTTAGATTACTTCTCTATCAGTGGTGTGCAAAACAGGCCATATTTGGTTCAGATTAGACCCAAATTGGGGACAGTGATTTAATTCATTGATTAGGATCACTGTTCCCAATTCGATTCAGCCTAAACCAAATTTGAAGATTCGATGCTGATTTGGAAAATCAGTGATTCAGCCATAGACACCGCTTTAAATGTTATTTTCTATGTACCTTGAGGTACCAGTCATGGCTCATGAATGCTGTGATGCTGGGGTGGCTGGAGCATTTCATAGGCATGGGGGGAGGGAGGTGCTTGTGCTAAGTGGTGAACCCGAAAGTGGACCAGAAGTACTTCCGGTCCACTTCTGGATCCACCAGGGAGTGCACTGCCCCCCCCCACCCACCTGGCTCATTGATCAACTGTGGGGGTATCCTGGGTGCCCCACCAGACTCAGAAGGGACCAGTCACTGAGCTGAGCAGCAGGGGAGGGGGCTATGCACTGCCTGGCGAACGAGGAAGTGGACTGGAAGTGCTTCTGGTTCACTTCCAGGTCCTAAGCTGAGCATGCTGAGAAGCCCCCCACGCTTCTGTGGGACGCTCCATCTGCCCCAGCATCACAGCATTCATGAGCTGCCTGCTACCTTGAGGTATGTAGAAAAAAACTTTTGAAGCTGAGTCTTTGTTTGAATCATCAAATCTTTGCAAATCTCTCCAAATCAATTCAAAGGGCTCCAGTTCAATTCAGAGAGATTAAAGGGTGTCCTGATTTGATTTGTAGTCTCAGATTCAGCAACCAAATTGGGCCGAATCTCTGCCAAATTGTATCATAGACAGAAGCTTTGCATAGCCCTAATCTTTATTCCTGTTACAAAATAGAATAGTCCATAGATCTGTGATGACTAATACATAGGCATTGTATAGTACAGCAAGAAGCATCTAGAATCTCTCTTCAATTCTAATACACTTGTGGTTCATCAGTACATGTTCAGCAGTCTGCATAAGGACTTGAGAAATTCTTGGGCTGTTTGTTACATTATGCAGTAGCAACTGCTTCATTATGTAATGTATTTGCTTATAAGGAATGCTATACGATTTCCTTATTCTAGGAAACACAAATGTGTTTCTCCATATTCCAGGGAAAGCCTAAATCTATGACAAATATTCACAAAAAAGTTGGGATTACTACCAGAGTAACTAGTCAAGCATGAATAAAGTTAGCAGAATCCAGTTACCGACATTTGACCTTCTGAGGACGTGAATTCAGGATGACAAGCTTTGAGAGACTGATAATGATGTTGAGTAAAAAAGAAAACAAAGCGAGTATGAACCAGGTGCCTGAACCACCAAAATCTTTATAACAAGGCACATGATGACTGGAAAATTAATTTTCTAGTTTTGTGAAAAAATACTAATATTTTCAAAATGAAAATAAAATAAATTAATTTCAAATCAAGAAGAAAAGCCAACATTTTGTAATTTTTCACAGAACAGATTTGCAAAAAAAGTTCCTGTCAGTCCATGTTCTGGTTGAATTTTAATCCCCTTTTTTGTACTATAAATAAGAAAATAATTTTCAGATGAAAAATAAAAATAGTTTCATGTGAAAATGACACAATGCTAAATTCAACATGCAAAAAGTTTTTTTTCCATTTTCTCATTTTCATTTTCTTCATTCAGAGAGTGCATGCTTTGAACAGAAATGAAATGTTTTGAGTGAAATGGTATTTTTCAAATGAAAGGTTTTTTTCTGCAACTTTTTCAACCTGCTTTAGCTGTGAGAGAGAGCAGTTGGCTGTGACATAACATTTCAAGGGGACTTTCAGAAATGTTTCTGTCTGACTTTCCCACTCTTACACAACTCTTAAGTATACTTCAGTAATATACTACTTCTAGCTGACAATAAAAGTGACTAAAAATATCCCACAAATTGGCTATTATGCACATTACTTCCAGTCAGCAGATTACCTGCAAGCCTATGCCTTAAACTTTCCTTGTCTCATCCTTGTATACCTTCCCTGCACCTCAGGTACGTACACCTCAGTTTACCTATAGAGATACTGAGTACTGCATGTAAGGGGCACAATCCCCTCAACACGTTTGATTCCCACTGAAATTAATGAAAAGCATGGGTGCTCAGCATCTTGCATGTTCAACCCTTCCCTCATAGGCACCTGATTAATAAACATAAAACCCTTGTCTAAGCTGGGGAGCTGAATACAGAGTAGTTGTGTGGGTGAAAACCTACCATAGGCAGCAAAGCTACATCAAGATTGAAAACAGAGGCTAAGTACAGACAATGAAAAAGTCCGAAATGGAATTAATTCAACGTGTAGCTTTCTCTAAGCTGCATAGATTGGACTTTTATCGAACAAAATGCACTTTCACTTATGAGTTGGCCAAGGCAAGCAGATACCTGCACTGGCCAAGAGGGGGACTTCTGCATACCTCCCAGCCCTGCTGGGCTGCAAACACCCCAGCCTCATCCCCTCACAAGCCCCCTACCTGTTAGCTGGGAAAAGGGTCACACAGAAAAGGAATGGACCCCCATTTCGGCCCCCTAAGTGATGTCTGTACAGGAAGCTCCTGAAGAGGGTATTTTTTTCTCCCTGGAGCATGGCTTCATTACGTTGTGAATGCCCCAGCCCTGCCCTTTCACTAGACCCCCTGCCTGTTAGCCAATGCAGGTGGGAGTGGGGAGCGGGAATGGACCCATCTCTGGACCCCAACCAGGGTCTGCACAGCAACAGGGGAAAGCCCCTAAGGCTGACAGGTGCGGGGTTGGTGATGGGATGGGTCTGGTGGAGTTGCACTGCAAGGGAGAAAGTCCCTGCCTTGGGGTCTTTTCCACGAACCCCTGTGCAGACCTGGGCTGGTAGGTCAGGCCAGGGGTCCATTCCCCTCTCCTCTAGCCCCCCACAGCTGACAGGTAAGGGCAGCTGGCAGTGGGGCAGGGAAGGCTGAAGCATTTGCAGTCTGGCCGAACCACGCTGCGTCTGCCTCATGGCCTTTCCCCCCACCTGCTGTACAGAGCCTGTCTGGAGGGCCTGGGCTGGAGCAGGGATCCATTCCTGCCCTGAACCTACCCCTCCATGGCTGAGAGGTGGAGGGCAGTGAGGGGGTGGGGCTGAGATGACAGAACTGTGTTCAGGGTAGAAAACCCCCATGTCTGGGGGTTTCCCCACACTGCCCCATTGTGTAGACCCCAACTTAGGGAGAGCCAAGGCTGAGGGTGGGGGGGTCCATCCCTCCCCCTTCCATACTCCTGCTGCCACTGGCAGGGCTGGGGAGGCTGCCTCAGCTCTGTGCCAGCCGGAGGTGGGGCTGCCCAGCTGGGCTAAAGCAGACAAGATGGGGAAGAGGCTAGCCTGCCCAACCTGCCAAAAGGGGTCAGCAGGGGCTGCAATGCATCCTGGGTTCCAGGGGGACATAGACCTAACTTGTGAGTGTGAGCTCTATCAATACAAATAGGCTGTCTCCCTATTTACACTGGTACACATGCAGTGATGGCTATAAACTAGACATATCAGCAGAAAGAAAAGTGGGAGTATTAATGCTATGATTCTTCTTTCAGTAGTGCTCAGCAGCCTTTAGGATCAAGTCTCCTTGTGTTTCTTTGTATTAATTGAAGTGTAAGATTTGGCATATTATTTCTTACCATTGCACAGCTTTTCATTATCACTGCTGCCCCTTCAGCTATTTTTTAATTAATAATGTTTTTTTTTCATGATTTTTGCTTTTCCTGTTAAAGAATTCTGGATTACAACAGCAAAAATATCTTCTGTGGAGTGCTATTAATCAGGACCCCACAAGAATTTAAGAAGAAGCTTAGCAAGCAATCAAAATCACTGTAATCCAGGCAGGATAAAGGAAAAGGGAAAAAAAAACCCCAAATACTGTTGAAAATCCACAAAGTTAATTAGAGAAGGCAGCAATAAAAGGAAAGAATGGGCACATCTATACATTGCCCTACGGCGACATTCATACTGCACCGTGCTTTGGTACTTCCTTTTGGAAGTACTAAAGCACAGTCCAGTAACCGTCCATACTGTGCTGTATGCCCAGTGCATTTTTATTTTTAGCCACTACTTTGCCGTAGTGGCATACTATAATGGGGGAGCATGCCGCTACAGCAAAGTAGCTGCCAGTCACATGAAGATGCATATGATCACTATGTTGCTGTAGCACATTGCTACGGCGATGTAGTGTGACAAGTAGACACACCCAGTGATTCTCAGAAGCAATGCAATGGGTATAAATTCACTTTTCCTCTATTTTTCAACCCTCTTTAGTAAATTTTTCAAAATCTTTTCTGGGGAACTCTCAGCATGTTAAGAAAGAAAACCACAGACTCTCAGTGAACTGCTCTTTCATTTTGAAAAGAAGCCACTTAATTGTGTGTCTATTTTTTGAATAACTAAAAATGAAATTTATATTTATCATGCAGAGTATATTTCAGAATTAATAAATCTACAAGATAATATATTATATATATAGCAAATTTATACTCGTCAAATCTCCGTACTGTAAGTAGAAATTGCTTAAGTTCAATAAAGCAGAACTTGGCCCATTTGTGATTATTCTGACACAATTGTGTTATTTATCCTTTGTCATTCTCTTTACCTAAATGTTATATGGATTAATGTAACCTTGCACAATAAAATGACAAATTATCTTCCCCTCTCCCCCCCAGAATCCTTCTTCCACAGAGTTCATGTCCAGATGAGCAGGGATGTGCACTTGCAGTAACACAAATAGTAGTGGCACAAAATTGTGCCACTACTTTGTGCTGCAGCGTGCACCCCTGCATGTGCCCTTTGTTATGGGCCATGCCAAGCTCCTTCTGGCAGGGCTACATGTGCTGTGGGGGAAGGGGGCTGGCTGGGCCACTGGGTGTCTGAGCACAAGCATAGCCAGCAGGCAGCCTCTGCTCTGAGGCACCCTATGCAGCGCTAGCTAGGGAGCAGCATGCAGAGATAGGGGAGCAGGCCCAGGGCTTCCTGTTTCCCTGCCTCTGCACACTGCAGAGCCCGCATGCTGAGGCATGCAGTGTCCCAACCAGCTGCTGTGCTCTGCAGCTGTCTGGTGTGCAATATGCCTAGAGATAGGGGAGCAGACAGCCCTAGGCAGGTGCTTCCGCCTCCATGTGCTTCAGCATTGGGGATCTGAAGGGGTAGCCCCCATGCTGAGCCATGTGAAAACAGGAGAGTCCTCAGTCTAAGGCGCACTCCCCAACTGGCTCCACTCACCAACTGGCTGGGGCACAGTGTGCTTTGACTCAGGGGAGCAGGCAGCCCTGGGCCTCCACATGCCTCAGAGTGGGGGCTGCTTGTTCTCCTGTCTCCATATTTGTCTCAGCGCACATGGTTTTCATGTGCTTTGCTGCTTTTTTTTTCTGGGTCTTTTTTTTTCTTTGCTACTGGGAAATCCTGGTAACAAGTTTTGCCCCCCTGCTGCAAATTAGCAGTGCTGTGCATGGTATAACATGCACTGTCTGTGGTTTGTGGTACCACAGAGATGTTTGTGGCACCACAAACTGCACATGCCTGCACATCTGACATGCCCAGAGTGAACAAATAGTCCTCATGCAGAGAACAGGAATGGGCTCCAGAGTGTCCAAGATATAAGACAGTTCATTATTATCCCAGGTCCACTAAATTTAAACTGACATGCATGCATGTTAGAATCTACATTTTACTGAAAAAAATGAAACAATTCACATTTCTGTGATGGCTAAAGACCTATAAAAATTCCAATTTAATATGCTTATTATTCTCCAGTTAAAATGAGGTTTGATTTAGGATGGATTCTCTTCTCTCATCCAATGGTTTTCTTTTATTTCCATTAAAACTGGAATGATATGGGGATAAGTAATATCCAAACTTGTCTAACCCTGATCTAACTGTCTCTCTCAGTTGCATAAATTGCTTAAAATAAGAATACATTGCTAATAAAGAATGTTGCAGTCCAGAATAGAAAAATCATGCAAAGGGGTGAATTTTAAACAATTGTATTGATATCCAGTGGTGTAACTGAGGTGGAGGGCAGGGCAACTACCCTGGGCACCAGCTTGTTGAAGGAGATGGAAAACAATGGCTGATGCCAGCAGCTGCATGTTCACATTTGCAACCGTAGTGGCAACTAGAAGTTTCCACTTGCACTTTGCCCTGGGTGCCCAGTTACATTCCTGCCCTGCTATTGATGTCTGTTAGGCATTGCTGTTAATACTGAACCTAAAGCATCTCCAGGTGATCACATGAAATGACTAATGCGTGTTATTTAGTTAACCTTTTATTGTCAATTCTTAGTTTAGTGAAGGTCAAGCAGTTTTTACCACAATGTAGCAAGGGTGAGATCAACACTATATGTCCTACCAGAGGTTGACCTCACCTGGTACATCATGAGAAAACTAAAGAGCCTTTTCTCCTTCAGGCTTTTACAGTATGATAGCTAATGCTCATTAGCTCACTTACTCTAAAACACACACACCTTTTGCAAAGTGAGGATAACCTAAGGTATATGTGTACTTGTCTATTGTTACTTGACTCACACTTATTATCTTGATATTTAAAGTCTGTGGATCCACACATTAGATAAGCTATCCTGCTGCATTCTCTGTCATGTTACCAAATGTCTCCCTGTAAAACACTCTTGTTTGCCCTCTTCTCTGTGTGACAGAATCATATTTGTTCAGTTGTGCTTAAAATCTTCTGTCCCCTGACTGACCCTTGAATCCTTCATTTTATTCCGTTCATTCTGTCTGCATTTTCATCCCAGCAGTATGTCCAGAATGCTATATTTGAAATAATGAGGACTAGAAATATACACCTTTTTTTTTCCAACAGTGCCTTCCATCATTTACATGATTCTTTTTTTTTTTCAGTATATGTGTATACTCCCCAGTGCTAAAGTGGGAAATACAGGGATCCACTCTGTGAAATGTAGGGATACAGCTGTCAGAAACTGCACATGCTGTCACACAATATAAAACTGCTCTTGTGATTTAGAATAGATTAGCAACTAAGATATTATCCTTACCATTGACAAGTATATTTATATACTATTAATACAGTGCTATCTAGTAGGGAGGTATTCAAACAAAACAGTCATCCAGATACAGGTATTTGCCTCCCATTTTAGAAACCTGACTGCTTAAATGACTTTTAATGAGGTCGTTTAACTGGTGAAGACAGAATTTCTCCTGCATAATTTCCACGTTGTTTCTTAAGCTTTTTGTTTTGGTCTTATTTATCAAAACAGGCAAAATACATCAGTGGAAAAGAAGCAAGGATGATTATATTCCAATACCAAGTGTCTATTCAGGGTCTGTGATGCAACAATGGAGCAATACCTTTCAGCAGGTTCATAAGGAAGGTGAATAGTCTGTATGCTGAACAATCTTAAAATGTGAAAACAGAAACAAAAAAAAAATAGAAGCACCCAAACAAACAAAAGCAACCTCCTCAAGGTTTGCTTGTGATTTTATTTTTATGCTGCTACCATTAGTGCTTTAGCATACAATTATGTTAAATGCATAAGCAGGAAACGAGCAAGAAGCTATGCTGCAGTATTTTGCATCTTTTATTCAATTAGTTTATTCTTGAATTAAAGAAGCTGGCAGGAAAACAAAATAATATTAGAATGTATTATCATTAAAGCTGAAGTTCAAAAGAAAAAGAGAGTCCAGACATATCAGTGTCTTAAATATAGTACAGGTTTCCCTCACTTTATGTGGAAATGATCTCTTATGTTCTTATGCAATGATCCTTTTTATAACAAATATTTGTTATATGCAAGGTGATCGGTGTGGTGGAAGCCCACTGGCAGCTACTTTGTGCAGTGCATTGTCAGCGTGACATGCACCAAAATATAATCTCCTGGGTGGATCTCTGCTCTTTGCTCAATATCTGTGACACATTTTTCTGTAGTTGCCATCCCCATTATGATAGTGCCCTGTGCTTGTGTGTACTGTTTGCTGTTGATGAGTACCAAAACTATCTTGTAAAAGTGGTTGGAATGGGTCTGGGGATCAGTACACTTGAGGTCTTGAAACATAACCCTATTTGTTACATTGTAAAATAGGTTCCCTTTATGCAAATTTGAGTTATGCACTGTTTTCCAGGAATGCATGTGCAGCATAAAGTCAGAGTAATCTGTATCACTACTCAAAAAACACATGTTCCCAACTGTACAGTTGTTACTGCACAGTCATTTAGTACTTGCTTTAGCACAGGTCATTTCCAACCTTACTGCACAGTAGCAATGAACTACTGTGCAGTAGGCCTGTGCGAAGCAGCAAGTATTTGATCTGGATTTGAATTCAGCTGATTTGGAAGTGATTTGATTTAGTGATTCAAGTCACTGTCCCAATTCAATTTGACCAAATCAGATTTGAAGATTTGGTGCCTATTCAGAGATTTGGCCATAGACTATAATGGGGAATCACTAAAATACCTATAACTTTGTAATTGTTTCTGATTCAGATGAAAAAACACAGGGATGGTAGCTCTTTGTGAGGGCATGAAGCCTGCCAAGTTTTGAGATAGGTGCAGGGGTTTCTGTGAAAGTGCCCCTCAAACTGTTGAAAGCAAAACTTGAATCACTTGTGTGTATTAAAGGGTTTAGGTTGTAGCCATGTTGGTATAAGGACATAGGCACACAAGTTCTTTTGGTCAATCTGTTATCTTTTATTAGACCAACTGAATATTTGGAGAAATATATCTCAAGGTTTTGGGTTTAAAAACCATTCATCAGGCTGAGGAAGCATCTGCAGTTGATGTGTGTGCTCTTCCTGAATGGAATGAATATTAAGGCAAGAATGAATATTCATCCAAAAAAGCCAGCCAGTAAATTGAGGTGTCAGAGGGTGAGAGACAGGCTGAGGGTGGGGATGTGGGATGTAGCAGGTATATGTGGAGAGGTACCTGGGGAGTCAGCTGTCAGGCAGACTATGCTGTGTCATAATTCCAATGTCTGTGAGTTTTGAGTATATATTGTGTCCATGACAAGAAATGCAAAACCTGCCAACGTATTTTCAGTACCCCCACAATTACTACACCCAACCACAGAACCATCACCACTCCTGGATCTTACAGCTACACCTCCAGAAATATTATATATCTCATCCAGTGCACTAAATTCCCTGATCAAAAATATATAGGAGAGACTAAACAACTGTGCACCTGAATGAATGTGCACCAGAAATTTATTAAAGACAAAAACACCCAATTACCATTAGGGGCACATTTCTCACAAGAAAATCACTCTCTCTCCAAACTCTCAGTCCTGATCCTCAAAGGGAATTTACAAAATGTGTGTGTCTTTAATATATGTTGTGCTTTTCTGCACAGTGATGACACACTGTCAGGGAAAACACAGATTTTTTTGTGGGGAGAAAGAATCAAGATCGAATAAAAAGAAGAAGAGGATTTGTGGGTAAAAATAAATTGAAAGGAATGAATAGGAATAATAATAGGGATTGTAGGCAAGGGTAAGTAGGAAAGGATTGGATACAATTTACAACAAGAGAGACTAGCTAGCAAGAGACTAGATAGCAAGCCAGAGCCTTTCAGACAATGCTGAGCCAAGAAAGACAACTCACAAAAGGCACAGATCACTTCAGACACAGCCTTATATGTTGTTTCTATGTCCTTCCCCAAACCACTGTGATTGGAAGGGAACTCAGGGAAAGATCACAGTCACTGGCCAGCTACAGATGTCAATATCAGAGCTGTCTCTCTTCTTCCCCTCCCTCTTCTGTTTCTGTTTCCTGCATGTCTGCCTTACGAATCTCCAAATCTTTCTGATTTTTTTCCAGATTGATTTGGAGGCTCCTAATCAATTTAGACCCTTTAATAAGTCTCTCAATTTGAATCTGATTTAGAGATTCAGTTGCTGAATTGGGCCAAGTCTCCTCCAAATCAAATTGGGCATGGTATCATAGTTTTGGTACCAAAGCTTCACACAGCCCTCCTGTGCCGTAGCTTGTTTTTATTGTACAGTAGCATTGACATCGCGGTTCATGCTGGCCAAATGTCCATTTTATGTAATCACACCCATTGAAGATCAACCTGATAGCTTAGGAAACAAACTAAAAAGAAATGATATCTACAATGCACTTAAAACTCTTGTTCTAATGATCAGATATCTTTTTTACAGCTTAATTTAAAGCTAAAACAGCATAATCAAACCAATGGATCCCTGTGTTCACAATTCATGTGTGGACCTTATTGAAAGGTTGAATGCTTTTTATAGACTTGTCATAGGATCATAGAAAAGTAGGAGTGGAAGGGAAGTCTAGGGTAAGCCAGAGGTCATCTAGCCCAACCCCCTGCCTAAAGTAGGGTCAGACCTATCCAAACCACCCTATACAAATCAGTTATTTAACCAATTAGCAAAACGATATAGTCAACCCTGAGACAAACACTAGCCAGAACACCCTAATCTGCCACAAGTAAACAGGGGGACTATGGTAGCCAGTGCTTTGCTGCTATGAAGCTTATTAAAATATGTTTGAGAGATCCAAGAAAGAGGACTGTCCCCCTCATCACAGAGGAAGCACAAAGCCCATAATCTATATAAATCTGTCCATAGGGTAAAATTCTCAGATCCTCAGATTCCACTGAGTTGAGTTGGATCTATAGGAGTGCAATATCTTATGGAATATACATGATAGTGGCCATGTAGAGGTAGTTAAGTTAGGTTATTTAGGACTAATTTTAGAGTACCAGAAGCAATGTCTCACATAAGAACTAATTAGCCTGCCCAGACCACTGCTTCTCTTACCCAGCTGAATCATCTTGAGCCAGATGGAATATCTTCTCTGCAGGTAGGATACAATAATCTACCTTGCCAAAGTATATTTGAATAATTTAAAATGCATTTTATAAATACAATGGGTTATGTTTTCCTAAATAGCAAAAATCTTACACTGGGTAGTGCAGCTCCCGCACTCACAACAGGGAAGCCCTGCATCGGAGTTCTCAGGGAAGTAGGGGGTGGGTTTCCCTCCACTCCCGGCAGAGTGAAGGGACCTGCGCAGGAAGGGACAGGGAAGGCAGTCAGCTCCAGTGTGGGGCTTCCCTTGCTGTGAGTGTGGGAGCTGCAGGTGTGCAGCATGCGTAATACTTAGTTTTGTTCCTGGAAAGTTTAAGCAAACTATATCTGTGGTTGGAAAATCTCTTTTGCTGTAAAGCAAAAGTAAAATTTCCCGTACGTTTGAGGTAGTTTGGATAACTTTAAAAAGATCTGTGTTCTTTTCCATGTTGGTGGGTCTCATCAGTAACAATAGTTCTTTGTAGAAATCATAGAAGGAAAGAAAGATTTACATGATTGCAAACTAAACTAGGGGTGGGCAAAATATAGCTTGTAAGACAGATTTGGCTTGTCAACCACTTTCATACAACAGCACTTTCATCCAGCAGCACACCCCCAGTGAATTGTGCCCAGCCCTTCCTGCCCATGAGGCTGAGAGTGAGGTGCCTACATGTACACCCCCACAACATACCCTCACTCTCACCTTCTTGGGTAGAAGGGCTCTTCCTAGCCAGCAGCAACTTCTGGGCAGGGCTCCTGCTCCAGCTGCCACATGGGGACCTGCTAACTTCCTAAAAGTCCAACTTACTCAAGGCAGCAGGTAGGGAAGTGGTGGGGCTGATGTTGCGGGCGTGGAATTGCAGCTGGAAGGAAGTCTGGAGCATAGCATGGAGACTGCGCCCAGAGAGGTGGCAGGAGTGCAGAGCTTGGCTAGGCAGAGTGTGAGGATAGGGGGTGTAGGGACCATCTACACACTCCCCCCAGGGGAGACAGCCTCCCCTGCTGGCGGGGAAGTCAGGACACTCATGCCTCATGCCTGGTGGGGGATAGCTCCGGGCAGTACTGTACAGACAGGGTGGGGTAGCACAGCCTGCCTGGCTGCCTCTACAGCCAGCGCTCTGCACCATGTGCCTGCAGGTCCCGCACTCACAGCAGGGAAGCCCCGCATCGGAGTTCTCAGGGAAGTAGGAGGTGAGGTTCCCTCCACTCCCGGCAGAGTGAAGGGACCTGCGCAGGAAGGGACAGCATGGAAGCATGTGGTGTGGACCCCCAGTGATAGAGGCAGCCAGGCAGGCTGTGCCCCATCACCTCTGCACCCAGGCCTGGCCAGAGACACACCCCACTGGGTATCTGCATCAGGCATGAGTGTCCTGACCTCCTCACCCGCCTCACTGCTGCTGCCAGGCAGTGGGGGCTGCATGCCATGGAGGGGAGTGTACGGAGGGTCCCTACACTCCCCATCCTCCCTCACACCCCCCACACCAACATCCTGCCCCAGTCCCCATCAAAATATACATACATCCCAACATTCACTTGTGACTGAAAAAGGCCAGCTCCGGGTGGCTGCGGAGGCCTTGAGTCGATCTGCCCCACCAGGTAGAGCACCAGGCGCTAGAGAGCAGGCCTACCCAGGTGTGCTTGGGCCCGGGGGAGGGTTGGCGCAAGAAGGCGAGGCTCCCAGGATGTGGTAAAGACAACTAAAACTTTACTCACAAGAACTGTGGTCCAAACTTATTTACAGGGCGGTGAACCACTGGTACAGGTGAAGCCAAAGGTAACGGAGTGACGACCAGTGCGAAAGGAACGATGAGCGGTAAGTATGCAAAATCTCTCACAGCAACTGCAACCAGTTATTGTCGTATCGCAGTGCTTGGTTCAAATCTCCCTAGACCCTGCAGGGACCCAAAAGTGCTGAGCAACAGCGAAAGTCCCAGCTCCGTGGTATCTGTGTGAGTTAGGAATGAATCCTTCCTCAACACAGAGGCGTAGGCACCCTGGCTTCCCCTCTATCTCCTGAGAGGACCAAGTGCAACCCCAAAAACACTCTACACTACACCACCAACTCCCGACGACCCACACTCTCTCACAGCAAGCAGACCCTCTTATAAACTTTTTAACCAATCAGCTCATCACTTAAATGGACGGTTCTGGAATCTGCTCGGTGGTTCTGTCAGTCACGGCTATCTGGGTCAGCTACTTAACCCCTTTCCACCCAAAGAAGCTTTGGTTGGTGATCTCCGCTACCGCTTCTCCTTCGCCTTGGTCAGGTCACTTAACATGCGAGAAACATTAATAAACAGCTTAGTTCAACAGAGAATGCAAACAGTACAATATTGAACATCATAAAACACTATTGAGATAACATCCGAACCCTGACAATCTGGGAGGGGTCACAATTTTAAACTACTTTATGACATCCCTAAGCCTCCCTACACAGCTACACCCTCTAACAATCTCCCCACCCCCACCATACACATTCACACACCATCCCCACATACAAAGTGACACTTTATTTTTGAGTTATTATACAATCCTTTCTATATACAGTATACAATCACAAATCATGACAAATATTTTTTATAATAAAATTAAAATATATTATAGCAGGTGTTTGATTTCTAGTGTATGATTTGCTTTTGTTTCTGGTTCTAAGATAGCAACCCCCGCCCCCCCAAAAAATGGAGTATTTGGTGGGACTTCCACTGGCAAAGGGCAGAAGTTATGGGGCAGGACTTCTGGTCCCAATGTGGTGACTGGGGACAGGGCAACTGTCAAGGGGCTACCTATATGGTCCCTGGCAACTCAAGAAAACTTGTTAAGCAGCCCTCCACCCGAAATAATTGCCCACCCCTGGACTAAACTAAATTAGAGATGTATAGCATAAGCTTTCATAATGAGAAATGAGGGCTTTTCATAATGAGGGCTTACTTAATGAGATGCTGTAAAGGGGCTGCAAGCAGCAGAACTGCTAAATAGAAAACAGAGAGTAGAATACAAGAAGTAGACAACTAGGGGGAAGAAAAAGTAGGAGGCAGTGCTGAGAGAGACCTAGTGAGTAGGCGAGAGAAAAACAAAACAGGGACATAGGTCTTATAAAAGTTAATCCAGTTAATAGTATAAGAATATATTTGATATAGTCTGTGGATGATTTTTTGTTCCACAGTTTCCCTTCCAACTTCATTTTTAAACTTTTGTTGTCTCAGAACTGCTACTCTGAGGTCAGTGATGGGTTGTTCAGGGAGGTTGAAGTGTTCTGTCACAGGCTTGCCTGTCTTTTTGGTATTGCTGTTATAACAATGTTCATTCATTCTTACACGTCTGTCCAATGTAGACAGCAGAAGGGCATTATAAACAGGTGTAGGTGAATATGACATTAGTAGAGGTGCATATAAATTAATATCAACTGTTCTAATCTGTGTTATTTGGTTCAGAAATTATGTGGTCTGTGTTGATGAGGGGATACAGCTGGAATCTGGGTCTGAAGCAAGGCCTAAAGACTTAGTGAGAATAGAAGCAAGATAGTCTATTCCTGGAGAGATGCCATTTGAGGACACCAGTTTTTCTCCCATGACTATCTTGAGCTGATCATAATTTTCCAGGAGGAGTTGATCAGAATGGGGTCTGAGTCTGACTTTGTTGCTGTGAGTGGCTAAATTTGTAGGATTATATTGTAATTCTAGGAAATAATCTCTGCTCCAGGTCTATAAGGTTTCATGGAAAAGTAGGACTGGAAAGGACCTCTGGAGGTCATCTAGTCGAACCCCCTCCTTGAATCACGATCATCCCTTTACAAAACATCCCATACCAATACTTGTCTAATCTGTCACTAAGGACCTTGTCACACAGGACTCTGAGCAAGCATTTTGTTTAGGTCATAGTAAGCATTACCATTCCATATTGAAAGTCAGAACATGTTCTGAGCAGTAACTTACTGGGATCTCAGCCTGCTCTGGACAGGGATAGGGACTTCTGTCTCCTCCCCACCTCCACCCCACAAACACACACAAGACACTGATGCCAGCACCAGGCACCACAGTTCACCTGTCTATCCATGAGGATGTGCAGCCTGCATACCCAGACCTAGTATCCTCCCCACCATGTGCCCAAAACTGCTTAGCAAAGGTGTGCCTGCCACCGACATGTTCAAGTGATCCAGGTCTCTTCCACTTGTGAAGGGAAGAGGGAAGCACAGCAATCCAAGCCTATGATAATGTGTTGCTTCTGCCACTGCTTCTGCACCTACAAGGCCTAACATGCCACAGGTAAAGTGTGTGTGTGTGTATATATGTGTGTGTGTGTGTGTGTGTGTGTATATATATATATTTATTTATTTAAGCTTCCTTGTCTATTTGTAAGACTCTCAGGATAATTTATCATGTAGGCTACTCAATATTTTGCTTATTGAATCAAATGCTGTTGTAAACAAATTTGCCAAACTTAAGCATGCCAGGTGTCTTGCTGAATTTTGGGACATTGAGGATGGTGGGAGAGGACACTGCATTTCCTAAATTGATCCTGTTTCTTTCTGATTTTAAAAAAATCCCTAATTTTTGGATTAAAAAAACACCTCCAAATCCACATTTTTCCATGATTAAAGCAAAACATCACTAATATATAGATGTATGTATAGTGGTGTTTTACTTAAATCATGGAAAAATGTGTGTTTGGGGTTTGTTTTTTTTAACTGAAAATTGGAGATTTTTTTTAAATCAGAGAAAACCAGGATCCCTGTTGATCAATAATATTATAATCATACTGAAGAGCTCTGGTCCCTCCATGTCTGGAGTAGGGCCTTGAAATTTATAAGGGAGTTTTTTGATTTAAATGTCTTTTAACATCTTTGTGAAAGTTTGGTCAAGTTATGGGGCAACAAAAAGTCCTCAGTTTGCCCTAGTTCAATAGGAACTAGTTCAATAGGAACTAGTCAAAGTTTAGCAATTAAATTCATTGAAATTTTCTTCTGTGTTGAGCATGCTCTATCAGAATGCTGCAGATGCTGAGAAGAGGTTCTTTCCATCTGTGTTAGTCTGGCTTCAAGTTAGGAAACTGTAGTGCTAAAGTTGTCTCTTTCAGCCTTCAATGCGTCTAGTGTTTCTATGCATTATAATATAGTATTTAATGACATACCACTTATTTGTCCCACTGGACCTCTGCTTCATATAGTGAATAGATAAGTGAGTGTACCTCTTACCAATGAGTTTACGTATTTCTAAGAAAACAGTTAACAAACTGTGTGTTTATTAATTTCCTTCCTTTATGAATATCACTTTATATTGACTTCTCAACATGAACCAATATGGAATTTCAACCAATCTTTAATATAATTTATGGACTTTTGTCATTTATCTATTCTGTTCATTAATCACACTTAAATAAAAAATAAAAACACACTAGCCTGACAGTTAGTCATAGCAAGTTTCCTAGCAACAGAACTCCCTGTTAAGATTACTTTAGTCATTCAGTGGTTTTCTATCAAGAGTATTTTAAGTAGCCTTAATTTTCCCTAGAGTTTCTGAATTTAATCATTATCTTCATGTAAGCTTGATTTTTTACAAAAGAGATTGATTTCCATACTTTCAATAGCGTAATGATAAATTATAATAACAAAACATCATTCCAATTTTAGTGTAAACCAATTCACCAAGAAATAAAAAAAATAAGTTCTCTTTTCAAAAATTCAAGTGGAGTGTGTGGTTATTAGACAAACTCAAGCATGAAAAGCTCATTCTCTATGGAGCACAGGAAACCATGTCTGTGTGCTGTATTGGGGTTCAGACTTATAAACCATCGATATACATAATATTATTAATAAAACCCACATTTTATGGCTGTCATAGCCAGAGTACTCTGCAATCTTCCACCTCACTTCTTTCTGATATGTTGTTGAGGATGTAAAAAAGAATGGAGAGTCTACAATACTAAAATAGTAGGAAATAATAATATAGTGTTCTTCTATTCATGTTCTCTTATTCTCCTTCATACCGTTTTTCCAGCACTGGAAACTTTAAGTTTCAGTTCACTGACTTTCTCTGTCATCATTACATTTGGTAAAAGTATCTTATATATTTAAAAAATAATACTCTGACAGTCTGACTAGAACTAGCTTACTTTTGTTGTTGTTGTTATTATATTAAAAGACAGAACTAGGTCAATTAAAATATTTCACATCTAAAGCCCCTGGTACAAGTTCACTTAATGGTATGATGGGATCTGGTTCCCAATCCAAACAATTGCACCTCCTGCCATGCCACATGAGCATGGCACAAGGTTTGATTTTTCAGTCTGGGGATCAGATCCCAGACATGACATTACCACTTTCCAGTTCAGGGGGGAGCATGAGAACATAATCTCAAGCTCCCTCTTCTCCAGTAAGTAGAAAACTGGTTATTACAGTCCTACACAGGGGTCTGACAATCAGCTGATTATCAGCACTGTCCTGGACTGCCCTGGGTCCAATTCAAGACCCAGAGCTGTCTAGGAACCAGAGCCACCAATCAGCTGATTGTCAGCCTAAACTCCAGACAGCCCTGTGTCGGATTGAACTTGTCATAAGGTTTAAAGTTCCTTTCAGGGAAGCCATTTAGCTTCCCCCACCCCACAAGTCTCAGCCCAGGACCAACAATTGCTGATTGCCAGTTGCAGAGCTGGGTTCCACATCCCAGGGTAATCCTGAGCCCAGAACCAATAATCAGTGTGCCCCGGACACACATTAAATATAAGATGCCATATAAACCAGCCATAAAAAATATAGAATAATGGAGGAAAAAGTAGGGGGCATATCCTACATTAGAGCAGTAGAACATGTTTATGGTTTGTCTTTCCTTTTATGGTTCCCTAAACCACCTGCACATATAATACCTGTCCCATTTAGGCAGTGATTAACATGTTATGGCATAAATATAATGGCAGCCTATTCATTCTGCTGCTTCAGACAGGAAAAAGAAAAAAAAATGGAGAAGCCAAAGGAAAAAAAATATTTTTGAACAAAACTTTTTTAAAGTAAATATTGCCATTAGCAAATTTCTTCAACCTAATTAAAAAGAGTTAAAATTCAAAACCCAAACTATTTAATTTCAAATGGATTGATATCATAGAATTATGACAAATGGAAGGTCATCTAATTCAACCTCTTGCTCAAGGCAATGTCTTCCCTGTCTAAACCATCTTAGACAAGTATCTGTCTAACCAGATCATAAGGGTTTCCAAAGACACAGATTCCAGTCTCTTTATGTAATCTGTTCCAATGGTTAACCTCCCTCATAGTGAGACAGTTCTTCCTATTATCCAACCTAAATTTCCCTTGATGCAATTTAAGGCAATTACTCCTTATCTTGTCCCCTCTGGCTACAAATAATAGTCTGTCACATCCTGCTTATAGCCACCCTTCGAAGTTTTGAAGATAGTTATCAAATCCTCACTCAGTCCTCTCTTCTCCAGAATAAATAATCACAACCAAATGTTTAATTTGACATGAAAAACAAATTTCATTCCCTCTTCACCCCACTGGAAAAGAAATGGTTTGACCCGAAATGATATTTTAAAAAATTATTTAGCTCACTAATTGTACTTCTCAGAAAGCAAACTGAAAAATATTATTAGTTTCCACTTTACCATTTTTGTTGTTGACACATTTATCAGAAACCAGGAAAGTTTGTCTGAAAGCCATGTAATACATAGACCCAGCTTTTCTCTTGCTGTTTGGAGACCATGATCTCTCTAAGAACCCTTCTCAATGGTGTTTCCTGAATGGAATTCCATAACTCACGGCTACTAGAGTTCAAATGCTCTACCCTTATATCATACCATTTCGAATCTATAAAGTACAAGACCTCTCTTACTTTTGATAAGGGAGCATTTGGCCTGTAGGCTGTATAAGGAAAATATCTCCTCTTACAAATACTGACAAAAATCGTATTATACAAGTATAAATCAAAGCAAAGACGGTGAAGAAGAGAAATGTTATAAGTGTAGCACATTCCTATCCTTTTGTGAAACCAGAAGTACAAGATTTTAATTCACCTCAGATGACATACTAGCAGGGATCCTGGTTTTCTCTGTTAAAAAACAAAACAAAACATTTTTCAGATATAAGTAACCCAAAATCCATTTTACTCATGGAAAAATGTGGTTTGGGGTTACTTTTTTATATCTGAAAAATGGGGCTTTTTTTGTCAGAGAAAATCAGGATCCATACATATTAGAGATGAAGCAGAACATTTATTCCAACCTAAGAAGGGAGAACATAGGCCTGCCTTATGAACCCTGGGCCAGATTCTGATCTCATTTTCCCCCACATAAATTCACAGTAGGTTGGTTTCAATAGAATTACTCTGAAATTACTCCAAATGTACATGACTGTAATAGGGAGAAACAAATAAACAATAAAGTCTCATCCAATGTACAACCTCCATGAGTAGGTAAATTACATTTTAGGTATACAAATGTTATTTAGGAAACTTTGTGGGAAAAGTGCTTGAATGACATCTGCATTACTCCAATTCTATAGTATGGCAACCCATGTCAAACAGACATAAAGAAGTATAAAATTGCAGTAGCACAGTAGTTAATCAGGTTGCATACCTCTTGATTATTATTTCTCTGAGTTATTAAGAATTATAAGATCAGGGTGACTTCTGGTCCCTAGACTTTGCAGTTAAACAAATAGGATGTTATTTTTTATTATTATTCTCTTCCTTCATCTATTCTCCCAAAAGCTGATGGTGCCCTTTATTATTCACAAATTATTTTTGTTCCACAAGTAAATATCTGCTGTGTTTAAAGTAAACTATAAGTTTAGTAAAAGAAAAATGAGTATAAACATTTACATAGAAAAATGCCATATATTTAAATTAAAACTATTTGTGGATACATGTAGATTTTTGACAATTTTTCATTTGGGAAGAAAAGTCAGAAAAGAGAATTCTGATTTACAATTTTAAAATGTTTTATAATATGGATATGAAAAGCATAATATATACATATATGAAAAACAGTAAAAAACTCCAAAACATTTAATCTGCCTGAAATATTTTTCTAGACTTTCATTTATAGAAACCTTGAAAAAAAATTGTAATGTTTTGGAACAAAGAAATAAATGAAATCATAAAATTTCCCTACAAAACAGAAATCCAGTTCCCTCCCAGCTCTACTAATTATATAGAATTTCCTCATATTAATTTGTATTTTGAAATGTTTCACAGTGAGAAGTACTGTTGTGTTTCAACTGTTTTATTCTTTGTCTCTGAAATCAGTATGCTCTTTGAAGTCTGGAGTCTGAGTCATGAGGAAAGAAAATATGCATTTTCACCCAGTTAAAATAATTAAATTATAGTGAATTAAGATGTGAATTAATGAGAAAACTAAGTCTTGATATTACTGTCACACCACATAACTACATTAGGCCTCCAGAAAGAAAATGACTGGCATATACAACCTTTGATGCATAAAAATCAAGTCTGAGAGAAAAGGGTACACAGAACACTCTAGCTTTTGTCTCAAAGCAGAAATATTTCTCCTGTAAGTCAATAGTTTACAAGTTCAAAATAATGGTTGTGGGAAAAATTGAACATTGTTAACACAGGGCTTTCAAGCTTCTACAAATAAACTGACCAAGTTTTCTACAGATACTTGGCATTTAACTGATACATTTTATTTTTATACTATGGAAAATAAATGTCAGTTTTAATAATAGCAATAATAACCATCTCTTATATGTTGTTTTTTTATTAGTAGGAATTACAGCACTTTAAAAAGGAGGCCTGTATCACAGCTAGAGAAACTGAGGCACGTAAAAGGGAAATAACTTGTACAAGATTTCCCCACTAATCCAACACTGGCCAAATTAACAGCAGGAGACCAGTGGCAGAAATAAAAGACAGAATACTTGAGTATAGGACTGAGGTCTATGCTCCATTCATCAGAGCACAATGCCTTTTCTATTTCTAAATAATGGAAATGTAGTATACTCAGAGAGAATAGAAACATACATTTCCTTCTGCTGTTGCCCATTGAAATTATCTATATTGTAACTTAAGTTGCTGGTACTGAATAGTTCAAGAAAATAATTAATGACTAATATATATATGTGTGTTTGTGTGTGTGTTTGTGTGTATTCATTATATATATATATATATATATATAATGAATACACACAAACACGCACACGTATATATAAATGAATCCTTTTCTTAGGTCATGAAAATCAGTAGAGCTACTTGAGTAACTGCTCAGCAATTGGAGTAAGGGACTTACATTTAACCCTGTTTGTATTTTTAAAACAAAAGCATTGGGTGCTTATTTTATCTCCAACACACACTTCTAATCATTCCCACACTCACTTGGGAACTGGTTCCTGTCTCTTCCTTATTATATGATTTATCATAAGAGGACAGCAGCAGAATTCTAACTAACCACTTGTCCTATTATTCCATTTTGCTGAATGACTTTGGCCAGTTGAATATTCTATACTATGAGCTGCTCACTGACTTAACACTTTTCTTGTTTGCATTCTCAGATGTGTCAGTAAAGACTGGAATAGGCAAAGCAATCAAACCACATAAAGGTCAAATTAGTAAAAGCACAGTACTATATTGTGTATTGATCACACTACATGGAATTTGAGGCTTGCAGGATGGTGACAATTGTCATAACAAGCGCATAAAGTGATACAATTGGAATTTGTTCCTGCAACATAATTGTACCGAGGTTGGAACACAGTGCAACTGTTACTGCTTCCTATTAAAGTCTATACTATTTCTTTTCTTGTGTTATCTGACCAAGAGTAGCTGACAGAACAAATGGGCTTACAATTTTGTTTGATTAAAATATTCCTTTTTGTCAATTTGTATTGACAAAGGACCAAGTGGTAGATATAAAAAAGTTAGACACAAAAATGCTGAGCATTGCAGTGCTCAACATTTAAGTATCTGATTCCTTAAAATCAAATCTAGGTCCCTAAGGTAGGCACATACATTCTCTTCGTGGAAAGAGTTAGGCACCTGATAGTGGGTTCAAAAGTAGTCAGCACATTAAGCAGGAAGCTACCTAGAGGTACAGAGGCAGACAAAACAAGAATAGGCTTCTCTTAAATCACACCCTGTTCTAGGGTTTTAGCAACTTGTTCTGAATTTTCATAAAGACTTACCACTCTTCAATTTGGAAATCTGTACTGATGTTCTACACTTCTTTTCAGAAATCAAGTAAAGATTTTTTCCTCTCTTCCTTTTTTCAGGAGATAGGTAGGTAGTTGTCAATACTCTTCCTCTATCCAGTAGCTCAGTTATAATATTTGCCCAAGAGAAGGAGACCCAGATTCATTTCTCTTCCCTCTTAGGAGGGTTCAAAACCATATTTATGTCTTCCCTGAAAAGTACCATAGATACCAAGTTATATATTATTATTGGTGGAAAGTGTCTCAGTCTTTCCTGTTGAAGCTATTACATTTTTTTTTTCCAAAAAGAAGGTGAGGCTTCTTGGATGAGGAAATGAGCAACAGAGACAACATGGCTTGCAAGTCTTGTAACTAGGATGCTGACCAGGTTGGGTTCTAGTCTCTGATCAAAGGACTTTTTACATCTATTACACTAAACTTTAATTGGATTAAATTTATAAACAGTCTCTGGAGCAAGCAATGGAATCTAGAACTCTGCCATCCCTGATGGATTCTCTAATCATTAACCTACAGAATCATGTCAGTCTTTTTTCCTGATATCTGACTATTGAATTTTGCATCATTTTCTACAAGAGGGAACTATTTCATTAAGAGAGGTAGAGTACACTCCTGTCTACTTTGTAGAATTATATAAAAAACTAGTATGCAGCCTGCTAAAGCAAGTGTTAAGGGAGATGTAAAATGGAATCTCCTCAGGATGAGGAAGGAATTTAGTCCAGGTCTTCCATATCTTGGACAAGTGTCATAATTCCCAGATTACTGGTGGGTAGTTTCTTCTTCTTCAGTTGTGTTTTAAAATAAATCATCATGCACAATCACGGTCCAGCTTGAGAGGTTTGAGAGCAAGATTTTCAGAGTGCTCCATCCTGATCAAATACACGAGGAACTGAGGAAGAGAAATGCCTAGTCTTTGAATCCCAGTTAGACCTTGTGTGGGTGCTGGACTGATCAGCTTTGCCTAGATTGAGGAATGTCTGTACAGAAACACCAGCAAAAATTTGGCACCTAGTGGTCTTTAATGCAAAGAACTGAAATGTATGCAGAGTTTAGGTGCCTCCAAGGCTCACTGGCAACTGAATAGAGTTTTTATGATTACTGTTTTGGACTTCTGCTCTCCTTAAGACTCAGTTAGATACCAAAGTTCATGTTTATATGAAGCTTCAAGTTTGTAAGTCCATACTTTGGTATCATAATGATATTAGCTTGTGTTAGCTGAGTTGCATCATCCTTGGGGCAATAACATTTGGCTTCAGAACTGTCGGGGCAGGTTGTAGTCCCCTGCATGCAGGGTGGTAAAGCTTGTTTTATCTTGCACCACTCTGTAAAGCATTGATTTAGATTTCACAGAGCAAAATGCCCACTCTGCCTTATATTCTAGTGTTGTAACAAATTATTTGGAGTACAGTAGATTACCTATTTAGAAACTAGGATATGATGGACTAGCAGAAATCACTATATATCCAATCAGTTCATTTACATTTAGGAGTATGCACTTTCACAGTTTTGTTAGTATAGCTGTAATAGTACAAACAACTTTACCCTCTCAGAGCAGGGTGAAGGCCTGAGCAAGCCTGAGTAAAGAATAAAAGAAGCTATGACTCTGTGACTTCACAAAGAGTAGTCCTGTAGAGTCGGGGGCTAACTGTGCAAAGGGTTTACTTATGTTGCAATGACTACAATGTTTTGTACACCCACTAATGTTGGCTTGGGCACTGCCAACAGTATAGCCACAGTATCACAGAGACCACATCAGGACAGGCTACTCCACTTATTTACAAAGGTTCTCTGGTGAGTATTCACCTCAACTCATTTAAACTGGTACATGAACTGCACTCATACTTCTGACTGTAGTGTAGACGTACCTTCATTTGGTGGTATTTAACTTGGGTTACCTGGTTGCAGAGCTAAGCCTTAAGTACTTAGTAGTTAGATTTTTAAAAATCCATCTGTATTGTAATTCCATTAGCACAATGCTAATATATATATATAAAGAACTGGACTAAAAGTGTAAGCGTATGCTGCAAATATTCCATCCAAGAACAGACTAGCCTTAGGTAGATACTTATTCTATACAAGGCCATAACCTTTATGATACACATGTTTAAACTTAAATTAACATAGTTAATTATGGTGGCACAACAGCCCACATATGCAAATATAGAACCAACTTCAAGCAAAGGGTAGGAAGGAGAATGCAGTTGAAGTTAATGAATGTAGGAAAAGAATAGGTTCATTTCTTGACTGTGTCAAAGAATTCCTGAGAGACCCAGACCAAGTCCCTTAATCTCTCTGTGCCAACTGTAAAAGGGAGGATAACTATTCCTTTTGTTCCATGCTTTGTCTGTCCGTTTCTTCACATGTTTGGACAATACAATACTCTTTGTGGGTTTATCTTAGCATAAAGGAGGCCCCACCTTGGTTGCATCTCTAGGTGCTACAATAATATAAATGAGCAAAATTCTATAACTTAGCAAAAGCCTTTCCTTCTCTTTCCTATCTGGACTGCAGGGCCCAAACCACTGTGACCAGAAAGGTGCGAACCTCTGTGAAAATACTGAGGAGTAAAGTGGCACTTTGTCCTTCATGCTTTGACAGCAGGTCATTGTCTCCTCCCTGTCATTTGCTTCATATTTATTTATTTATTTAAAATCTCATTAATGTTCAGCTTCTCTGGTTGCCTGTTGATTGTTTCTACGGTGCCTGAGCAATTTTAATAACACTAGGGTGAAGATGCTAAAGAGTCTGTATTTTTAAAAGGGTGACAAAACATGTTCCCCTTTGTCCTCTTACTTCACATCTCAGTCTGCGTTGCACCAGGCTGTTCGATTTTAGTGATTCTTGCACATGTCATTACTCATGATAGTTGTGTCACCCTGCTGCTATCAACATAGAGTAAGTTCCCTGTCCCTACTGCCTCCACACTTCTGTTTCCTCTGTTCCAGGGATTTCCTGCTGGTTTTCCCCCATCCTTCTGCACGCTGTACATCTCCACAGCTGCAATCCTTTATCAGGGGAAGGGTCTCAGTTTAATGAGACCCTCTCCCCCCGCTCACACACATTGACATGAACAGAGAGACAAAGTCAAAGAAGCTGACATGAGAAATGAATTGTGGCGCCAAGTTTCCCTTCCCTCTTTTCCCCACTTAATGAAACCACTAATACATTCGTTGTGGTGTTTTCTGTCTCAGTGGCATTTTATCTCCCCTGCCCTGCTTGTTATTTATTTGCCAGACTCCTTTTTGGGCCAAGATTTCATTTTATTTTAGGCTCTCCCTCTCCAGCTTCTTTTCCCCTTCCTTCCCTCCCCCCCCCCACCACAATCAAAGGACAGAAAGGATAATCTTCATCCAGAGGATCTGAAATGGTCACAGCAGCTGTTGCCACTTGTTTATGATGTAATTAAACTTATATGATAAGCTCATCAGTAGTAGGATGTCTAATTTATTTGGAAACTGCAGACTGGGAGAAGCTGGGACCAAATTAGTATTCAGCAGGGACGACAGGGTGCAGATTCCATATGGCTTCTTTACTTCTCCTATAAATAGACTCTGAGCCCACCCCCTTCACCCCTGTGTATGTTACATTTTCTGCCCTACCTGTATATTGCAAAGTTCACCAGTGGAGTCAGAGGATCTGTCTAATGGAAGAGGTGCAAGCCCAGGACTGACTTTGTATGCAGAAGGGACCCAGCCAAGCAGGCTCTGTAGCACTCTGCATCCTCTTCAGCACAATTTTGCAAGACATTGGGGAACAAGGGTTTCTGTTTGTGCCAGCAGAGATAAGCTGGTTCTTTGCATGTAGGCATCTGAAACCTGTCCAAATGAAGCAGAAACTTTTTTTTCCTCTGGTTTGGCTTTTTTTTTAAGGCCAGGCACCAAGTTTCCTTCTGTGTAGTCTTATTTTGGTGGGAAAGAAAAGATGAGGAGGGGGGAGAAAAAGAAAAAAAAAATGGTAAGCAAACACTGTATTGGCACAGAGAAGACTTAAATGATATCCTGAGGAAGAAGGAAAAGAAAAAGAGAGAGGGGGAGAAAGATGCACTGATGCCAATTTCCAACCCCCCATCTAAAGAAAATTCTATACCCTAAAGAAACAGGTAGCCTGAATTGTCTACGGTACAGCAAACCACTCCTACCGCCCCCACTCCCCCTCTATGATCATCGAAATTATATAAAAAAAAAATACAATGCAATAAGCCACGGTTCAGCCTTCCAAAGAGACCGCCATAAACCCACCAAATCCAGCATGAAACAGTATAGACTGCAGGGGAGGAAGGAATACATTTAAAGCCACGATAAAAATGGCGTGCAGTATAATTACCTCTAATTGCTATTCGCTTGACACCCTGACACTAATTCTATTCACGCCATTGGGAAATGAAATAAGGCAAAGGCACTCTTCTCGGATGCTACAGCAGGTTCATGTGTGTGCATGTGTGCGTGTGTGAGAGCATGGGGGCAAGAAGGATTGGAGGACACGCTAAACTTTCCCTTTCCATCGGAACAGAAAAGAAAGAAATTAAATCATCCATTTAGAAGAAAGCGCCCAAACAGATCGACAGCTTTTAATGCCAACATTTCCAACGCTTGCCCTGTACGTGGATTGATTTTTTTTTTCTCCAGCATTCCCTCAGCAGATGGATTTTTGCCACTGCAGCTCAGCAGAGGGTGTCAGATCTTTCAGAGCGCACCAGGTTGGAACGAGCAGAGCCTCTTAGCAGCTCTCCCTCTGCGTGGATGTGAGTGCGTGTGTGCGTGTGCAACTCAGCCCCAGAAGAAGGAGGAAAGAAGAGAGCTCGCGGAGGGAAGAGAGGAGAGAAGCGGCAGGCAGGCAGAGAGAGAGGAGGAGAAGCAGAAAAAGGAACCGGAGAAGGAGAAAGACGCGGGCAGCCCCCAAAAAACGCAGCGATTGCAGAAATTTTGCAGCGCCATTGGTTCGGCAGCCAGGCTTGAGGCTGGGGCGTGATTTCAGCACCAAGGGGGACTGGACAGCACCCAGAGGGGGACTGCCGGGCACCGAGCAGCGGCGGCGGCGGCAGCAGCAGGCAGGAGCCGGCTTTGCAACAGAGAAAGCAAGGTCAGTCCGAAGCAAAGCCATGCACACAGGCAGCTCTCCTCTACCACCGCTGCACTCTCTGCCTGCTTCTCCCTAACATGCAGTGGCTGCTTCTAATTACTAGCACTGTTCTTATTCCGATTAGCCGAGCCGGCCAGCAGAGATCTACTTAGCTTTCCGGGAGGCTGGGGGGGAGTCGAGAAGGGGGGATTTTTTTCCTTCCACTTTTTTTTCTGGTTTTTAATTTTTATTTTTTTGTATTATTATTATATTTTTTGCGTGCCTTGCAGTACGTGCCTGGATAGTTTGTGGATATATTTATTGACTGGAGTCTGTTGCAGTGTATGCGGGGGGGGGGAGAGAGGGATCGAGGAGAAAAAAAGAGTCCCCCTCCCCCGACCCTGCCTACTCCCCCTTCCCACAATTTCTTTCCCCCCCTTCTTGGTGGTGGCTCGGACATCTCATGCATTAAATGGACTGGAATTGTTTTCAGTGTGAGGAGGATGGTGGCTGTTACTTTGTGATGAGCTCGGGAATGAATCGCTCGGTTTAAAAATGCTGCTTTGGATTCTTTTGCTGGAGACGTCTCTTTGTTTTGCTGCTGGAAACGTTACAGGGGACGTTTGCAAAGAGAAGATCTGTTCCTGCAACGAGGTAGAGGGGGATTTGCACGTAGACTGTGAGAGAAAGGGGTTTACCAGTCTGCAACATTTCAGCGCCCCGACTTCCCAGTTTTACCATTTATTCCTGCATGGAAATTCCCTGACTCGGCTTTTCCCTAATGAGTTCGCTAACTTTTACAATGCAGTCAGTTTGCACATGGAAAACAACGGCTTGCATGAAATCGTTCCTGGAGCTTTTCTTGGGCTGCAGCTGGTGAAGCGGTTGCACATCAACAACAACAAGATCAAGTCGTTCAGGAAGCAGACTTTCCTGGGTCTGGACGATCTGGAATATCTCCAGGCAGATTTCAATCTATTGCGGGATATTGACCCGGGAGCGTTTAGGGACTTAAACAAGCTGGAGGTGCTGATTTTAAATGACAACCTCATCAGCACCTTGCCTCCCAACGTGTTCCAGTACGTGCCGATCACTCACCTCGACCTCCGGGGAAACCGACTTAAAACCTTGCCTTATGAGGAGGTCCTGGAGCAGATTCCAGGCATTGCTGAAATCCTGCTAGAGGATAACCCCTGGGATTGCACTTGTGATCTGCTCTCCTTGAAGGAATGGCTGGAAAACATACCCAAAAATGCTTTGATCGGTAGAGTCGTTTGCGAAGCTCCCACTAGGTTGCAGGGCAAGGATTTAAATGAGACCACAGAGCAAGAGCTGTGCAAAAAGAGCAGAGTGGATTCTAGCCTCGCTGCTCCCCCTGCTGAAGAGGAAACCTGTGATCCTGGTCCCATTCCAACTCCCTTTAAAATACATGGCAAAGAAGATCCTGCCACTCCAGGAGCTGCTCCAAACGGAGGTACAAAGATCCCAGGCAACTGGCAGATCAAGACCAGACCAACCGCGGCGGTGTCGACCATTAGCGTCAAAAACAAGCTCCCGCCTAGCCTGCCCTGTCCTCAGATCTGTAACTGCGATCAGATCCCCGGCTCGGGCTTAAAGGTTAATTGCAACGACAGGAACGTGAGCAGCCTAGTGGACCTGAAGCCCAAGCCGGCCAACGTGCAGGAGCTGTTTCTGAGGGACAATAAAATCCACACCATCAGGAAGTCCCACTTTCTGGATTATCGGAAACTGAACCTGCTGGACCTGGGGAACAACAACATCGCCACGGTGGAGAACAACACCTTCAAAAACCTGCTGGACCTCCGGTGGCTCTACATGGATAGCAACTATTTAGACACCCTGTCCCGGGAGAAATTCGCCGGGCTCCAAAACCTGGAGTACCTGAATGTGGAGTTCAACGGCATCCAGCTGATCCTGCCTGGCACCTTCAACGCCATGCCCAAGCTGAGGGTGCTCATCCTCAACAACAACCTGCTGAGGTCCCTCCCCGTCGATGTGTTTGCAGGGGTCTCCCTCTCCAAGCTGAGCATCCATAACAACTATTTCACGTACCTCCCGGTGGCAGGGGTGCTGGACCAGCTCACCTCCATCACCCAGATCGACCTGCACGGCAACCCGTGGGAGTGTACGTGCCCTATTGTGCCTTTCAAACAGTGGGCCGAGATGCTGCGCCCCAAGGTGATCATGAGCGACCTGAGGTGCGAGTCCCCGGAAGACTTCTTCAAAGAGGATTTCGAGACCCTCTCCAACGACGTGATCTGTCCGCAGCTCAAAGTCTCGCCCACGGTGGCTTCCACTAACAAGAACAGCACCGGCTTGGCGGAAACGGGCACTCACTCCAACTCTTACCTGGAGACCAGCAGGGTCTCCATTTCGGTGCTGGTCCCCGGACTCCTGCTGGTGTTTGTGACCTCTGCCTTCACAGTGGTTGGCATGCTGGTCTTCATCCTGAGGAACAGAAAGCGGTCCAAGCGGAGGGACGCCAACTCATCCGCATCCGAAATCAATTCCTTGCAGACAGTCTGCGATTCTTCTTACTGGCACAACGGCCCCTACACTGCAGATGGAGCCCATAGAGTGTACGACTGTGGCTCTCACTCCCTATCAGACTAAGAGCTGGGGTCGCAGAGGGGCTGGGGAGGGTGGGGGAGGAAGCAAGCCGTGGGGAGGCCCGTTCAACTTGGCAGTGGTGAAAGAAACACCGATCTGTGGGCATGGCTGCAGGGTCTGCTACTGATCTCAGCGGCAGCAGTTCAGCTACCTCCTGGGAGGATGTCACACCCGCATACACATGGGCATGGTGCAAGGGCCCCCTTCTTGTGAACGCACCGGGGCCCCAGAGGCGGTGGCTCGTGCATCTAACTCCGCATTGCCTTAGGGAGCCCCGGGAGCCCGCTTGGTTCAACTCCCGCAGGGAACAGTGTGCTGCGGTTTAGCCCCGTGTGTGCATAGGGAAGAGGAAGGGGAGGGAGGATGGGGTGGGGGGGAACCTGCTGGCGGCCTCCCCATGGGCACAGAGCAGGAATGACACGTTGCACGAAGGCATGAATGTAATGTAAATAATTGACTCCGATCAAAGACAAGCAAACAAACACACACTAAAAAATAAAAATTAAAAAGTGCTGCATGGCTCGCATGGATACAACGCACCCCAGGGACGCTGCAAGCCCCAACTGGAAACAGCGTCTAGTTCACACCATCATCCCTCTTACCTGATAAGTCCCATCGTCTCAAACTTTATATATACGAGATACAGTCTATGATGATGATCAAAAAGTGCCATTTCGCCATTTTTTTTGTGTGATCGATAGGCAGTAGAGATCGTACTTTTACTGTGGAGAAAAAGAAAAAAAAAACAATGTAAAGATTTTATTTAAGACATGTTTGCATGGATATTCTCATCGATTCATTTGGGTTTTCCTCTGATTTTTTTTTTCTTTTGCGGGGGGGGGTGACTTGACTGGGGGAGGTTGGGTATTGTTTTCCCTTTTCTTTCCCCTCCTCTTTGGTTTTGTTTCTTTTTTTTTCTTTCTTTTTTAATGTACATATCTAACAATGCCTTTCCATCTGAATGTAAAATGAGTCCCCTTGATTTCTCTTATGGTAACGATGTAAACATTCAAAAGGGAAAGGGAAAAAAAAATCCGAGGCAGTTAAGCATGACCAATTAATGTCACTCTAGTGCTTAGGCTGCAACGTTTAATGGTAGGCAATTCTGTGCTGTTGTAAATCTTACTCTATAACCTGAGGAAATCAGAACTGAGGAAGAAAGTGGAAGTTACTAATTCTATTCGAGGATTTTATAATGGCATATTTTTTCAGTATTAAAGTGGAAATGTTTTCAACTCCGGGTCCTTACCATTCTTCTAGCATCAGTTTTTTTGCATGTGGGTTCTTTGATTAGAGTTTGATCAACATTTGAATCCCAGGTGTCTCTCTCTCTCCTTCCCCTCCCATCTCTTTCCCAATGTAAATACCACTCTCCCTCACCTCTCTATTGCGGCAGTGAATCCTTTTATTAATAGTGGGATTCTGGCTGCCTTTTCCACCGCTGCTGCCCGCTGCTGCACACACTGCAGATATATTAGGGATGTTAGTGGAAATTGGATTTAATTGACTCTGCCTAGATCGCTCTCATTAAGCAGAGTCCAGATTTCATTGGTCAGCACTTCCAACTCCTGCGTAGCTCCAGTGACTGCCAGTCGAGCCTGCTGCTGGCAGTTTGGCTTCAACATCTGATGGAAATGGGGGTGGGGGGAGGTTAATTAGTGAAGGGGCTTTCCCATGCTAGTAGCTGCACCTTTTAGTATTAATACTTGAAATAAATACATGGCAAGTGCTGCTGTCCAACTTCAAACTGATCTCCTTTGGCTCCATCCCCAGATCAGACTGTGTCCCTTAACTAGCTCATACATGTAAAGGCAAAAGCCCTTGTAAATCAAATGTAACTTACAGCCGGAGTCCCAGTGGAGACATGAAAAATTTCAGTCAGCTGCTTCTGGCTTTCTCCAGGCAGCAAATCCTTTTAAAGAGTAAAACACTGCAAGGGACTAGATAAACTTCAAATGCTGATTTGGTGAGCTTCATACAAAAATGTCCACTTTGGGGTGATGCAATGAGACAATAGCCACTCAGAGGCACATCACACTCATAGTGAAGCAGGCACACATAGGAAAATATTATAGCAACCTAAATCCCAGGTTTTGTGGATTATGGAGAAGAGATGAATAGCCTTTTTTTCTGGAACCCTTCCTCAAGATTTTGGAAAGATCACTAGCATCCTAGGAATAGTCTTGATGTTTCCTTTTAGCTTCAATTTTCAAGGGCCTTCCCCATTTTCAGTCTCTTCACCTATGCTAGATTGATTGTTCTGCCAGAACATTCTGTGTAAAACAAAATGATGGCAGCAGTCACAGGTTTATTTTGTGGCTTTCTTCCTATCAGGTTAGAACAGAAGTTGAAAGGTTGTGAATGTGAGTTTCAAAACCCTCCTTAGAAGACTAACTTCCTGTTTATGAAGGGGCCATTGTTAAATATGATGCTCTACTAGAACCAGTGGTATCTTTTTAACCTCCATCTGATATTGTAGACATAAATGCTTATAGTGATAGCAGTGATTAAATCATACTGTTTACATCACGTTGCTTAAAGCACTTTTAAGAGAACTAAAATAAACAATACACCCAATAGGAAAGAAAGAAGGGGAAAAAAGAAGAAAATGTGCTGACGTTGGACAACTTGTACCCCAGAGAATATAACACAAATTATGATCTTTGTGGGTTTATTTTGTGTTTGTTGTGGCTTTTTTTCGTCATTAAAAGAGGTGCATTATTGTGGGTCAAGTTATTAATTTCCTTTAAACTGATATTTCACTGCTACAGTGTAAGAATTTGGGGGCTGTAATTAATCTGATGGATTAGAGTTATGTGTTCATCATTACAGTTTTTGGTGAAAATAAGATCTCTTTCTCTTTCTCACTTTTGGATTTGCGTTTCATTTAGAAAAAAAAAAATCTTGTAACTTCATTTAATGCATTTACATTTTAAAAAGGCTGGTGCATTTAACCGTCAATCTAAGGCAAAAAGGTATTGATACCAATCTATGAAATGTCAATATTTAAAGATAATTTTATTTTAAATGGGCCCATGCATGATCAAGATCCCGAGAGGCATTTTCATTAAGGATAGTAAAGGAAAATGAGAAATTACTGTTGAAAGTATAACATAACTCTGCCCAAGTAGATTATGTATACCATTTTAAATATAGGATACTATGTATGATTCCAGATGTATTACAACTAAATAATAATTTACTATATTACATATAGTAACTATAAAATTGTATATTAATATGCACCCATTATTAATGTCAATCAATAAGTTTGTTTTATTTCATTTTGATAAACTATAAAAGTCTTAATAACATTTATAGCAGAAACGTTTAGAATGAATGTGGTACATTATTAGTTTATATTTGCTGCATTGTCATTTTTTAATTTTATTTTAGAAGAGACATATAATTCTGGATGTTATGTGTGGTGTGTGAAGTATGTTAATTCTAGTTTATCAAACTAAAAGTGATTTCAGCAGTACCAGATGGAAGAAGAGGAAAGAAGCATATATCTTGTTTAGTTCTAGAGCTTCTCTTCTGTGTGTGCTGCTTAAGGATAGCCTAGAACTTAATTTGTTGCCCTAGAAATGTTTGCTTATATGCATGGTAGCTGTTTACATGTTTATTTGGCAGAAAGCATGAATGGAGTATCTAGTAGAAAAATTATATATTTAATTAATTCAAATAGAAGGTATGTATGTTTTTTAGAAGGTCCGTAGGCTTGGAACTGCCTTGCACAGATGAACATATTGATATTACTTTGCTAAATTTTACATGCAATAACAAGGTATTTGTCACTTCAGTTCAATTAATATTATAATGGAATATTTCTGATGAGACTTTTAAGCTCAAAGGACAGCATCTTGACTTTAGTAAGTGCTGTATCAGACCTTATTTAAGACAGGAGTGATCAGTCTGGTTGTCCTTTCTCATGTAAAATTCCTACTGGCCTCAGTGGGTGGACAATTTAAAACTGTCTAACCTTGGTCGCATTCCATTGAAGTCAAGCCCTCACTGTGTATAATGGAAGCTAGGCCTGCCCTGAGAAGTTATGAAACTCCAGTCAGAGGCTCCCTTGGGATTCCTGGTCTCAAGAAGTCTTGATATAATTCATCCATATGGCAGTTTTCACATATCAAATTTCCTTGAAGCCCCTGGTAAAACAGGAAGCTCTTTCTTTGTAATTTGATCAATGGTAGTCCAAGGTACTGTAGAAGTTCAATTATAATATTTGGTTGATTTGGATTTTAATTTGGGAAAAAAAATTATTTAAGTCTGATTCATGTGCTAGCATTCCTTTCTACATTATCATTATTATTGACAGAGTGACCTAAACACATGTATATAGATATGATAGATTAGATTCTCTGGTGCAACTCTTTGTAACTTTCTTAGAGTACACAGGGAGCATCTACACATTCATTAAGGTGCTGTAATTATGGCACATTAAGTTAAGTATCTATAATAAAAGGTACTAAACTTAATGCATCATAATAGGTGCTATTGTGCAGTAACACTGGTGCGCACTTTTTTGTGATGTTAATGTGCAGTGGATCAAATCTAGTGTCTTGTGTAGCTGTCCCCAGCAAGCATTAAACAGATGTGTGAATCTCCACAGTTGGTGATTCTCCCAGGGAACAGGAGATATAAAACTGAATATAATCTTATGCTAGTTTTTCTGCAGCCACAATTTAAGGGAGATGTCAGAAAATGAAGGTGGCATGTGATAATATGGAAATCTCCAGCTGGTTTGCTATTCCTTGAATATTGAAATAATCATTCTAGGCTATCTAAATTAAATTAGGGCTAAGTCCAAGGTCAATGAAAATTGTATCCAATCCACATTTTCCACTACACCAAATGAATATTGGCATAGGACAAAATGTGGGTCAATGGGTTTTGGAAGTGTTATATAATAAAATATGACATATATTATTATTATATAATTAATATCAATTTCTAGTAGAGATCTTTTTTCAGACCGTTTTTAGAGATGCATTGCTTGCATCATTCTGATCAAACTCATATTGGATAACAGTATTTAGGCTAAGTTTTCAATAGCTTGAGGAACTGTTAACTCATTAACCCACAGTTACAGGATGGGGGGAAATGTGCCTGTAAAGCACGTTGGTTTTGGTGTTCCTAAGTTAATCACATTGCACAGGGTTGAGTGGTTGCACAGGATTGAGTGGCTTCAACTCAACTACCTGGTAAGGATGTTGAAACATTCTTTTGTGGATTTTTATTTGGATATTTATTCTTCTTCAAGAATAGGAACTAATATACAAGTGTGGCCAATGCATAATCCCCACAAAAATAAATATAAGTTCCATATATGAGTTCCTGCCAGTTCAAACTGCAAATGAATAAGAATGTAGTGCCTGGTTCTGTGCTGTTTTCATTCCCCTTCAACCAGTTCATGTGAAGTGGTTTAACCAGTGCTGTGAATCAAAACCTGAGTTTTCTTAAAATAAATAAAATGCTTAATGCATTTATCTATTTCAATAACTATTCAGAGTAGTTCCAGGTGAACAATACCAACATGTGAGAGTTACTAAAAATATAATGTAGCTGACACATTAATAAAGTAATATCAAAAATAGGAGGGATTTTTAATTTAATAGACAGATCACTAGAATGAGACTCAGGATACCTGGACTCTATTCTAGTCATATCTCTTACTTACTATTGGCAAAATACTTAATTTCTCCAAATCTCTTTTTGAGTTCTCAACTTAGCTTTTTGGAATGGACAAAGCATATTAGTGGATGTTTGTGCAGTGTTTAGCTTGGTGGATGTTAGATGGGACCTTGAAGAACTACTGTAGTACATATAATAGAAAACAAGAATAGAGATGTCATACTGGTAGTAGAAATATCCAAGAAGGAAAATGGAATAATAACCATGATGATGATAAACTTCAGATTTAGGACTTGTGTGTTTTGCCTTATTTCTATAGTGCATTAGGCCAAGCTGAAAGCACAGCTGGATCCTATAAAAAGAAAAGGTTTTACTCTTTTTACTGTTGCTTTTTGCTTTTACTTATTAGTTGGATATAGCCATGACTGTTATATAAATAAATTAATGATGTGGTCAATAACAGGTTCATTGAGCTATGAATCATGTCATGTGACCAAAAGTAGGCAATAACAGAATAGATTTTTCTTTTAATTTTGGTAAGGATCAACTGTTAATATTAGTGACAGATCACCAGAGATCCTGGGTTTCTCTAATTAAAAAAAAATCCCAATTTTTGGAGTAAAAAAATAATCCACATTTTTTCATGATTAAAATGAAACATCACGACATATGTGACAGGATAGACTTGCGTATGTATAATAAGGAATGTGGGTAAATATCCAAATGTTTAGGATATTCAAAAATACAGGCAGTGAAAACTAAAAGGTTAACTTAAAAAAAGCCAGACATTTGTATTATTTTAACTTGTTTTTTAATGCAGCATTTTTGGAGATCCTCC
>JAGPOW010003316.1:117695350-117736609 GCA_030014935.1 Caiman crocodilus
GATAGGTACTTGGCTGGGGTCCTATGACCCTGGCACTCGTTCCTGCCATTGGCAGGGGTCAGACTTGATGGCCTGCTCTAGGCCCCTTCTGACCCTAGACACTATGATTCTACTATGATACTATGAGATATTTCTAAATAAATGCAGTATTTTAGCCCTTAGCGTAATAATAATTATCGCCAAAAAAGCTCCACAAGTCAAGTTGCATGTGGTTGTAAATAGAAGTCAATATATCATGATTTGATTAGCAACAGATATCTGCTCTGCCTTAAAAAAATGTCCAAGTTCAAGCAGTACAATTATGTTAACTTGGCTTTTGAGAACAGCGTCACAATAATACAAATTAATTGATTGTATTAATCCAATTAAATACACTCTGAACATTTAAAAATCAGTAAGATGATTACATTAAAGTTATTAAAATGACTTCTTTAGTAAACATTTTTCCTGGAACTTTTGTGTAATGGGAACACTCATGGTTATCATTTTCACACCATTTCACCACTTTTTTTGTTTTCTTTTGTTTTTTGTAAAAATTGCTATTGTTGATTTTTCTTGGTAAAAAAACAAAGGATTTTTTTTTCAGTTTACATGCTCAGTCACTGGTGTATTTGTTTCAACAAACAGGTTTTTGCCCCAGATAACATGATGGAACAAGAATGTTGTGTAAACTATTTTGATTTTTTCAAGTAGCTCAAACCGTTTCAACAGCTTTTTTACCAATTATGACTATGACCTCCCTATATGTAGGAAAAGTGTAATGTGCTTTGGTTTCATTGCTGTGTATGGAGATTCAAAATATCTAGCAGTGAGTACTTAAATAGTTTATACCTTTGCTGTCTTCATACCAGCATGCTTTCTGGCACACTTATTGTAAACACTTACCAGTTCATGATGGAAAAATCAGTGAGTTCATATGGTTTTTAACATTCCAACAGTTTGTATTCTGGAGATGGCTTAGAAGTATCTGCCTATCATTGCTACTGCTGCAACATTGGTATTACCTGTACAGTTAGGCTGTGCCAATTTACTACAAATCATCAAACTATAAAATGACTTACAGCTTTTTTTTTTCCTGAAGTGGTTTGATTTGGAAGCTCTTCCAATATTTTACAAATATTATTTGCCAATAGATTAGCATGAATGAAGGTATAATTTGACTCGGCCAACTGACTTTCAGAGTTCATAACCGTGCAGTAAATGTGTTTTCTGAAGCTTGAAATCTTTGCAAATATCATCAGTTGTTCTTCTGCTGACCATATTATTTGAAAGTGGAATTCATTTACTTTGTGTGCAGCAGATTCTTGAAATATTTTCCTACAAATACTGTTAGCAGCTGATAATAACACCCGCTCTTCTCCAGCTGAATGAAGCTTGTACATTTTGCAATTTTGTCTGATGCCAAGTAAAAAGTCATCCTTCCATTTCCAGAATTCTAAATAGACTAAGAAAGGACTGACATTTATTTATAAAATTGATCTTTTTTTTTCTTTGGAGTTATTCAATTGTCCATATTTTCATTCCATTATATTTACTTTCCGAGAGTTTTAACAAGTTGGTGACTTCCTGTAGATATTAGCCAGAACTTGCTGGGGGTGGATTTGGTATTTTCTTCTATAAATATTAATCAGTATTTGTGATATGCTTTTATTGTGGAATGTTTGGCTTTTTTGGACCTATTTTCATATCATCATTTTGGACAACAATGTCATTTTTTTAGTGATATATTTCCACCACATACAAAAGATATGGGTAGCTGAGAAAGTCTGTGATAGATATCTAACTTGTTCATTTGGGGATATGAGCCTAAAGAAGAAGTAGAAGGAATATAAAAAGGAACAAGAATTACTCAATTAAGATTTTTTTTTACTTAAGTAGTTCTAATTTTTCATTGAAGTTTGCCCTGTCTATTTATAACCCACTCAGGAATAGCTGGTAAATAAAAAATGTGTTGGGACCTACTTGTTTGAAACTGCCATCCTAATTTTTTTGAACATTAGCCAAGGAAAGGAATACCTAATGGGCTTTCCCTTCAGTATAAATCCTGAACAACTGGGCCCAAATAGCAGAGTAGTGCTGATCTGAAGAAAGCAACTCATAGTCTTTCCTAGTACAAATGTGCAAGCACAGCTAAACTGCATGCAGGGATGCATCAGCTGCTGGTCTCAGCTTCTGGTTGCACTCCTTGTACAAGTGAGCGCTCTGCCTAGATTTGCTCCTGACTTCATGGAATGCAGAGGCATAATAGCCTTTTTCCTTTCTTCAAGGGGACAGACAGACACACATACATATCCCAGTTAAGCCACATAGTCTGCATACTTCAGAAGCCCAACCCCTTTTGTCCAAGGTTCTTGAACAACTATAGATCATGGCGCACTAGTGTGCTGTGTGCTGGAAAATGAAGAGCCCATCATACCAAATCTCTTTTGCTAGTATCTATTCTATCCAGAAGAAAGTGGTATTTCTACAGCATTGGATTTTAGATATGTATATAAGGGCAACTTTATTTTAGTCTTCTGCATGAAAGGTGAATATTTGTGATTGTTTTTAGGAATGGAAGGTCAAGTAGAGGAAGAAAAAAAAAACACCAAGGGGATGATGAATTTGTGTTTGTTCAGGAGGGAAAATGAAAGAATTAATCCTGTTCATATAGGATCAGATTCAAATAGGTTTTTATTTATTTTGGGGATTGTTTAGGTTGAAAAGAATGACTCAAACTGGCCCTACACCGGCAGCTACAAAACTCATTAGTCACCTATAGATGGGACTAGATGTCACATTTTGGAAAACAAAGCAAATATCTAGAAGTTTACATTAGGGCTTTTTGTACATGTTTGAAAACGTTTAAGGCTCATAGGCTATGGACTGACATTACACATAAACTGGTTTAAGTGATCAGAAAATGTTTTAAACCTCTAACAGAAGAGATGCTCAGCGCACATAAACCAGTTTGAAAATGGCTGAAACCAGTTTAAGATAAACCTGATTGAATGTAGTATCAGACTTAACTGATTTGGGTCAAACGGTTTTATGCAATTTCTGTTCCAGACCCCTTGCTGGTTTAAGATAAACCAGACATCCCCAGCATCCCAGTATGTGCTCTGGGCTGGGTAGGGCTCTCTGCTCCACAGCAGGGCTGGCCCTTCCTCTCTGCTCCCTAGCTGTGGCTTCAGCACAGATTGCAGGCTGTTGCCCTTCTCCCTGTTAAGCAGCAATCCTGAGCACCCTCCCTTCTGCTGTGCTCAAGAGGTATCTCTGTATTAGGTAACAGATCACATGCTGGCTAAGGTCCCTGCTTAATCAACACTGTTACAGTTAAAAATGTTCCTTCCAGTAACATAAATTATTCCCCAAATCACTGGAAAGATAGGGAATGAAGAAAAAAAGTCTAACTCTTATAAACATAGTTAAATTTAAGTTCTAATTGCCATTCTATAAAACAATCCAGGTGAAGACATTCTGGACCCCTCCTTTTGAAGATGGGCCACTGAGCAACCAAGAAGGCAACTGCTTTTGGGCCCTTGACATAACTCTGAGAGAAAGAAAGAGGAAGTTTACATGTACCTAACAGTCGTGGCATTCCCTTGGTAGTTGTGAGCCCTGTGTTCATGCTTCTGATCCCAGAATTGTTTATTTCACACTATCCAGTCACTTATGTAAAAACAGCAGAGACTTGAATGAATAATTAATGAATTGCCTGGATCAGAAATTTCAGTCAGATGTGCCTACCAATTCCCATTCTGTGAACAGAGTACTTGAGTGTCTAGACCTGAATAACTCTCAGGAATTTCTGAAGATTATCTACGGACTATATGAGGTGATTTTTTTAAAATCTCTCTTCTGGATAGAACTCTAAAAAGTTGGGCAGAAGAACTCCTAACTGAAGGTACACATAGACAATTAAAATCCTGGACAGTGATATAAAACATTTTAAGAGCCTGATCTTGGGATGATTGACGCTGTGTACATGCATTTAAATAATATGAAATAATTCTTCCTCTTGTAGAGAAATTTATCCAGAGTTGTGTCTGTAGACATTCAAATGCTAAGGCCCTGAAGAGTGAAAAGCTTCCAGTGCTAACACTATGCAGCCAGGAGGGGCAGTAGGTGGGAGAGTAGTAGGGAGGACTATGTTCTTCTTTGAGAGAAACCATATACACACATTCACTCTTCTAGGAGAACCTTTCCCAGGAGTGATTTAAAGTAGGTTGTTAAAATGGAATGCCAGTTTTACTTTGAGGGAAAAAGCATGAACATCTGTATACTCATGGTTTTTCCTGGGATAGCAACAACTTGGCCAGGAAAAATGTAATTTCTGCATGGGTAACTGGTACCTCCTGAGTCTAGGGGGCACCAGATCACTGACTGGGAGGGAAGGTCACCCAGTGGCTGCTGGTCAAGCCAGCAGGGAAACCAGAAGTACCAGCATCACTTCCACCAGCACAAGGGTTTTGCTTCTCTCATGCTTCTCTTGGGGCAGTGGGGCACACTAGCACTTTTCTTCCCATGGGGGAGGAGGGCATGCCAGCACTTCTCCCAGCACCTCCACTTGTGGCCAATTTTTGGGGGTGCAGGGCCAATCTCAGGGGGTGAATGTGCACCTATGTGCACCTCCTATGCGTTGCCAGCGAATATCTGTATGAGGCCTGAATTCCTTATAGGATCAACTACGTTTCATGAAGGGTACAGGGTAAATGAAAATCAGGGGGTAAGTGGAGACAAACCAATAGTTGGTAAAGAAAGAAGGAAACATGGATTTCATGGTATGCCAATATATACTCTCTCTCTCTCACACACACACACACACATAGATGCACACAAATATATATAGATGCACACACACACCTATGGGCACATCAATTTGAAATTATTTATGCTAACTAGATTAGTAGGCAGTATTAAGCAATTTTCCAAAAAAATGATAAATTCATTTTATCACACACGTTACTACCACTATATATATATAATTATATATATTATAATAATATATATAATGTATATACATAATTAAATAGATTTTATTTGGTATTGTTTAGATCTATTAATAGATAATTTTATATATTAATATATTAATTAATATTAATATATATTAATAGTAGATCTTGACAATACTAAATACAGTCTATTTAATTATCTTAATATAATCAGAGTGAGAAGGTACCAAGTACCTAAAACTCTCCCCTTAATAGAAAGCTTATTAAGAAAAAAAAAAAGCTGTTGCTCCCATCTCCTTGGCTGTTGCTCTGGCCATGCAAAAGCATAACTAGTATTTAAAATGGCCAAAGATGAGAGCCTATATTTTAAAAAAAATAATCTTATAGGATTTTGGCTATATAGTCTGTGGGAGGAGCTGGTTTGCAAGTTATCTTACTGAAACTTACCACTGCATAAATTATTTTACTTTTAAAAAGCATTCATAGCAAACTGGTTTGTCTGCTAAAATGGTCAGAGTCAGGGCTGCAGAACATTTTTGTATGGATCAAATGCCTATGGATAAAAATCTTATAGTATGTTATTATCTCATGTCTTGCCTTAGCAGAAAGCATATATGTTTAAATTTCCCTAAGTTCTAAGAAATGGAACTCTTTCAAAACAACTTCAAAGAATGATCCTTTTCTTTGTGGTTTTCTTTTAAACAGTAGCATGAAACACACACACACAAAATGTAATTAACAGCGCAAAGGAAATTTCATTAAAAATTCCACAACATGCACACTTATATATTCAAAAGAAATATTTGGAGTCTGCTAAGTAATTACCTTTTAGTGTCAAAGATTTTGAAATCTGTGCACAGCATTGAAAAGACAAGGGTTAAATGTTTTGCCTTATATTTCTAAAATTAAAGATAGTAAGAATTGTTTCTTAAATTCTGCTCATATGTTTTTGGTTTTGGTTACATTTTCTGTGTCTTTCTTCCTCTCTTTCCCTATATTTTTTGATATTTAAAGTTGTGAATAAAGCTAATTCTATTTTCATAGTTTTATGCATGGATGTCTTTTGACACTTAGTGACATGTTATATTTGTATCCTGTTTGTGTGTGAGGAGAGGGACATGCCATGCTTTGATGTGACCAGAGTTCTATTGTTAACAATAAAAGGAGTATCTCTTTCCAGTGTCAAAATATAAATATCAAGTTTCACTGACAACATGTAAAAATCATGTTTATTGCATGTGTACCATAAAAGAAGAGCTGGAATATTAAACCTTTTATACAGACAGTCTATTGTAAACAGACAATTCACAATGGACTATTCTGCTAAAATAAACCTGTAAGAGTATTTTATTTAATATAGCTTTTTCAAATTATATTGTTCTTTCAATTGGTCTTCTCTGAAGCCAATTGAAGTTAATAGATGTCATTTTAATATTTCAATAGCCATTCAATCATGGCCTTTTTACATTTGCAATGTACTTTATGTACAGAGTACTTTGTACATTATGTATCACATTTATTGGGTCAGTAATCAAATTAATATATACTTTCTTTTTTGTGCAATATCCATTGAAATCTAAATAAAGAATCCCATAGATTTCAATAGTTATTTGATAAGACAATCTTGATGACAGATATCAAGATAGCCCTAAATGCTAGTTGAGTAAACAAGCAGGGAGAAATAAGACTGAAAGATACTGTTAAAACATTTTGTACCTGTAAAGTCTGATGATTACTATGGAAGCATACACTTATCCTAATTAGTATTGTTGGCCAATAAATTATATTTTGCATTGCTGAGGCAGCATAAAGAATAAGCTTTTTATCTTGCTGTTTTCTGTATCTCTTATCTATAATTTATCCCGTTCTCATCAAAGTGATGTTAAATGCATGCATATTTTTCATCACAGATCTGTGAATTTTGAAGAAGCTTGTTATTTACATTTAATTAGCAATACTACAGAAATTGAATTCTATAGTGCATTCTAACTTCTGCATCATTCTGTCTTTTGCATTTTATTGTGATAATTGTATTTAAAAAGTACAATATTTAATCATTTGGATAGTCATCAAAATAGGCTTTACAAAACTAACGTTGCTATATACAATTGTGCACTTTTTTGTAACGTGTTTTTTATTAAAAAAATAACAAAACACTAATCCCTAAACAAGTGTGGACAAAACAATGTACAAATAAATATTTTTGTGGACTATACTTGGATGAAACACTTGCTTGAAATGATTAGATATTTAGAGACTTTTTCAGGCTATTTTTGAATTTTAAATGAGGAAAAAATAATTTATAGTATACAGTAAATGTATTCTATTAATTTTGTACTACAATATTCCCTTCCTTACTGTAAGCATATATATCTATACATTCTAATAAACTTTTTTTGGTCTGTCTGAGGAACCAAAACTCAGTTGACACTAGAAAAATGCAAGCTGATTATCTTTCTTTAAAAAATGAAAAAAGTAATGGGTAAAAAATACAGATACAAAACAAAAGCTATATGGAATGAGTGCTGTCTAAGGTGCATAATATAACACGTAATACAGTAATAACACACATATATTAACATGCTCTGTATACCTGAAGTAGACTCAATTATGTGGTGACTAGTTGAGCTGCATGTGATGTTGTAGTTCTCACCATTTGCTATTCATAATGTAGCTGCCTTGAAAACCAATTAAGCTTAAAGGAAACAAGTTTTATCCTGTTTTCTTCCTGCATTTTTTCTAAAAAAGATACATTTAGAAAAAAAGAAATGTTTAGTGAGAGACAGAACTATTCACTTTTTCTTGTATGCAATTAAAACTTCCAAATTAAAAACAAAAAGAAGAAAAGAAAAACTCTGAAAGAATATCAACATATTCCAATGACTGCTCTTTCCTCTCTCATTCACTTTTGTATTATCACTGTCTGTGACTATCGCTCTTGAACTTCAGAACTCAGAAACAGCTCTCTCCCTCAGTCTGTACTGTATGGCAACAGAATGGAAGGCCAAATTGTCAAATATGGCCATCTCTTTGGGCCTGCTTATTTAGTATGCAAATATCTATTTTAGTAGCCTTGCTGTTGCTTTGGCAATACAATTTATTCACACTGCAAGACTTCCAAAAGCATCTATTTGTATGTGCAAAACCTTTGTATGGAAATGCAAATACAGTAGTATATCTCCTGAATAGCTTTACATATGTAAAATAAATACACCCCAAAACCAGAGATCTCTTGACAGTAAGATTTGTTACATGCAGAATGTGGGCCTACTTCATCAAATACAACAACTTAGCCTGTGCTGAGAACACGAATACTGAAAATCTGCATTCATATTAAGCCAATGATATTTCTGTGCTATACAGAGCTAATAGAGGACCTGCATTTGTGACATTTTAAAAGATATTTACAGTTTCTTGTCAAATGTAGACTTTTGATATTCTACCTGCAAAAGTTGAAATTTAGGCTAAGATTCTTAAAGCCCCTTTTGCATTTGGGTATTCATTTCCAAATTAATGAAATATTTTAATTGTCAAAATTAATGACAACACTTCCAGAGTTTTCATGACAAATTTGTCCCTGTTAATCCCAAATCCTTCAGTACCTTCAAAAAATCTCAGCTGTTATATGTGGTTATAGTCTTTCATATAACAAACAATGATGATTTGTTGATATCATGAGTCCCTAACATGATAGTCTATATAGAATTTAAATGGTCACACACATGCATCCTTTTGTTTCAAATAACTATTTTTCAGTCCTATTACTTTAATTCTTAATGTTTCTAGTCTGGTGGATACAGGGTTGCATATGAAAGGTCCATTTATCTAGCAAGTTAAAAGTGTCCTGCAGTCAAGCATATGTTATTTTAGACAGAAAAAAAGATGTAGGAAAAATGAAGGAGGAAAATTAATTGGGCTATAAAAGTAGATTTCTGTCTGTTTTGATTTCTTGTCCTTGTCAGCCTGTCAGTAGACTGTACAAGAAAATTTAACAAGCAGCATCTTTTACATATTTACCATACTAGCTAGCACAGATGGAAAACAATATGCTCAAAGGATTTTTTTTAGGTGAATGGATTTTACCCCTTATGTATAACCCAATAATGTCTATCTTCTGGTCATTTCACTGTGATGGGTGCTGTCAACTAATGTGTTTTCAACAGTGTAACAGTCCAGCACTGGAGTGACAAGGTTTTCTTCATGACTTAGCCTCTGGCTTATATCTCTTTACCTGCTTTACCCAAGGGTCTGCTCTACTGTTGTCTTTCCTGCCATGTTTTTGATGTGGTAATTTCACCAGAAGGCCCAGGGGGCATATGTGGGTTTGTGATAGGTCCTTGTCTGGGTTGAGGCCTTTTCTGGCTTTGGCCCACTTTAATTTAGCTGGATCCCTCTGCTTGAGGTCCACTGTACCAGGACCCTGGGTCTTCAAGCCCAAGCTCACATCATTCCTGCCCAAGCTCTAGGCCTGCACCCCCTTTTAGTGCCATATACTCAGTCCTTTGAAATGCACCAGTCCTCCTTCTAAATCATTTGGGTTTCCTCTGCACCAGCCCACCACACTTCAGGCTTTGGGAGCACCTTGTGCTAACTACCCCGTCACACTCTGGTGGCCTCCAATCCTTCCCTTACCAGTTCTCCTGTGTAAACATGAATGAAAACATGAGCGTTGATTTCTAAAACACAAAATTCCTCAGTCAGGGTTAATCTCACCTCACAATAGTCCTAATCTGGGGTGGATGGCCACTTTATTTAGGGTCCCCATTGCCAATATGAGTCTGTTTAAGAGGTTGGGACTGTTTGGAGAAGAGCTGCACACATTTTTGGACTTGTAGAATACAATTATCTTAATAAATGTTGATCCACCATGGACTTCTTTATTGATGCTCTGCAACAAGCAGAGTGTTAATGCTTGGTTTATCAAAACAGAACATATCCCTTTAGCACAATAACCAACAGGTTCCTTGTTTTAATCGATCCAATTTTAGAAGTTATTATAAGTTACAAAGTTCTAGGATACCAGATGGCAGAACGGGTGTAGAGGCAAAACTAACTTTTCACTTTAGTTTTTATGTTACTTTTTTTCCATGCTAGGTTTAAACAGCTTATAGTATGATACTGAGGGAGTTTCTTTTTCAAAAGATTTGTTAATCTGATAGCTTTCATGAACACTAAAGTTCAGATCCCAAAAAAGACCAAGGTGTCATAAATTCAATGTGGTGGTGGTGATGCAGGGGCTGAGCGAGAGGACATTTTAGTACCAAAGTCCAAACAGGCCATTCACAAAAACCCTGCTTAATTGCTTAGGTGATGCTGTTGACTACAAAATCTTATGCCTCTCTACACAGCTTAGTCTCTGAAGTGCTACCCTGCCCTGACTTCTGCCTGACTTCAGACTAAAATAGCTAACTACTTCTGTCTATTCAGATCATCATTTATGATGACAAAGTTGGTAATTAGTTTCCATGTCCAGCCATGAAACAATATTAGGAGATTAGTATGTTTCAAATAAAAAAAACAGCTTATAAAATATAAAATGCTTTTTAAGGAAGATTGAGAGTCAGAGATTTTTGCTTTTTGCCTGAATTTTGTAACACCACATTCAAGGATCCTGGTTTTCTCTGTGTTCATGTGTGTATATAATATATACACACAATATATACACACAATAAATATACACACACACACATACATATTAGTGGTGTTTCATATTAATCATAGAAAAATGTGAAAAATGTGGATTTCGGGTAACTTTTTAAAATCTGAAAATTGGGGATTTTTTTTGATCAGAGAAAGCCAAGATACCTGATCATATTAAAACAATCAAAGGGCCTGATGGGATTTATAAGGGATAATAAGGTATTTATTTTCCCTTTGCTTAATTTGTAGCTCTCCACTGATGGTGACAACAACAGGAAAAAATGGACATCAATGAAAATTCCAAATGTAATCAAGAACAAGGTATACTGTTTGAAGGAGAAAGAAATTGCTCTGCAAAAACAGCAATAATCCAAAGCAGTGTCCAATACCTGTTTGTAATGGGACCTCTCCCCCATTACTGAAAGAGAGAAGGAGCCCAGGGCCCACTGGCCTCTACTTTGTGCCACATTTGAAATAAATTTAACATTTGGTATTGCCTTTGCAGAAAGAGACCGCTCAATGGAAGGGAGTATGGTCAAATGTGGCTAAACTAGTATTTTAATTAAAGAAATTCACAATATGATGATTTATTTTTTTAATAGGATTATTTAACTACAGTTCAAGTAATAAACAATTGGTATAACTGAATTATTGAAGCCAGCTAGGTTATTATAACATTAAGATCAACATTATTGGAATGCCCAGGGGAGAGGATTTAAATTGAGAGGAAATATAACTCAAAAAAAAAAAAGTCAATGTGAGGAGAATTTATGTTACATAGTTATGATAGGGGAAATGGACTTCCAGCTGGGATAGTGAAGTCAAATAATTTTAATTTATTTAGCTAGAAATTAGATGACTATAGGCAATCTTCAGTGTCAAAGGAATAGCCAGCTCCCCTTTCTGAGGGAGAGGAAAATGCATATTTTCAGAATAATTAACAAAGAAATCAACTCAACAGGAGATGGTAGCATTGAAACAACAAACTGTTCCAGGCAAGAAACTCTGATGACCTTCTGTTTTACGTAACTATGTAACTGCATCTATGCAATTTTGAGAAGCTTCAAAGTGTACCTTATTGTGAGTCTCTTGAACAAGGTGGTCTTGCAGTATAACTAAGGTATTTTTCAAAAGAGGCACATATTAATTGTCAAAGTATATACATTGTCTCATATTTTGAGACAATGTAATTACTCTAATTACTATCTTTAAAACAATTTGGCACACTTATGTATTTTATCAAAAGTACTCCAGCATAAATAGAAAAGGTATTGCTTTAAAAAAATCCTAAATAAATGGAAATTGACTTTCCATGCCTTTGTTGAGGAAAAATAGCAGAGGAACCGAGAGACATGCATGACTGGCACTGAAGTGGAATACATATCTGTGTTATACATAATTCATTGATGACATTTTTCAAAAGCTGTTCATCCTGTTACTTCTGTAGTGCTGCTAAGGTCAATGAGACCTTGTACCTTGTTGCATATGTTCCAGTCACATTAGCAAGACTTACCCAGGTGCAGTCTTACCTTATGTAGTCAAGTTCTGCAATATTGTATAGTTTTAATGGTTTTCATGAGCTACTGTAAATCTCTAGTTTTAATAGTCTCCTCTTTTCCCAGTCTAGTGTGAATTTGTTCAGTTCATCATTCAATTTTGACTACATATCCCTTTGTATAATGAGAAATAGAAATGGCCAAATAGAATAAATTAGTACTCTGCTTTTAATATATATATATATATATGCAATTTTATTTCAGGAACTAACTATATAAAATTAATATTTAATACTTAGCAGTGCACATTTTCAGAATTCTCTATATTATTTTCCTATTGATATTCGTGGAAGTTCATCAGCATCAGCAGGAATCCCTGTTTTCTCTAATAAAAAAATCCCCAATTTTCAGGGAAAAAAAACCCCAAATCCACATTTTTCTGTGATCAAAATGAAACGTCACTAATATATAGTTATATTATAGTTATAATAATATATTATATTATATTATATTATATACACACACACACACACACACACATATATATATATAGTGGTGTTTCATTTTGATCCTGGAAAAATATGGATGTAGGGGAACTTTTTTAAAGCTGAAAATTGGGGATATTTTTTATCAGAGAAAACCTAGATCCCTGTCCATCAGTGGAGTCTGATGGGGAGCAGTTAAGTCAATGCTGAAACTAAGTGGTTGGAATCAATGCTACCACATTCAACAATGCTACATGGTAATCTATCTGTCTTCAAGTCAAAGAAAAGTAGGGCTGGAAGAGACCTCAGGAGGTCATTTTGTCCAATCCCCTGGTCAAGGAAGAAACACCCCTTTATTAACTATCCTATACAAGTTCAAATCTATTCTTAACAAGTTCAAACACCAAGAACACGCTAACCTGACACAGGTAGGAGCATGAAGGCAATGTCCTGCCACTGTACAGACTGGAAGTGGTTGTTGAAATACAGTTAAAGGATTGAAACAAAAGGACCATACCCTCCACTATAGAGGAAGGCAAAAACCCCACATGCTGATCTAAGCATGGGATAAAATTCCTTCCTGATCCAAAATGTGGTGATCAGTTTGGTCTTGAGCAAAGCTACAAGACCTTCTACCCAGAAACCCCCAAGTCAGGGGTGAGCAAAATGTGGCCTGTGGGCCAGATGCCACCAGGCCATTCTATCTGGCCTGCAGGCCCCTAAAAATTTTAGAAAATGAATATTTATCTGCCCCTGGCTATCTGTCATGCAGCCCTTGATGGCTTGCCAAACTCAGTAAGTGGCCCTTCACCTGAAATAATTGCCTGCCTCTGCCCTAAATTGTTTTTTTGTTTGTTTTTATCCACACCTCAGGCTAAATGAATAGTTCTGGTAGCAGCCAACACCCAATGTTTCTGATGAAAGAACCCCACCACCCTCCCCGAAGTAGCTGTGTAGCAGGAAATGAAGGAGGAAACCCTTCTTGGCCCCAGGTAGCAAGCTGGAAAGCCCAGAGAAGGAGGAAAAGCACTGTCCACACACTTTAACTGGAGAATCCAATCTCCCGTTTTTGTCATCCTATTTACTCCATAAATTTATCCCAGTTCTTTTTCAGGACCCATAGTAGAGATGATATCTTTTATTGGATGAACAAGATTTTTGCAAAAAAATGTCTTTAACTACAAGATTTCGGATACAAACACCCTTCATCAGGCATTGGAGAAAAGATTGTAAGAATTCTCCTGGGTAGACATGAAAGTTAATATTTCATAGGATTTCACAGAGGAATCAATAGATGAAAAACTCCTCTGGGAAGTCAGTTCATAGCTGGTATGAAGACTCTCACCTCCTGGGAAGATCTGTAATGATGCAAATTACCTTGAAACTAAGTAAGGAGCAGAATCTCTTTTTTCAGGTGGTCACAGTTGCTTCCTGCTTGGGAAAATATGAAGATTTAATTTTTAAAAATCAGCTAAAATTCAATATCTTCCATGTGTCAGGTATCCAGGTTGTAGCAATACTGGTCTAGAGGAATACAGCTACAACCTGTATACCTCCCAATTCCTTTAACCTTCTTTTGTAATCAAACCAGTCATAGAGCTCTACTTCATTCTCTTGTTGATGAATGTGGTCCTCTCCACTTTCTACCTGCTATGGTTTCCAGAGCTCCTTTCATGATCTCCAAGGGCTTGACATGCATGTGTTAAGGGGTGCACTCCTGAATTTCCAACTCTTGCTCTTAACACTCCACATATATTACTATTACTAAATCATCCTGACCAATGCTTATGCAAACCTCTTCCTGGAACCTTCATTGGAGGAGATTTTATAACTTCCCAAGGAAGTATATTCCATTGCTTCACTGTTCTAACAGTGAAAAAGTTTTCCCAGATATCCAATCTAACTCTGCTTCAGTGCAATGTCAAGCCACTTCTATACATTCTACTCCCCGCAGTAACACAGAAAAGGTGTTCTCCCTCCTCTTTATGGCATCTCTTCAGATATTTGAAGACTATTATCATGTCCCTTGTTAAGTGCCTTTACTGCAAGCTGAACATACCTATTTCTTCTAACCTCTCCTCACATAACTTGCCTTTGAAACCTGTCATCATTTTTGTCACCCACCTTTGGACCCTTTCTAACTTACATACATCATTTTTAAAAGGGAGAATACAAAACTGCACAAAATACTCAAGATCAGTTGTTTTCAGCCTGTGGATCTGCAGACCATGTTTAGAGGTGTCAATAAAATATGACTATGATCAATCAAAAGTATGTGAAATACCCACACTTGCCTCCATTTGAAATTCCAAATGGGCCCATACTTCCATTCAAAGTTTCTTAGGGGTCTGCAGATAAATAAAAAGATGAAAACCTCTGTTCTAGAAAAAACCTAACAACTGCCAAGTAAAGTGGTGCTATCAGCTCCTGTGTCTTACAACTCATGTTTCTGTTGTTTCAGCCAAAAACTGCATTTACCCTTTTTGTGCTACCTCCCATTGCAGGCTCACAAGGATTCTCGGATCCACCAACACTCCAGGATCCATCTCTACCACATTGTCATTCAGCCAGATTTCTCCCATTTTGTATTTGTGTTTCTTGATTATGCAACACCTGGCATTTGTGAGTGAAACTACATTCTGTTGGCTTTAGGCCAGCTTTCCAATTTATCAAGATTCTTCCAAATTTACTCCTGTCCTTCAGTATGTCTGCAGTCCTTTCCCATTTTATGTTATAAGAAAATGTTCTCAGAAAACTCTCTATTCTGTCCTGCAAATAACTAATAAGCATGTTGAAAAGTACCAGGTCCAGGACAGACCCATGTGACACTCCACTCAAAACCTCCTGCCATTTTGATATCAATCCATTTATTATTGGCTTTTGCTTGCAGCTATTGAGCCAGTTATCTATCCACCTTGTAGTAGTTTTGTCTAGCCTACATTTCTCCAACTAGTTTATCAGAAGGTCACGTGGAACTCTGTCAAAAGTCTGCTGGTAAAGAGGACACCTTCCACTCCCTGTTTCTCTCTCTTTCCCTGTCAATTTTCTGTTCTCATTATGGCGGTCAGTTGCTAACAGTGCTATGTGAAGAGATGCTTTTTTCCTTAAAAAGCCTGCTGTACTTGCTGTTGGCCCCTTCATAGAGGCACAAGATGTGAAAGACCTGGAACAACCCACAACACAGCTCTTTCTGTCCAGAGGAGATGTAATTCCATGGATAAGATAGAGTTTATATATACTATAGAAATGTTGTTCAGGTTTCCATATGAAGATTTCTTTGGAAACCTACTTTTTTTTAGAATGGCTAGTATTTTTGTTGTCCTGTATATATAAGATATAATCTTTCTTTAGATGTCATTTGAATTTTGGGGTAGTTTTTGTTTGTCTTCTTTTCATAAGTTTTAAATAGGGATTCCTTGAGATTGATATTATTGCTTTTCTTACATTTTTTAATATCACTTACCGTATTAAACAACAAATTCTGTGTATAAAAATAATCAAATATATGGCTCCTTAGTATATCTGGCACAGTTGGTAGTATAACAAAAAATAAATCTTTTAAATTAAGGCCAGTCATTACTCTTATCACCATACATGGACTCATATTCATTCAAACAAAAAAAAATTCTCTTTCAGCAATCTGTTCCTTGTAAGTAGAATCCCACAGGCACAAAATAGATTCTTCTGGTGACAGGTTGCGGAACAGGATCCAAATATTATGACTGAGGACTATTAAATGGTGAGGTATTTTGGGAGCAGAAGGAAATTCTTGCATAATAAGCAGTCCCTGGGTATGTTTCATGTAGACAATTTTAATCAAGCAACAGCTACTTGATATGGAGAGGTATGGCTGAAGAACCAAACTTAGTTTTGTTGGTAGCCCAGCTGGATTGTTCGTAGTCCACCTGCTTTGTTCCCATGCTCACCAACCCCTATATCTGTGTCCCTTTCTGTAGAAAACACTGGTTACTTAGTAAGGTTCTGTCTTGCTGGAGCTTTAAGACACAACAAATGACTACATTCATGAAAATCTGGATCTTCATGAAAATGCTAAGCAAAATGAAAATGATTGGGAGGGGTACATCCACTGAATCTACTGTGAATTCTATCAACATTTAAGAAAGCAACTGATTCACATTTTCAAAATTGTGTTTACAACTGTGGGATTTAGGTCATGATTTTTTAAATGACAGCTAAAATGCTGAAGCATAATAGGATATGAAAATGTTCACTAAAGAATTCCTGTGACAACTGGGTTCTTTTAGTGCTTTTTCTCACAGATCATTTCTAAATATACAAAAGTACTATAAAGTGCATCAGTTGAAGTTGCAGCACACCTACAACTAACTTTACAAGCAAAGAATTCAAAGGCAATACTGCTGAACAGCAGCTACACACTTCTGCACTCAGATATAACCTCTTATCAGTAGATCAAATATCATTACAACTTTAACTTTACCCCGCCCCCATGAGGGATGTCAGACTTTCAACTCCTTTCCTTGCATGTGGATCCCAGAACTTTGCCAAAAGGAAGGTATGTGTTTGGGACAAAAATCTTATTCTCTATTTGTATTTGGGGAAAGAAGGATTTTGGTGATGGAATGATATACAATTTTTCTGTCTTATGTGTTGTAAAGATTATTTTTTTTAATTTATACAACTATTATATCTGCATCAACTCTAAGATCTAAACATGCAGCAGCAGATACACATTTTGAACTGCAATCACAATAAAAGACTGCTTTTTGGTTTTATATACAAAACTGATGAGAAGCTTCATCCATGTCTAAGATTTACAAGCACAAATCAGTTTCCTTTGCCTGAGAATCCTGGTTCTGACAAGTATTTTGATGTTATGAAAAGAAAACTGAATCACTTTTATCCTGATAGGCAGGGATCCTGGTTTTCTCTGATTTAAAAAATCCCCAAGTTTCAGATGTAAATAAATAACCCAACATCCACATTCTTCTGTGATTAAAATGAAACACCACTAATAGAGATAGCTACATTAGTTGTGTTTCATTTTAAACACATAAAAATGTGGATTTTGGGTTATTTTTTTTAATCCTAAAATTGGGGATTATTTTTAAAATCAGAGAAAACCAGGATTCCTGCTAATGGAATTTTTAAGGGGGGAAAAAACCTCCTATTTAAACAGCTTAGTCAATTGCTACAGTGTTGAGATGAAACCATGATCAGCAAATGGAGAGTAACTTCCAGTGACACACTAGTCAATTTACTGGCTCTGTCTCAAGGAAGATGGATGCTACCCCAGCTCAAACAGATAACATGGAGTTCAGAGATACGTTAATGGGCCTTTGTTTGATAATGACATATAACAGCGAGCCGTAGTTCGCCTTCTCAGTGATGTGTAAAAGGAAAGAGATTACTGTAAAGTATCTTTTCCCTTTTGTACCAGTTTCCAGAGGAAGGTACCTACAAGTGTACCCTGTGTATTCCCTGAGCACAGAGCAACTCTACACCCTGAAGTACAAAGGATTCCAAAAATGATGGTATAGAACATAGAAGAGGCAAAGGGTGATGCTTTTCCTTCTCTCCACCATACCTCTGCATTTGAGCTCATTTGCTCTGAAGATGAATGACATGAGGATTGCACAGTGACTATGGTCCCCAGGATTTTCAGAGGACACTGTAGCCTTTGTTTAGACTTTCAAGTGTAGTGTTGCATAGATATCCATGATCTAGGTCTACATAACCTAGTGTGTCTGCTAGAAGCAGTGTAGTTGTATTAATGCATGGCTCTGCCTGGGCTAATATACCCTAAGAAGCCTGCTATGCAGCTATTCCCCTTCCAGTATCTGAATTATATTTTTAGAGGTAGCTTTGGTATCGCTACGGATAACTTGAATGGGAAATACAGACATACCTTTTTGTTAACTTGGACCTCATCTTGGTGAGGATGGCTTCCTATTATCTCTACCCAGGACTCATTAATCCTTAAATTTGTATAATTAGGCTATACCAAGATGCCTATGCCCAGCAAGCTACCAAGCATCTTGGCGTATAACTCAACCAAAACCAACCAAGATTCAGAAACCAACATTCACCTTTCTCCCAATATAATGTTCTAGCCACTAAGCAACAATCAGGCATCCTCTTGGATTTCACTTTATCTCCCAGGTCCAATTAATGTTGAACTAGCTGCACAGTGCCCCAAATTTAATATTAAGGAATCTGCCCAAACTAACCAATAACTTGGTGACTAGGTCAGTCACTAGAATGTGGGAAATGCAGATTACAAATGCTTCCCCTGAAGGACTGACTCCCCTATTGCCTGGAAATATCATTTAATACAGTTTTCCAAGAAGATATTAAGAGAATATTCCTTTCATGAAAACATGAAATCTATTACTCCATCACAGAATAACTAACATCAAAAGCCAGAAAGCTAGATGCTGGGCCTGGGAAGGTGGTGTATTTTACAAAGAAGAGTAGATACTTTACTGGAGGCATTGCATATGTGCTTTGATTGCAGATTATCTCAATACATTATTATTGTACATTATTAGATTTGGTTTTATTAATGTATCTTTCAGTGTCCTAATCTATTACTTCTGGAAGGATGATTTAACAGAACCCATTAAGGTGGGAGAAAGTAGGCATTCTAATCAAATATATAATGGATCATGAAATGACTCAGCACTGTCTGTGAGTTCAATCCTGGAATGATAAAATTAAGTAAATCAAGAATTTTTAATTCTTGTAAATGTTGTGATTTTATTTTCACTGATAAACTGGGAGCCTTATATCTGAATTTAAGGAGGAAGAGTCTTTGACAATATTATATTTAAGTATAACAAGTATAAGATTTGAAAAAAAAAAAAACCTGAATAGAATTACTTGTCTTTGTATTATATCAAAACAGCATTTGATGACAAGACCAAAGCTCTGTAGTGAGGAGAAACACTGATCCAGTCAGTCTCTTCATCATATTGCCACTAACCTTGGCAGTAGCCTCCTAAAATGTGTTTTTTTTTATTTTGTGTGTATTTGAATTAGTAAGGGTCTTGCTTGTTCAGATTAATTCAGGAGAAGCTTACTTCCAACCCTCTGGGTTATCCCTCATGGTGTTATGACCTATATTTCTCTAATCTGGTAATTATCAGGCAAAATTCCTTAGTCTCTATTAACAAAACTAAAGCCTGTTTTCTAATGGATCTGATGCAAGAAACATTCCATTTAATCTGGCCTGATCTGAATTTTCTGTATCCACTGTGCCAGAATGGAGGGGGGGAGGGAAGGAGGGAGGGAGAGGGAGAAATGAGGGGGAAGCATTGCTTCATTTCTTTGTGGAATGGTTATTCCAAAGACTTCACATCTATTTCACCAGATTAAATAATTTATTTTGTAGCACATACTTCCTATTTTTTTAGAGTCATTTAGTATTTTCTTCTGCTGCTGAACTGAATAATCACAAAACATTTTGCAGCATTCTGGCACCTGGACGAGGCCATGACTTATGAATATGCTAATGAGACTGCAACCAGAACTGGCATTGGTTCAGTACTTGCATACAATTAGTGTTCAAGCAACCAGCAGTGCTATGAGACCAACTACAGAAAGTGATATTTAGATTAATCAGTCCTGTATAATACACTTCCATTAAAACTGAGACGCCAATAAAATAAAATAAAATAATAAAAAGTGTCTTGTGCCAGCATAGATGGATGTATGTTTAGCCTTCTTTTTATAAAATGATGGATGATTGCTGTTCAATGTATAAACTAGGGATTGCTAAAGTTGATATTTATAATGCATTATGTTGTTACTGACAGAAAAAAAAAGTGTATAGTAATAATGACTGTTCCATTTAGTAAAGTCTAGACTGCATCTGCTCCTTAATATTCATGTTCTCAGTGGCCTTGAATGGTGAAAAACTGCATCCAGAAATAGATATTGAAACTGTACCATAACACCCTGAATTTATGTCCTGAAATCAAGGGAAACAGTGCTGTCAAAAAGCTAGATACTGGGCTTGAGAATCAGATCCTTAAACTCTGTTCTCAGTTCTATCTTTGAGAGTAAAATGTTGTTCTTCCACTGGACATTGTCTTTGTTGCAGGATCAGCTATAGGATGTGCCCTGGCATGGCTAATCTGATAAATGGGCTAAGACAGACCTTGTCTGAGGCATTATCCTATAGGATCAACCTGCTGTTGCTCTTAGAACTTCAGGGACCCAGGTGCCTTGTTTCTACAAGTATGGGACAGAGAACTCTATGGACTTCCTCACTGTATGCTTGCAGGGAATTTGAATTACCCGGCTGCCTGTGCTGTTGCACCATAAACAAAACAAATGTCTGTAACAAAAACAAGTGTCACAAACTATTAATAGGAATTATTTTGGTCCCAACTTTAGGCATGTGTGGTACAAGAAAGGGCAAGCATGTCTGTTTGCTCTTGTTTTGTGCCACTACATGTTTTTTTAATGGTGGCACAAAGGTGATGTCTGTTTGAAGACTGGCTTCTTGTCATTTGAACTGAAAAATTTCAAACCTAGGTACATAAAATTAGGTACCTTGGATAAAATTTTCAAAAGCAGCTATTTGAGCTAAGACTATTACATCCAATGATTTAACCCCTAAAAAAAAAAAGAACACTTAGAAAAAAGTGGCCTGATTTATAGAGTTGACGAGCCCTCAGAGCTCTGTTAATTTAAATGGGACCTACAGACATTAAGGCTTTTTGCAGCTACTTGTAGCTGCAAAGAGTATTTGGAGACTACTTAATATACATTTGTAATTTCTAATGTGTCTAGCAATCCTCTGATGAAAGCTGCTATGGGCATACACATTATTTTTTTTTCTTCCTGGTACAAAGAACTGTTATTTATTTATCTTACTTATTAGTAAGAATGATATTGTAGCATAGAAAATGTGTGGCTTAAGCTAGACAAGGAGTGTTATAGCAGCACTGGGATCAAAGTAATCTCCAGGTGCTACAAGCTAGCAGCACACAACTCATAAACTGAAAGCATAGAAATGTTCATAGCGTATTGATGGCATCTCTTATGGATTTCATTTTTCCCCCAATTCCAATTTACCTTCCAAATAAGCATTCTAGTCAGTGTTGTATAATACACACAATTCAACTGCTGCTAATGTGACCCATGTGTTCCATTGGAAATGAGCAATGCAGCAAGCAGAAAGTGCAGTAAGAAACAGATCATTATTAAATATGCTAATAGACAAATATTATGTGCTTAAGCTCCAATGTTTGTCTCTAAACTACTCCAAGAACAATCTCTAAGCTTACAGCCCTCAGCCTCCAGTACCATACAGCATGCATCTCCTGAAGCCCAATCCTCTTTCTTCACTTCAGCTTGTTATATTCCATGGTAGAGCTTATTCATTTCAATTTATTTTAAAAATATGTGTGTGTATATATCACCAATCATCTTTTCTAGGCAACTCGGAAAAGTCTTTCAAAATAAAACTCACTGGGCACATTTACATGTGCATATTAACGCAGAGCAATAAACTTCAGTGCTTATTATGCCAGAGTTTATTGCTTCTGGGCACTGCATTTACATGTGTACATGGGACTGCAGCGTGTTGAGCCAGGTTGGAGCAGCAGCCCTGGTTGTCAGGGAGGCTGGGGGTCATACTTCCAGGCTGGGGCTGCTCCTTTCCAGCTCAACATGCTATGGAGAGGGTGGCTGGGACCCAAAGGGTTCCCCACACCAAAGGCAGTCACCACACTGAAACACCCTCATGCCCCAGACAGCTGCATCAGTGTCTATACACATGGTGCTGCAGAGTAGAAAAACTCTGCAGCAGGGTAGTACTTGTATTTACCCTGCTTCTGAGTTTATTAGTGTCATGTGCCCTATTAGGGATGCATATGTAGATGCTGGGACATTTATTACAAAGACAATTAGTCTACTCCGCAGTAAACCTCTTATGTAGACATGCTTACTGTGACTATTTTATATAGCACTATTTAGTCAACATTGAGATTAATATTACAAAGATATAGCACTCTATCCAACCTCCAAAATACTTCCAACTGTCTCTCTGAATCCCCAAAAGTTTAAACCAAGAAATGAGTATTGCAGAATGACCTATTTCTGACTTGAACTGGGAGTAAGATCCAGTGCTGAGGAGCCTTGAGAGCAAATGCCCTCCAGCAGCTTTTTAAATCAATGGAATACCAGCTTGAGTGCCTCTGCTGATCAAAACTATAAGAATACCACATGAGGGGAGACACTTAATTTGATAGTCTAGTGACAAAAAACAAAACACACAACCCCCCCCAACCATTTATCTGGGTACATTTCTCTTAGTATCACAGGCCTCTGGTATCATTTTAAATGAATAATTATGTCATATGCAACTATTTCAATTCTTAGTCTATGAAACATTTCTCCCTTCCTGATTACACTTTCAAAATTACATGCAGATGTATACATCTATCACAGCAAGCAATTCCATTAGAAAACATTTTTGTTTTGTTTCTTTCAATAGTCAGCAAGAACCTAAACCTTCTCCTTGTGCAATGTTTTTGTAAAATAGCTGTTTGCAAAGATTTCTACTATGATAGAGTAAGCCAGAATCTCTCCTTGCCCTATCAAAGCCACTCTGTTGCCTTAACAGGTGAAGAGATATTCAGATATGGTGATGTCCTTCTCCATTCACTTACATTGACGGTGTTGTTTGATGGTCCACAAATTATTGTCCAGAGCCAAGGATTTTTGTGTGTGATATCTTTTACTGGTCCAACGACATTCAAATACTTGTTTGAGACTCTTCCAACCATCCAGTTGATCTAGAAAAGACATCACCAGCAAAAATCCTTTCCTTGCACATATTTCCATTTACTTCTCTTTTACTATAGCTTGGACCAGTAGATACGCATAGCTGTAGAACCACTGATCAATCCTTAGCCGTTCTCTGTCTCCAAATCCACTATATGTATTTGCAAAATAAAAATTGGTATGCATCAGAATGATTTCTCCTGCATGGCCTCATCACATTTAGTTTAAACTCATCTATAGTTTAGAGAAATAGAAATCCCAGCCATATTACTAGGTTGTGTTGGCATTTCTCACTGTTGTTACCCTACTCCCTATATAGTGTCAATGCACAAACATCCACACACCTATCAGGCAGACAAAAGGCTATTCCTTGTCTGGATAAGCATGTGGCATTATAGACATGTACATGAATGAGGACAAGTCACAAAATCGTATCTATGGTGTATTTCAAAACTTCTGTGAGAAAGGACTGTGGAATCTATAATATACAGATGAAAAAGTGAGTGTCCTAACCACTAGGCAGTTTGGCTAAAACATAAGGAATCCTTCTCTTTCCCATGTTCTTTTGCAAGGCTACAATTTCAGGATATAATCTGAAAGGTACTTGTATACAGGGCCATGTGACCAGTAGGAGTCTGTGAAAAGGCCCATTCAGCCCAAATCAGGGCCAGTGTTTCAATTAGTTGATTTGGATCACTATCCCCAATTTGATTTGCCTGGATCCAAAACTGAAGATTCAATCTGGAGAATCAGTGATTCAGCCACAGACATAGCTTTAAATGTTTTTCTACATACCTTGAGGTACCAGGCATGGCTTATGAACACTGTGATGCTGAGATAGATGGAGCATCTGACAGGAGTGTGAGGGGCCCACCCGTGTGCTTGGTGGTGAACATGGAAGCTGACCAGAAGCACTTTTGGTCCACTCATGGGTCCACCGCTAAGCATGCTGGGAGTCCCCCATGCTTCCCTCCACACCCCTCTGGCTCGGTGATCAGCAGTGGTGGGACCCCGGGTTCCCCCTCCAGATCCTGGAGGCACCAGTTGCCAAGGCAGGGGGCACAGAGGAGGCCGTGCACTCCTTGATGGATCTGGAAGTGGACCAGAAGTGTCCACTACCATGTCTGCTGCTGAGCTTGCAGGGTACCCTCCACACTCTGGTGGAACAATCACAGCATTCTTGAGCTGGCTGCTACCTTGAGGTATGTAGAAAAAACATTTAAATCTGTGTCTACGTCTGAATCACCAAATCTTTCTGAATCTCTCTGAATTGATTCAGAGGGTTCTGATTTGATTCAGAGAGATTAAAGGGTCTCTTGATTCAATTTGGGTTTGGAGATTCAGCCACCAAATTGGACCAAATCTTGAATCAGAAACCAAAGCTTCACACAGCCCTTGTAACCATTTAACCATTTAACCATAGCTGGGCTTCTGCATTCATGCTGCACATGGAATATGATCACAAATTGTGTATGAGTGCCAAAAATAGCAGCTACTTGGCTAGGTAAGTACTATTCAGGCATGTAAAGTAATATAGGATTCTGCCCATACAGATATAATATAACTGGAAAGCAAACAGTATGTGGAAATGTTCTTATAGAAAGAGCTGGATGCATTAATATAAATGTAAACACTACTGTAATGGGAGAGACTAGGGATCCTGGTTGGCTGATTTAAGAAAACCCCCAATTTTCAGTTAAAAAAAAGTAACCCCATATCCACATTTTCCCATGATTTAAAAGAAACACCACTAATATACATATACATATACAGTGATATTTCATTTTAATCATTGAAAAATATGTATTTATGGTTTTTTAACCAAAAATTAGGGATTTTTTTTTTAAATCAGAGAAAACTAGGATTCCTGCATATCAGATACATGAAGTGGACACTTCACTTGTTGATTTTTTAATTTTATTTTATTATTCATTATTGTGATGGTGCAGGAGGTTCACAGTTCACTTTCACAACCAAAAATACAGGGACAAAATACATTTAATAACTATGAGCTTCACTAGTCTTCCAAAAAGGAACAACTACATCCTTAAATTGTTCCTTCAGCTCAGAATCTGAAGTATGTGGCTTTCTCAAATGTAAATATATATTTTTAATTCACTGTTACAAGGTGTTTATATACATGCAACTGCTGAAGATAAAAATGGTCTATGAAAACAATTATTACATGTTGACATTGAAGAGGGGTTCTGAAATAAACAGCTGGGAGGATCCAATATCCATGGAGTATGCACATACAGTCCCAACTAGGTAGGCAAACATAAACATTAGAAGACAGAAAAACATTAAAGATCAAGGTGAGTTTTTAAAGGCTGTCGTGAAAACAAAAGATCTTGTTGTCAGAGGAGGCTAAATCTCTTTCCTTCTCCTTTCTCACCTTGTCCCAGCACAAAAGAACAAAAAAGAAAACTGTACATCTAATTAACGATGAGAATAGAAATCTATAAACATACATCAGCTAGATACATCAGCTTTGCACAGTCAAATGAATTAGACACCTGGACGTGTTTCACTTTCTATAAAAATAATTTAATCATAATGCAGTTCAATTTGCAACCTGAAGACAAGGCTCCAGATATTGAATCCTAGTTATTTGTTTTTAAAATTGTATGGGAAGGTTTGTTTTCTTTTTTTGGATGGTGGGATTCTTTTTCTTCTGTTATCAGGTCTATAAATTACATGTGCATCTCTCCTTCAGTAAATTTCAGACTATTTAAGAGTTTATTGATTTTAAGTAAAAACGTATTTTAAATTATTGCATCATAGTTTCTCTAAAGAAGAAAAATCAATTCTAGGCTAGATAAAAGGAAAACATTTATAGAAAACCATATGGTAAAACTAGGCATAACAAAAAAAAAGGGCCAAATAAAAAAAATTAAAAAAAAAAAAACAACCAAAAAACAGAGATCCATTTGCAAGTGCAAATATGTTTTATTCCATAAGTGTATTTATGGAACCTACATTCTGAGATATTAAAAAAGGCCATTGGCTGTATAAAGTAGCTGTAATATTATTTAGTGATAAGTTATGCTAAGTGCCGTACAGTTAGATTGTCAATTGCTGCCTTATAGAACTTATATGTGGTTATGTGGGCTTGTAAATATCAGTTTGCATACACAGTCCTTGTGCATAAATAATAGGTATGGAACTAAGCATGAATTTTTGTGCATACAAATGCTCAGTAGCATAATGGAGAGGTGCTAACTAGAAAAGCAGCCCTGGGGGATGGGTGAAGAAATGGGGCACAGAAATAGCTACTGCCCCAGTTGTGGCTGAGCTTCTCCCTGCCATCAGTACCACAAGAGCTAGCACTGCCCCGTGCCTCATGCCTGCCCTTGTTGCAGAATGCCCTACTTTGCCTCTGCAACTGATCTTCCGTTTATGAAAAAAATGGCTTTCAAGCTCAGCTGCAAAGCTTTTCTAAACTAAAACAAATAACTCAGTATCCAGCAGCATGGAACAGCGTGGCAGAACTAGGACTCCTTGGGGATCTTCCCACATACAGAGGAGTGCATTTGCCATGGCACAGATTTGTGCTGCTGCTTTTTGTCACTGCACCCACCCCTTCACCTGAGGTTTGCTGCAGGGCAAAATGTCCCACTTCAGGGAAACGGTAGTTTCCCTGCTCCTCCATGCTCCCGCCATGCTGGAGGAGCCAGGGGACACCTAAAGCAGTGAAGATGTTCAGGCCAGCAGCCAGATTATCTCCCTGGAGGACACAGCTTCCAGTTGTTGCAGCACACACTTCTGGAGTTTGACCATACTGCTTTTTTTACAGTGGCTTTTTTATGATATTGTACCAAATTTTAGCATGATGCTGAAAATTTCCAGTACAACAAATGCTTGCATGTGCACTCTGTGCAGTTTTTGGTGCTTCAAACAGTTTTGAGGCACTACAAACTGCACATGTGCTAGTCTGGATAGGCTCTTTAGGGCTCCACATTTGTCACTTCATTTCATGCTATGGCAGCACAATCACAGCTGGAACATATAGAGCAAAAGCCAAAGAAGGGCTTGCACGCCTAAAAAGGTACTTGGGCAGACTGTAGGCACCTTTGTCCAATACCGATATCTAAGTTGCCTAACTCTAGAGACACTAAAGTAACTTGACTGCTTACGTTCAGATGCAAAACTGCTTCAGACTGAATAGCTAGGCATCTAGCCCCTACTTAAATCTTAGATATTAGCCAGAGGAGCACCAAAGGTCCTCTGAAGGACCCAATCCAATAGGTGTGATCAGAGTATGCCTAATACACTGCTAACATTGAATTTATCGTGACACACATTGTCATCACATTCATTTGAAAACATGAGGCAGGATTATGGCAGTACCCACACTTCATATAATAAGCAGGGATCCTGGTTTTCTCTGATAAAAAAAAAATCCCCAATTTTTGGATATAAAAAAGTAACCCCAAATCCCCATTTTTCTATGATAAAAATGAAACACTACTGTATATATCTATCTATATATATGCTGCCATAATCTTGCCTCAAGTTTTAGAATAAAAGTGGTGATAATGTGTGTTACGTTGAATTCAATGTTAGTGGTGTATTAGGCACACTCTGATCACAACTATTGCACTGGGCCCTTCATGGAACTTTGGTGCTCCTCTGCCTGATATCTGAGATGTAGGCAGTGTCTAGATACCTAGCTATTCAGTCTGAAGCAGCTTTGGACCTGAACTGCAGCAATCAAGTTAATTTAGTGTCTCCAGAGTTAGGCAACTGAGGAACAGTTGTTTGTTTGGGTTTTTTTAAATCTGTAATCTATATATTACTGGTGTTTTATTTTAACCATGGAGAAATGTGGATTTGGGATTACGTTGTTATATCTGAAAATTGGGTATTTTTTTATCAGGGGAAACCAGGATCCATTGTAATAAGGCTCTTGTTAGAGCTTTTTCCCAGGAAATGGGAAATGTGGATTTCAGACCTTCATCAAATCAAAGGATTCAAATCCATAATTCCTCCACCCTTTGAATATTATCCAGACCAGAGCCAAAGCTAGGCATTTTGGCACCTAGTGCAGGTTATGTTCAGAGTGATTCCTCTATGCATTAGGAAGTAACATTACTTTCATCTGATGTGGTGGGGACTCCTGGTGCCAGTGCACTGCCGGCATAGCCCTTCCTATGGTACCAAGTGTCCACCATGGTATGATTGCTTTCTCTGAGGAGTTTTCTAGGTTCTGGCTCCTGAGTAGATAGAGATGGCTCTTTTACAGCTGTCAGTCATGCACAACAGCTCCAGCAAGAGGCACAAGATTTAACACTCCTCAGTATTTAGCCTTTCCTTTTGGCAGTTCTAGACAACTCCTCACTCAGTGTCAGGGTCATTATGAATCTTACCAATATGCCTAACGCTCTTCATGTATTTGTCTACTCTGAATTTTGGATTTTTATCTAGGAGCCAAGTCTGTAAAAAGTAGCATTGCAGGGCTTAATTAGAAGGCATCTATACCATTCTTTGGGTTTGGTTTACTCCAACGTTATACAACACTACTATTTGAGCAAATAAAGTGAATTTTCTAGTTCTTAGAAATATAGGACCAATGATCCAGAACTTGGCAGTTTTATTTCTAACAGTGATCTATAATATAATTTGACCAGTTCATTATAATATGCATGAAGACTTTAAAATTACAGTGTGTGCATTTCTGTTTTAAAATATTTGGATTTCATTTCTCTTTTAGAACATAATTCAAAGTCCCTGGTATGTCTTCCATTATAATTGAATTGGACTCTTATTTACCAGGCTTTGAATGTATGAATTCAGGATGATTTATTGGAAGAAATCATTCTGTGATGAAAATTGTATCCAAAAAGGCTGAAGTCCAAAGGCAGTGGTTTAATTGTCAATATATGCATCAGGATGGCTTGGAACCAATCAGATTAAATGGGACCTCAGCTGCTTTGATGATGAGTATGATATAAAAGCTAAAGAACATATAGAAAATAATTGAAACCTGCGCCTGACAGGATGTTGCTTGGGATCTCAAAAGATGTGCTAATTGACACAAAACTCATGCAACTTATGGCAGTAGGGGTCCTGCAGCACAATGCATTCAACCTGTCCTGCCTTACTTAAACTCAGAGGGAAGGACAGGTGATAGAAACATTCCAGGAGATGAACATCATCACCAGTCCAACGGACCTTGCTGGTACAAGAAGAAGGAATCTGAAGGAAGCTAATGCTTATATCACATATACTGTCTCACATAAAACAAGTGAATCAAGTACTCAGCACTAACTTTGCATTGATAAATACATAAATCAGAACAGACACTACAGATATGTCAAAATTCAGCAGTGTCTGCCTTTTATATTAGAGGCTAGAAGACTTCCAGGCCAGGTACAAACATTCAAAAATTCCAAGGCAGAATCATAGTTTCATAATTTCATAGTTGGTAGGGTCGGAAGGGACCTAAGCAGATCATCTAGGCTGACCCCCCGCCATGGGCAGGAAAGGATGCTGGGGTCAATCTAGTCTATGCAGGTTTCTGTAAGCTTCTGGTCAGGAATGCACAGAACACACATTCATCTTTTGGTGCAGGGAGTATGTAGGCTGCCTGAACTGGCCAAGGCCAGCAAGTTGGGGGTGCTCCTGCATGTCCCCCATCATACCCTGTGTATTCCCTGGGCTTCCAGAGAATGCCAAGTAGAGCTGAACAGCCAGGCCACCACTGACTGGCGGCCGGGTGGGAGCAAGCACATCCCAAAACTCCACAGACCCTCCCCCATGCCCAACCTTCCAGGAAAAAGCCCCAGAGCAGGTCAGCAAGGCACACCTAGCAACCCAGCCACCAATGGCATGGTAGGGGATGGGGAGGCACTCCACAGAAGGAAGGATCAGAATCCTTGGTGCTCCAGTGAATGGCAAGTGGCAACATCAGGCAACCCACACTGTGTGGCAGGGAAAGGGACACTTTGCAGAAATAAGGATCAGGCATCTTGGAGCTCCAGCAAATGGCAGGCATTGGCAGTAAGGCCCAGTGCAATTCCTGCAATTGCATCTGCTGCTGATAGCTGGCTGCAGACAGGAGGTGGAGCTGGGAGAGACTTTGCTGACTCAGCTCTGCGAGAGCTCAGAAATTTGGCCAGCTGACCTCTCAGCTGGAGAAGCCAAGCGCAACCAAGTTCCAGCCTGACTTCCTGCAAGGGAGGGCTAGCGGGGTTTGCAAAGGAACCTGGGATGCCAGCAGACAGCAACTTAACTTGATTTGACAGAGGATCTATGCAGAAATTCTGTGCACTAGACTAACCTAATTCAAATAACTTAGAGCGCACATCAAAGCAGGTCTATCTTAGACTGGGCTCCACCATTTTTAGTTTGGTCTATGTATCCCAAACTTCTGTATGGTTATGGAATTGGTTTGATTTCTGATCATTTAGTTTGGATTATGTGTAATACCTGTACCATTCAAGAGATGAGTCCCAGAGAGAAAGGACTCTTCAGTAATCTCATTAATCACACCATAAAAATGACAAAAGCACACTAAAGGGATTAGCAAAAATCTTTTAATAATACATTTCCTAGTGTAACAACAAAATAAGAAACTTCAATTCTTTGCAGACATAATCAATACAAACATATTTTCATGATGCCTATAACAAATAAATCATTCATTGAAGTTTTTAACTTTGTGCTTTGGCTATTTTGGCCAGAATAGCCAAACAACTTCCTAATGCTAAGACTTAATCTTTCTCACCTGAGGAACCATGTTGTTCCCATCCACATTTAACAGAAGAAGCACCTGCTGAGACAAAATCCAACAACTTTGTACTGACATAGATTATGTTTATTAGTTATTATTTTAGTTTCAATAGTACCCAGAGATCAAAATGAAAACCAGGACTCCAAAATTCTTGGTAATGTCAGTCAGTGTCTTCAATAGTTTCCCATCTAAATAAATAAACCAGTCTCAGATAAACCTTTTTTTTTTTTTTGAACCTCACTGATGACAGAAAGAGCAGCCTATATCCCTCATGAGCAAAGCAAAAGTTTTTCACAATTATGATATGAGTATGGAAGCTTTAGATAAGATCTATAGTTAAGTAGTTATTTCCACAATGTCTAGAAATATTATATTAATTAAATATTGAATATGTATTAAAATGAAGTAATAGCTATCCTGGAAATTCAAAGAGACACAACTGCATGTTGGCCTACATATGGCATGAAAGTACTACATCATGTGAAAAGGTTGAATATTTGTAAGGAAACAAATGTAATTGCCAGAGTACAACACAACTCTAGATACACCTTAACCCCAAAAGGGGACTGGAGAGAGAACCTTCCATGCAAGGAAAGCATCCTGCTCCCACAGTTCTAAGTGAAAAGGTTTGTGCTGGCGGGTTGCACAAGATGAAGGTGTACATGTATGGGGCAATTCTGAGTGTTATCCACTGTTCTTGTAGCAGCTGTGTGCATGTAGTGTAGAGTAGACCTGGCTGACTACTGCTGTCTGCTCATGTTGCTAACAGTTCAATTTCACAGCTGAATTACCAGGCCCCAACTTTTAATTGTAAATTTTTAGTTGTTAAGGATTCTTGGTCCTGTACTTGTCTTAAGGACTGGAGAGACTGCCATTTTTGGTTCCTTTGTAGATCTTCACGATACAATCATCAGACGACTCTATGGCTTGACGGTACATTTACCTAGAAGTCCCCTCCTTTCAAGATGTAATGAATATTATCCCTTCCTACAAAAAGTCTGAGCTAAACAAGTGGCCCACCTGACTGACATCAACATGATAATTGGGGAACACTAGCATTTAGATAACACAGACATGGAGATGAGACATAGGTAAAGGCAGACCAAAATGAAGCTTGGCAAGTATAATATACATACCAAAAGAATATTTTTCTCATAGTATGATTCTCCTCAACCCCAAATCCAACAGTTTAGAGATAATGTTAGATATAATAAACATGATTCTGCACTTATTTGTACTAGTTAGAGCGGTATAACTCCAAGTTTGATATTCAAGAAAATTTGAACTGGGAAAGAAAATGAATCATGTCTCTCACATTATCACACCAAATATAAAGATTCTGCAATAAAAAAAATGAGGCAATTGTGATGAGAATTCATGAGGAGAACTATATCCAGCTTGCTGCTCCAGGGCTGCATCAGCTTTGCAAAAAAATACCTACATTTTTTTGGTTAGTAGAGAGTGAGAGAACTGAAAAATTACCCAGGCTTACATATGTTGACAAAGAAAAGGCTCTTTTGCTTTCGATACTTTCCTGAATGTGATCATATTTCAGACAAACAGTTTTCTGTGCTATAGGAATTCCATCCCATTTTTTTTACAGCTTGCCATTTTTAATGGAAATACTAATGTTTACCTTCAAGCAAAGGACAGCTAGATTTTTCTCAGCATTTGTTTTCCTTGCTGTCATTTTGATAGTCTCCTGCTTTCAAACGCTGTGGAGAAATACTATGGTACCCTGAAAGCATGCAATGTACAATTTTTATGCAGTAAATAGGCTAATCTTTATGGCCCAAATCCCATTCCGCTTACAAGATGTTTAAACCAAAGCAGCCACTTGGCCAAATAATGTAGGTCTTGCCTAAAGAAAGCAGTCTATAGCATAAAGAAGTGCATAATTCTCTCATATTGGCAATGGCATCATAATACCTCCCTAGAGCACAGAAAGAGTTGCTTATAGCAAGGGAAGTCAACACAAAGCATATGTGCCAGAAGATCACAGGGCAGCCTGTGTGTGCGGCGATCAAAGTAGTACTTGGGGAGGGTGTGGGACTTAATTTATGACATGCTATAACAAAGGCCTCAGTTTCTGCAAAGTCAACTGCATCCTCTAGTACCTTGCTGAGGCCTTTATAAACACTTTAGCCACCTACAGGTCACTTCAATCACTTTCAACTGCCATGACTGATGTTACTAGGGACCATTTGAAGGACTGCCTTCCGCTAACTCAGAGTATCCTAATCCCCGCTGCCCTGTTCACTGAACTGCCTATCTCCTCAGATTAGTCAACAGGCTCTTTTTTGTCCCCTGTTCAATTTCTTAGGGCTCTCTAACCCTTTGCACTGTCTTCTGGGCTACTATACCTCTGTGCCATCTCCCATGCCCTATGTGTTGGGTCTCTGGGGTCTCATAGCTCAGTTATGGTTTGTTAGACCTCCAACAGCCTGTCTCTAGTTTACTGGGCCTTTGGCAACTTGTCAACTCAGTTACGGTCAATAAGTCCCTTTCTGGGGCATCTTCAGTAGCCCCCTTTCTTCCCCTTCAACCACTTGCATGCTTTGTGGCACTAAAGCCAGTTGACAACATAAATCAAGACATGCAGCTTCTGCCACCTGTCTTGTAGACAGTTCCTCACAATAGCTTCTTCTCATCAGGGCCTCTGGGCTACTTTGCTTCCTGGCTCTATGAGCTTCTGTTCCCAGGTATCCTGGTGGTTTTTTTTCTGATAAAAAACAAAAAACAAACAAACAATTTTTGGTTTAAAAAAAGTAACCTCAAATCCACATTTTTCCATGACTGAAATAAATCACCACTAATATATAAATATACATATGGTGGTGTTCCATTTTAATCGTGGAAATATGTGGATTTTGGGTAACTTTTTAAAACCAAAAATTAGGGATTTTTTTTTTTATCAGAGAAAGCTGGGATCCTTGGTGATAAGGAAAGCAAACACTGGGGCGAGGAATGGATAGGGAGTGTAATCGTTGCCTCATGGGGTGGACATTCCTGCAGGAGGGAGGAGTGCTTTTAGTGTTGTTTATGCATTTTGCATTAACTAGTAATTGTATAAAATCCATACACAACATTAGAAATAGGGAGAAACCATATTCTTTCTTGTATGGTTACAGTCTGGCCACATAACACTAATACTGTTCAGTCCAATATCACAGGTTAAAGAAGAGAACTGCAGGATTCATTCAGCCTCACCTAGCCCAATAGTCTCATGATTAGGTCACTTCTCCAGGAAGTGGGAATGGAGGGTACAGATTATTACCTGCTTACTAGAGTCTAAATTTCCCCCTTCCTTGGCAAATTCCCTGACTGATAAGAACTGGATAAGAAAGTAGATAGGTGTCCTGCTTCTTGTAAATGAGGCATGACAAACAGTATTCCCAGCAGCAAAATCTCAAGCAGATTGTATTGATCTTCATAGGCTACCCCCTAAATAGGAAGCAGTGTATATGTGGCCCTGTGGCTGGGTTAATTAGCTTGGGAGTGGGTTAATTGGCTCTGTCACATAGCAATGATACACAGACTTTCCAAAACACCTTTTCTCATAACTTCCTGGTAGAAGTGTTAAAAGCAACCATAATACTGCTCCAAATCAAATGGCTTTTCTGTGTTTAAAAGTTTAGGGTGGGATGGGAGAGATGTCAGTGAGGGCCCTGACTAAAGCACCACTGAAGAGTATTTTCTCTCTCAAGTGGGGCTAATTAGGATTTGCAGAAACATGAAGCTCAGACTTGTACAAGGGGGTTTGAAGGTAGTCAGGGATGAGTTTGACATTAATAGGGTCAACGCTGAGAATAAGCTCATACGTCAGACATTGACCCTAGATAGGAGGCATTGGCAGGTACAGGGTATAGAAGCTACTTTTGCACCAACAGGATTTCTGTGATTGTTGCAGAGCTTCCACACTGAAATTTCTGGGATTTTTTTTTCTTTAGCACTCTCCAGTGAGCCTATAGAATCACTGTGTGTCAGACTGAAAAAGCTGGTAAGGGGAGGGGAAGGTGTAAGCCTTCAACTTCAAAAGAGAAAAATGAGATGCATATACAGAGAATATTTGAACTGAAGCTTGACTTTGTCTTTGTTTACATCATATTTGCTTTCAAGTAAAATCCAGTATTTACCTCATCAGAGGACATAATAACACTATTTGTTTCAGACAATAGGGAACCAGATCATACAATGGGCCTGATTATAAAAATACTAAATCTATCCTGCATTATAAAGTTAACATTTATTACAGTTAGCAGGAGTGGGGGAAGCTTCTACTGAGGCCAGATGTGGTACATTTTTTCTGTCTCAGTCATTTTGGTAATTTCCACTGCAATTACTTTACAATGCCTCTTAGCACTATCCACTCTATTCTGTTTCTCATATGTGCTACTTACTCTTGAAATCAATGGAACTACTCAGATGAGTAAGTACAGTTCCATTTGAATAAGAGGAGCAGAAAGGGCAAAGAGCCTTTCTTCCAGTAAGATTTCAAAGAACTGACTTTGCAGTCCACAGTTTTGAAACACATTCAGCTTCTCTGGATAGTGTTCAAAAACTTCTGTAACATTATTTTTTGGGTGAAAAAGTGGATTTCCATTGTTTTACAACTAGGATTGTGCACTCTGCAGGGAATAAAGTAATGCAGAAAGTAAATAAAGACTATTTTGAATTCATGCTTCAAATTAAAAAAAAATATGCTGAAAAAAAGTCTAAGATGCATTGCTTTTTTATGAAGAATGGTTGTTCATTGTTATCTGTTCAAATATATAAACTAAAGGAGAATTTAATAATAAGTGTATTCTCACCTTCCTAACATGAATGATTTGGAAGACTTAAATAAAATTAAAAGGAAGTCACATAGAAGATCCCTTTTTTCTAGATTAATACTTGTCACATTTGAAGATAATCCTGAACTGAATGGATTCTAAAAAACATCTTTGTTTTGAAGTTTGGTTCTGAGAGTGTATGTGTATATATATGTATGTATGTTTACCCACTCTTTGAACTAGCACAGTAGTGCAATAGAGAGCCATTTTTGTTGTTATTGAAAGCAATTTTGAGGACATGTTTAAGGAAGCTGCTCTGTCAAAATGCATACAATTTTTATTGAAAAGAAGAATAAATATTTGAATAAGAAAAGAAGGAAAAGAAAACCAACAGAAATTGAGAGATATGCAAAGTAGGTTAAGTTTAATGTATACTATATAAAATACTATAACTGTTGAAAATATATAATTTGTTTAAATAAACTAGAGATTCCATAATAGTATTGTATTACCAATTTTCTCACATACAATACAACCTTGAATAATACACATCTTTTTTTTGAAAGACATTTTTTTTCAGAGTTACTGTTGCATAGAGCAGGTACAGAGCCTGGTCTTCAGCTTGCTCACCTGCCCTTTCCTCCTTAGCTAAAGATCAAACCTAGCTGCTTCTGAAAATTCGTTTCAATGGAATAATCTATGATTATGAAAATCTATGATTATGAACTAAAGAGTCTCCAAGACAGTGAAATAAAAGGGAGATAAGGAACAGCCATCAAGCAGAAATATTGTCCCACTAAAGGTTAGCTTGATTAGTGGAACATCAAGAGCCTTAAAAAGGGGAGATGATCATTAGCACCTCTAGAGTAAGGAATAAAGAGTCATTAAGTCAATTGACTCCCTCAGCTGTCCAAATAGTGGGACACATCCAGAGAAGCACGCATGTGCCTCCTGAGGTGTCTCAAAGAAATTTGGGACACTGCAAGATGCATGTCTGGAACAAAAAAATGTTCCTCATACTGCATATTAACAGTGTGGGCTCAAAATTTCATACCTGCATATGCAGATATCAAAATAAAACATGGGAAAAGCCCTGAGGTGACTCAGGAACTGGCCCTCCAGAGAGATGCTCTGGTTTCTGGCCAGATCATCTTTATGGTGCTCCTGCTGCCCCAGCACATGGGACCTGAAACCTTAGCACACTGAGGAAAGCAGAAGTGTGGCAAGGATCAGAACCTGGGCACTATCACAGGTAAGCAGGGTTGTGGGGGTGGAAGGGTTTATGGGTGTGGGTGGGTGTGAGAAGTGGTAGGAGAGGTAGGGGGGTGAGGAGTGGAGGAGGCATGTCAGAGGGTATGGGTAGTGGCAGAGGGATCTGCAGTCTGTGGGTGGGTTTGTGGGGGGGCTGTCATGTGGTGGCTTGCATTTGAGCCCCTCCACAAAGCACACAGTGGGACCAGGCCTCCCAGTTCTCCCAGTGCAAAGGTGTCCTAGCTGCATGGGCTGGGCCAAGTCGGGTCAGGTCAGGTTAGGCCAGCTGGGAACATTTTCCATGAGGCTCAGGTGGTGATGCACAGCCACAGCGCTGTGCCTATAATGGGCCATGGTGCATCACCACCTGAGACTCAGGGAAAATGCACCCAGCCAGCCTGACTCGACCTGGCCCAGGCCACACAGCTGGGGCTCCATTGCATAGGAGCCGTGCATTGCGGAGATGCTCCTCCCCATCTTGTGCAAAACTGTGCTATCAGGCCACTCTGAGCTGGGTCCCACCATGTGCTTTCTACTTACTCACACCACAGGTCCAACAGCACTGCTACTAAAGGCAGGACCTAGCACAGGGTGACATCCACTCTCCATGAGCAGCATGGAGCTCCAGGAGACAGTCCAAGTGGCCCATTGCTTTCTGAAGGTGCATGGCACTGTACCGAGCTGGGCCAGGGCCATGTGATGTGGCACAGGCAGGGCTACATGCCAGGTGGCTGGGGCCCAGCTGTGCTGCCCCATGCCACATAGGGGGACTGTGCCAGGCAGCCTTGAGCACTCTGCCCACCACTGCTGCTACTGGTGACCTGTGAGCTGTGCAGTGGGGGCTGGTGCCATGTGGGAGGGCATGTGGTCCCTGCAGGGAGAAGCTGGATCCCTGTGGGAGGGTTGTGGCCCTGCAGGCGGGAGGTATGGGCCCTGAAGTGGGAGAGCAATGGGTTATGCGGGGGGGAGGTGGCACTGTGGGGGGGCATTCTATGTGCTATGGGGGGGCTGAACCCTGTGGGGGGCAGAGAACCCACCCCTCCTGAGCACCCCCTACACCATCCCCCCAAACCCACAGTCCCCCCACAATTCCCCCACACCTACCCACACACTCCATGCCCCCACGCCCCTTCCCACCCCCTTCTTGCAAACTCCACATTCCCCCATCACACACCCATTGTGCCCAGCTGCCAGAAAGGACCAGATCTGCTGGCAGGAGCTGTGGGTGAAAGGGCAGCTGTCCCCACATCCTGGTTAGAGAAGGGGTCAGGGGGAGCTCTAACTGCTCTATGGTAAGAAAACCAAAAGCAAACATCAAAACATGCAGATATTTAGAATTTATTTTATTATGATGATAGAAACACTGGTAGGCTTGCAAATTACTTTAAAGTTGTAAAAATATAAATAAAACATTGCCCAACTTGTCGATCTCTCTCTATATATATATATATATATAGTGGTCTTTTGTTTTAATTGTGGAAGAACATGGGTTTTGAGGTATTTTAAAGAGTAAATTTGGGATTTTTTTCTCAGAGATGTTGCAATTTTTAAATAGGAAACACCAGAATTCCTGCTAGTGGGGCAAGTGGCAGGATGACTGGGTGGTACACATTGGGGATTATAAGCTGTTCAGAAAGAATAGAGTAGGGAAGAGAGGGGGGGGGTCATGCTCTACATCAAAGAGCATTACACATTGACCCATTTAAAATGGATTCGGAGGAGGAGAAAGTAGAAGGATTATGGGTTAGGATATATAGAAGTCAAAGGGAAAGGGATTTGGTGGTAGGGTTCTGCTAAAGACCCCCACACCAAGGGGAAGAACTAGATTTGGAACTCATGAGGCAGCTCTCAGTGACCATAAAGACTAGGGAAGCAGTAGTCATGGGGGACCTAAACTACCCTGACGTCTGCTGAGAGATGCAGACAGCAAATTACCACCGTTCATGTAGGTTTCTATCCTGTGTACAGGACTTCTATCTGATGCAGGAGGTACACGGTCCCACTAGGGGGAATACCTTACTGGACTTGGTATTGGCAATGGGGGAGGACGTGTGAGGGCACCTGAGGTGATCAGTGGTCACCTGAGGGACAATGACCACCAAATAATAGAATTCATCATAAGGCATAGGGTGAGAAAGGTAACTAGTAGGGTTGAAGTGCTAGACTTTAGGAAGGCTGACTTCAGCAAACTCAGGCATTTAGTCAATGATGTATTGCAGAGTAAGAGATATGGTGAGATGGGAGCACAAGAAGGGTGGCTGTGCCTTAAGGAAGTGATCCTGTCGGCACAGAGGGAAATGATCCTGATAAGAGGGAAAAGGGGGAAAGGGGCAAGAGACTTCCTTGGCTGACCACAGAAGTCCAGAGCAGCTTAAGGGCAAAAAGGGGGGCATATAAGCAGTGGAAATAGGGAGAGATTACAAAGAGGAGTATACTTCCTCAGCTCACAGTTGTAGGGAGGCAGTTAGAGAGGCCAAAGCCACCATGGAGCTGAGGATGGCATCCCAAGTTAAGGATAACAAAAAATTGTTTTTCAGCTATATAGGGAGTAAAAGGAAAGCCCAGAGCGATATAGGACCACTACTGAATGGGCAAAAGCAATTGGTGACAGGCAGGTAGGACAAGGCTGAACTCCTCAACGAGTTCTTTGCCTCAGTGTTCCTAAATGAGGGGCAAAAAAAGTCTCACAATGGGATTGTAGATAGGCAACAGCAGAGCGCCAACCTACCAAGCACTGACCCTGAGATGTTGCACAGTCACTTGGAAGGACTGGATGAGTTTGAGTCAGCAAGCCCAGATAAGCTCCATTCGAGGGTACTGAAGTCACTGGCTGATGTCATTACACAGCAACTGGCAAAAATATTTGACCACTTGTGGTGCATGGGCCAGGTCCTGGAGGACTGGAAAAGGGCCAATGTGATCCCTATTTCAAGAAGGGGAGGAAGGAGGATCCAGGCAACTACAGGCCAGTTAGTCTCACCTCCATCCTTGGTAAAGTCTTTGAAAAGATTATTAAGGCTCATATATGTGACAGCCCAGCAGGAAAAATTATGCTAAGGGGAAACCAGCACGGTTTTGTAGCAGTTAGATCATGCCTGACTAATCTAGTCTCTTTTTATGACCAGGTTACAAAACACCTGGATGCAGGAGTAAGGGTAGATATCATTTACTTAGACTTCAGGAAGGCCTTCGATATGGTATCCTGCCCCATATTGGTGAACAAATTAAGAGGTTGTGACTTGGATGGTTACATAGTCTGGTGGGTGGCAAATTGGCTACAAGGTTATAACCAGAGAGTGGTGGTAGATGGGTCAGTATCGACCTGGAAGAATGTGGGCAGTAGGGTCCAGCAAGGCTCAGTCTTGGACTGATACTTTTCAGTCACTTCATCAGTGACTTGGATGAGGGAGTGAAGTGTACTTTGTCCAAGTTTGTGGATGACACAAAACTGTGGGGAGAAGTGGACACACCTGAGGGCAGGGAACAACTACAGGTAGACCAGGACAGGTTGGACACATGGGTAGAAAACAACAGAATGCAATTCAACAAGGAGAAATGCAACGTGCTGCACCTAGGGAGGAAAAAATGTCTAGCACACCTACAGCCTAGAAAATGACCTGCTCGGTAGCATGGAATTGGAAAGGGATCTCGGAGTCCTAGTGGACTCCAGGATGCACATGAGTCATCAGTGTGATGAAGTCATCAGCAAAGCTAACTGTACTTTATCATGCATCAGCAGATGCATGACAAATAGAACCAAGGAGGTGATAATTCTTCTGTATCAGGCACTGGTCAGACTGCATTTGCAATACTGCATGCAGTTTTGGGCACCACACTTCAAGAAGGATGTGGATAACCTGGAGAGGGTCCAGAGAAGGGTCACTTGTATGGTTAAGGGCTTGCAGGCCAAGCCCTATGAGGAGCGACTAGGGCACCTGGACCTCTTCAGCCTCCTCAAGAGAAGGTTGAGAGGCAACCTTGTGGCTGCCTATAAATTCATCATGGGGGCGCAGAAGGGAATTGGTGAGGCTCTACTCACCAAGGTGCCCCTGGGGGTTACAAGAAATAATAGCCACAAGCTAGCAGAGAGCAGATTTAGACTGGACATTAGGAAGAACTTCACAGTTAGAGTGGCCAAGGTCTGGAATGGGCTCCCAAGGGAGGTGGTGC